>OZ014521.1:279413066-279725566 GCA_963966055.1 Lathyrus aphaca
TATGTACAAGGAAAAGGAAAAGAAGAAAAAGGATGCAACTTACTTCCTAAGGAAGATAAGTTGGTCCTAACAAAGGGGAATCCTACCAATCACAAATATGGAAGTAAAAGGAAATTAAATGCATAAAGAAATAAAAAGTGTAAGTTGTAGGGAGCTTACCTCAACCTCCCTACAAAACAAAGGTTAGTGTTGCATATTATTTAAAATAATAAAGCAAACAAAGTACTAATTAAACCCTAAAGCCTAGGACCTAAACTAAAAGCAAATGCAAAATTCAGCAACTTTTTACAGCTCCTAAATGCACAAACAGCTAGGAAAATAGAGCTCAACACAAACAGCCTACTACAGCTAACACACAACATGCAAAAATAGGTGTAAAAAGTCACAAACAACATGAACAACATAGCAAACAACATACATTTTACAGCTACTGTACCAAAAACAACTGTAAAAACATGAGGCAAATTTGATTATTTCCATTTTTTATGCACAAATGAATGGAATATAATGCAAATACATCACAAAATACAATGAACAAACATCATGAGATATCTCTACACATGATTATGAATTTATTAACATGCACACATGAATTTGATTCACTTCTTTAAAGCAAAATGACAAAATGACATGCATACTTTTCAAGTTTGGCACAAATGATCATTTAAGCATAAAGAGTGAACATGCATTAATTCTAGCATCATCAATTGAACATGAATTGGTACTAAAATCAGAATTGAAGCATTTTAGCATGGTGATCAATCAAGTGAATGAAGCAAGCATATGAACATGTGAAGCGTTTGATCATAATCACAAAAAGTGTATTTTTAACAAGTTGGCATTTATTGCGAACAAATAAAGAAGCAAACATGTAATATCATGCATCTTGACCTGAAGCGGATCAACAACAACTAAACATAACATGTGAACAAGAAATCAAGATCAAGTGCGGACATGAGAATTTGGAAACTTTGAACAATATGCAACATTTTTTATTACGCGCACAAGCATCTGAAATATGCATCGATCACAAAGGTGAAGCAAAACAGAACTTGAAACCGTTATTAGCATGCTAACAAAGAAGTTCAAACATGGTAACAACCTTCACAATTCAATTTGAGCACCAATTCACAATTAAGCACAAAAATTGGAAATGAACGAAACGCGCGTCGAAAGTTGTCGAAACTAGGGACACCTACTCCTAAATAACTCCTAAAAACTCCCTAAAATCATATACTAAAGATCCATGATGATTGGAGGGGGAATGGATATCAAAAATGCAAGAAAAAGCAAGAATTTTCCATTCTGGTTCAGTGGTAACCGGTTACTACCTATGTGGTAACCGGTTACTAGTTCAAAAACTGGAGCTTTTTCAGCAAAATTAACACAGGTAATTGGTTACTACCTATGTGGTAACCGGTTACTCTGCAACCAAAATAAAAAATTCTGCATTTTCTTGGAAAATTCAGAATCAACTTATTCAAATAAGTTGTGACCTAATGCCTATCAATTAAGTACGAAAAGTACACCTAAATGCAACTATTTAACACCAATTAAAGCCACAAATACATCAAGATTCTAAAACCTAAAAATCCAAACAATTAAAGCATCAAAAATTAAGAAAACGCGAAGAACGCGCGTAGAGATGAAGAGAAATAATTTAAAACGAGAAGTGATTATAAGATTCACCAACCTACAAAGCAGAGATTCGCTTTGGTATTTTTTGCAATGTCGAAATGATATGCGATAGGAAAGAAAACCGTAGATTGGAGGCTTCGATCCGTGGATGTGCAAAATAAATGCGGTTGATGAAAAATCTTAAAAAATCACTTCCGTAAGGTGAAGAAAACTCTAAAACTGTTGCAACTTCTTCGATAATCCGTGAAATTGATGCAAATGGTTGTGGCTTAGCTTCCTATTCTTCAAGTTTCAATGAAAAACTTGAAGAATCTTGATGATGAAGCTTTGGTGTGAGTTTTGGGAAATGGAGAAGAATGAGAGAATTGAGAGAAATTGAGAAGGTTGAAGATGAAAAATGCTGAAAATGAAGTGTTGTTGTGAGGTTTGGAGTGAAAATGGTTTATATATGTGTTAGGTTTGGAGTGAGACTTGGGTTAGGGGCTATGCTTGGGGAATTAGGCTTGGGATTTAGGTTAGGAGTTAGTTAGAGCCTCTAGAATGTTCCTTGGAATATTTCCTAGAATATTCCTTGGAATATTTCCTAGAATATTCCTTGGAATATTCCATAGGAAGATGGTAGAAAGTTCTAGAAAGTGGTGGAATGCAAGGTAAAGTGGAAAAGTGGAAAAGTGGAGAAGAATCAACTGAAATTTTGAAATTTTGAAAATTTGGGTGAAGTAACCGGTTACTACCTATGAGGTAATCGGTTACCTCAACCAAAATTTGAATTTTCTTCTTTTTGGTGGGAAACCCTGGATATCCTGCCTCGGTCTTATTTTCTGAGATTATTTTCCTTCTGAGGCCCGGTAGATGCCAAATAATCCCTGATCACATGCCCCGCCTTGACCGATGATGCTCGTATTGTATTTATTTTTTCTTTTTATTATGCAATATATGGAATGATATGCTTAATGACATGGAAAATGAGAGAGCAAATTTTGAGGTATTACACCTGCCGCCAGGACCTGGTTCTACTTCTCTCTCTCCGATCTTCATCCAAGAAGAGAAGCTAGGTGCACCGTGTCACATATTGATAGAATCTTCATTTATCTTCTTATGCATCATGTCAACATCAATCTTCCTAAAAAAATCTTAAATCATTTAAAGCGCTCCATTGAAACATCTAAAAGACAGATAAAATCCTATATTCCTTACGAAAGGATTATATCTGAATTTTTTCTTAAGGAGGAATGTCTGGAATTAGTCTGAAGAATTGGACCAGAGACTGCCCTAGTTAAGAAAGAGTGCATAAGGGTGAATGATGTGAAAGACTTTGAACAATGATATTTTTTAGGATAGTATTTCTTCCAGTTTCTTGTTTTTCCAGGTCGTGTTTGTTGTCGTTCATTGTACTTTGCTCTCATCAATGAAATTTCTTTTCAATTATGAATTGCTTATTTTATGTGAATGCTCAATATGATATTGTCAAATCATTATGCATAACTCAAACCTGAAAATCTCAAACCTAAGAATTTTCAATTCTTGCACAATATAACTGATCAATATACATGTGCACTGAATCAGAATCATTATCATATTAAAGATGCTCTAACTTTTTGATGATGTCAAAAAGGGGGAGAAATAGAAGTATGATTTTAATAATAAACTTAAGAATTTAAAATCAAACAAATCAAGTGATATAAATTATTTATCACTAATGTTTGATGTTTGATGTTTATCCAAGGAACTTTAAACAAGTTCACTAGGCATTCTTAGAACAGGTTATTGTAAGAAATATGTTTAAGTTCTTAAGAACTGTTTATTCATATAGTCGAAGTTGTGTACTTCGTGAACATATGTTCAGAATCAAATAAACCTAATACTGTTCAGAAGTTCAGAACTTTCTGAAGTCAAAGTTATCGTGATTTTGGTATCATAATGTTTTGAAGATGTAAATTGTCTTAGAATATGATATTCATAACATAAGAATCTGAAGCAGATGTCTTCCTGAAAGTGGTCAAGATAAAGTCTACATTCAATGTCGTCTTTCAAGAACAAGGAGACAACCAGAAGTCTCAAGACTGTCAGAATATCTGGATATGAAGATCCAAAGAAAGAAGTTTTGTCACGACAAACTCTGATACTCTAGAAGTATAGTGTTTTTTACTTGAAGAACTGTGATGAAGTTCTGAAAGACCAAGTAGTGATATTGCATTTGGTATCAGACTTAGAACAATCAGAGTTCTAATAGTAACAAGGTTCTGAGATGAAGACATGTGTTATATTCAGACTCTGATGAGTATAGGGAAGTAATCATTCTCTATCATATGTTCTGAACAACTCAAAATTTATATTCTGTAAGTCTTAGAATTAGGGGGGAGACTTTGATCAAGCATTAATAAAACTTTGGGGTTAACACATTCAGGGGGAGTTGTTTCTCTAAAACTCTGAATATGTTCTCACTGGTGATTACCCGGTTATTACCCTGTTACGTTTGATGATTTCCTGTATAAAATGTTCTATCAAAATACATGGTTTTGTCATCATAATAAAAGGGAGAGATTGTAAGAACAAGAGTTGTCTATGCATTCCATCTCTATGTTTTGATGATAACAATGGAGTATTTATGAAAGAACTATTTTATGTTCTAATGTTTGTTAAAGTGCATATCATGAATATTTTATATATTAAGATCAAAAAAATATTATGAATGAGTACGCGAATGATAATATGCGAAGTTACTATGTGTAACATAAGTTACAAGTGTGCTGAAGAAGCAAGTGTACTTCTAAATCTGAACACAATAAAAAGTATCCAAGGATGCTGATGTTGCGTTGATAATGCTCTTGTAGATGTTGTTTTGTACATAGTTTTGATCCGATAGCGAAGTGAAGCTTCTGGAACTAATCTTTTGAAGAACTAAGTTCTGAAGATTCTGATGACTTGAAGTTCTGAATACTTAACGTCTAAAGACCAAGTGCCTGAAATATTCTGAAGACTTATAAGTTCTGAAGATTAAGATTCTGAAGAACTAAGTTCTGAAGACTCTGAAGACAATGTTCTATGTGAACAAAGTCCTGAAGACTCTAAGACTTAAAGTTCTGAAGAATGGTTCTGAAGAACCAAGTTATGAAGACTCTGAAGACAATGTTCTATGTAAACAAAGTTTTGAAGACTCTAAGACTTGAAGTTCTGGAGACCATGACTTTAAAGACAAGTGCTGAAGTCCTGAAGAACGTAGTTCTATGTGAACAAGTTATGAAGACTAAAGACTTAGGTTCTCTGAATACTCAAGTATCATTGTCCCTAACTCATGCTTCATTCATTGATTTAAAATCACAAGCCTCTAAAGTTCAGATGACAATGTTATCATTGACAAGGATGGTACACAATACGATAATGCTTTATCCCACTACCTTTCCATTATTTTTGAATTGTGGAAAAGGACAATACGTGGATGTACGATTTGATTCCTTGAGTAACAGATTTCTTAGTAGCCGAATTAGACTGTAACAACTCTTTTGTGTTTGATTATAAAAGGAAAACATCACATGCTTTGTGATGGAAGAACAACCAATGTGTTGGTTCCTGAAGGAAACACAACCACATGCGTTGATGTTGTTGATTCCTATTTGGTTCAAATGAACAACAAAACTTTTTAGTGTTGTTGATTCTGAATAGGAACTCGACCTGGTTTTTGATCCTCAAATTGGGATGCTTCTATGTGAAGTAATTATGGATACAACCGTTGATTTAAGTATTGATACCTCAGTTGTTGCACATCCATGATCTTAACAACAATACAACAATCTGAGAGTCTTAGTTTGTGTTGCTACATCAAAATCAATATCTACAACAACAACGATCAAGGGTTCTTGGGTCAATATAGTAAGATAAGACTTAGTTGTTGTAGTAGTATTTAATATGGTTGTCTTTTTTTTTGTGTGTGTATAACCGGGTATCCTATGTGCATAATTGCAAAGACTGACTCTCAAGTTGAGGAAGACCATAATAGACGTTAAAGCTCCTCTTTGAGGGATTTAACATTGTTGCATATCCAGGGCTGGGTTCGAATCCAAAATCTCTGGTTAAATTGGAAGAAGGAAATTATACCCTGTACCCCCATGTTTAGCCCGATACCCCTACAATTTTTTTTAATTCCAATTTTGCCCTTTTAATATTTAAATAAAAACGTAAAAATTTTACCGCGAAGTCAGACTAAAAAAATAATATTTTTTAAATTTGGAAAAGACGAATCGGATGTGCAATGGGTAATATTTCCGGTTAGTAAAATTAAGAACCGGAAGTAGGTGTGTTTAGTTTTCCGGTTCAAAAAAATAACAAATCGGAAGTAGCTATGTTGCGTTTTCCGGTTTGTATTTTCTTAACCGGAAGTAGCTTGCATGGGTTTTCCGGTTTGTAATTTTTTTTTTTTAATTTTTAAATTTTAAATTTTTTTTAGGAGACAAGGAACTGCCTTTGATGATATGCGCGAAGGATGACTCAAAATTAGATGCTATAGATATATTATCTACTACACAAAAATATCCTACAAGAGAAGAGGCGACTCGATGGATCAGGGAGGTTGGACTCAGAAATATGGTTACTATTATAATCACTCGCTCGGACACAAAGACAGGGAAGAGAGGAAGAAGTGACAAAGTTATATTTGGCTGCGATAGAGGTGGAAATGACAAAGAACGAGAAAGCGAAACACAAAGTGCTTCCAAAAGATGTGAGTGTCCGTTCAAAGTTAGATCAACACCTTCAAAGGATGGTTCTGGTTGGAAAATCGATGTAAAATGTGGTGTTCACAACCATGGTTTACCGGATAGATTTGAAGGTCCTGAATTTGTTAGCCGACTCACTGAAGATGACCAACAACATATTTTAGATTTGACAAAACGTCGTGTTCCTCCAAGACATATTTTGTTGTCTTTGCAAGAGCGAGATCCAAACAATGTGACTCGAATCACCCAAATATATAAACATAAGAGTAAGATTGAGGAAAAAATTAGGGGAAGTAGAACAAAAATACAACATTTGCTTAAGTTGATTGATGAATCGAATTATGTTTATTATAGTAGAAAAAAAGATGAATCAGAAGTTGTGAAAGATATCTTATGGGCTCATCCAGACTCTGTGAAATTGTTGAATATGTTCCCGATTTTGTTGATTATGGATAGTACATATAAAACCAATAAGTATAGGCAACCTTTGTTTGAAATAGTTGGTGTCACACCAACCGAATTAACATTTGCTGTTGCATTTGCCTATATGGAATCTGAGCAAACAAAGACTTTGTGTTGGGTACTAGATAAACTGAAACAGTTATTCACGAAACAAGGGTTATGGCCACAAGTAATTTTAACCGATAGAGATCTTGCTTTGATGAAAGCAATTGAAACTGTATTTCCAACTACAGTCAATATGCTTTGTCGATATCACATAACCAAGAATGTGAAAGCGAAGTGCAAGGAGTATGTTGTGGACGATATGCGAGAACCGATAGAGAAACTTTTCTACGAAGTTATTGTGGCTAGTGATGAGGTTGAGTATCATCAAAGATTGTGTGAAGGAGGCAGGATACATCGTCCAGCGTGATGGTCATCTCGCCAAAGGGCATATGAAAAGACGAGGTCTCGGGATGCCATCTCTCGACAAATGCAGATAAGAGGTTCGTATCGATCCTAGATAAGCTGGTCCACTGAAGAGACGTTAGACCTGACTGAGACATCCACTCATGTATCTGAGGTGGGAGCATAGATGGAACCCATCCTATAAGTTTGCTGTCATGTGCAGCAACCTTAAGCTCCTTCTTAGGTCGTCTCTCCTGAAAAAAATACATATTATATGCTATTATCAACTAAAGATTAAAATAAATTTTATTCATTACTGAAAGTTTATAGGTTCTCTTACCTCGTCATCCCACAAATGACGCGCAACATGATTCTGGTACCTCACCAGAAGTGAGGTATCAGAAGGTCCTCTGGAAAACGCTGGATGTGGAGGAACATGAGGCGCAACAGGATTAGCAGCCTATAGTGCGTCAAGTTCCTGCTGGTATAAATGCGTAGGAACTGTCCTTCCATCGGGCAATCGCCGATGAATATGCCCGTCGCGTCCTCTGATTCGAGGCACTGTAAAGAAAACAAAAAAAAAATTATTAAAAAAAATTAAAAATTAAAAAAAACACAACCGGAAGTAGCTCATTAGCTACTTTCGGTATGTAACGTACACAACCGGAAGTAGCAATGACCCTACTTCCGGAACGCAAAAAAAAAAAAACAGAACCGGAAGTAGCTTACTTAAGTTATCCGGTTGGCAAATAACTGAACCGGAAGTAGCAGCTGTGGGTTATCCGGAAAGAACTTTTCACTGTGCGATTTTTTCTCCAAAATTTTGTCTGACGTGAAATGAGGTGAAAAAGTGAAATTTTTTGAATTATTTACTATTTATATGAGGGTAAAATCGTCTAGAAAATTTTGCCGTAGGGGTATCAGGTTAAACGTGGGGATACATGGTATAATTTCCTTTGAAGAAACCCTACCATCTGGACCAAGTGCTCTTGGGTCAATATAGTTGTATTTAAATACTACTACAACAACTAAGTCTTATCCCATTAAATATGGTTGATTATATGGATCAACTTTCGTTATAGTGTTATAATATGGTTGTCTTTAAATGGTTAATTAAAAGAAATTAAAGTGTAGAGAAATAGTTGAGAAAACTTATCAAAATTGTAAGGTTTGACTTTGGTGGAAAATAGTACGATAAATATGGTGTTCCGGGACATCATATGAGACCATGCACTTTATACTTGCTAGATTGTGGAATTTTTCCACATCACCCCATGCCTGAAACTCTTGAAAGAAAATGATGCAGCCGGAAGGCGTAATTGCACATTAAAAGATTTAGTGAAAATGATGTAGCCGAAAGGCGTAATTTCTCTTTGATACCAATTGGTACATGTTGAGCAAGAATTGCCCAACTAAAAGGGAGAATCCTAACATGTTCACAAGTTTTTTCAATCTATTTGTCTTGAACTTGATGAAACTTTTTCCACTTAAACAGGTGTAAGACAGTCCTTACCCAGAATTATCTTTAAACATAGCAGTTTTTACATGCCAATATCTATCTTTATAGTTCAGCAAAAACACAATAATAAACCACATACATGATTACATGTAAAACATTTGAAAGTAACTTTTTTACTTAACTCAAATCTAAATTGCTTCAAAAATCAACAGCCTTGTAGTATTCCATCTCTAGCAGAAAGCAATGAAGTAGAACTATGCATTTCCTTTGTTGAATTAAATGGATGATCGTCTTCTATTTTGAACCTCCCAATCCTTGAATAATCATCCTCTCCCAAAAGTGATTGTGACTCTCCATTCATGTTCCATTTCATGTTTTCTTTAGAACTCTTCTGAATCAGTTGATTGTTGCCAATAACATCAGCATCATCTTGGTATATCATGGTTTTCTTCGCACTATTCGAAGACGCGAAAGAGGAGTTATTCTCCTGATCTTGGTTGTTTGAGTCTGAGTTAGTTCTACCAAGTGTTGTTGGCAATGATTTCTCGCGTAGAATGGATTGTGATGGAGATGATTTTTGATTGAAACTTCCGAATCCTTGTATACCTCTTGATAATTTTCTAGCATGGTTTCTTTCTTCCTTGAGAAGTGTTCCTTCTTCCAACAGTTTCATTACTCTCTCTGATTTCTTTCTCACTGTTAGGCCCCAATTAAACCTGGAAATTCTCAAACCATTTTGTGACATAGTCATCAGAGACACCGTATAAACACCAGACACGATACTGACATTGACATAAAAAAGGACGTACCCGTTTTCATCAATAAATTGAAAACCATTAAGCTGGTCAATAACATCTTTATCACACTGAAAATCCTCTGCTACACTTTCTGGTCCATGGGTCAACAAGTGCTCAAGCACAATCAAACAATTGTAAGAAACCCTCCAATTCTTCTTTTCAAATTTAACCAATCTGTTGCAGAATCACAATATTTTCATACAATCATACATCATCATAATCACGATCTGGAACTCAAAAAAAAGTTTGAAATACCTAGCGTGCAGAATCTCTATAATTCTTGAATAATCATCAAGATCAAAAGCAGCGTTTGAAATTGCTCTTAGCGTTACAGTAGTTGGAGCCCATGGATTTCCATTGGTTGCCTCTTCTACCATTAGTTGTGCAGGGGTGACATCTGTTAGAGCTAATCTAGCGGTTTTGATTTTCTCTTTGAGGAAGAAAGAAGCTTGTTTCTTGAATTCAAAGAAAGAGGTACTCATTTTGAGAGAGAGATAGAAGAGAGAGAATATAAAAATGGATTTAGATTATAAGGTTGAATAAGAAAAAAAAGTGAGGTAAGTAATTTCAACTAATCCATTAATTAATTTGATTAAAATCGTAATTATTATAAATGTAACGACCCTTTTGCACGATTGATGGTTTTATGTTTGAAAAGAACTGTTACTGAATATAGGTATGACATATGTGATTTTGGACTTTGATGTGAAGAATTTTTAATTTAATTTAATTAAATAAAATTAATTGCTATACACCAATATTTTACATCCACGGTTTTGTTTCACTGAATATTTCAATTAAATCCTAATTTAATTTGCATACGACGTTTTCTATGTGATGTCGTAACTAAGGATTGTGAGTGGTTCGCTTTTGAATTTTGAATGGTATAAAAGTCTTTAAGGTCGGCATAGGCAATTAATGGTGTGTGTGAGGTGAGGTGAATTATGATTTAGAAGCTCCCGGACTATCAATAATATCTATCATGTGTCTATATCATGCTTTTCTTCTTTATAATGTATTAGCGGTGTATATTAATGTGTTTTTATAAAAAAAATGTTGAGTTTTAGTTACTCTAAAATTATTTTTGTAAGTGGATTTAGTTTTTATGGAGAGATTAAATCTATCTGTAAAATAATTTTATAGAAATTAAAACTTAACGTTTTTTTTATGGAAACTAAAAATTGAAATATTTGTAGGGACCAAAAATATATTTAACCAAAAATAATATAATCTAAAAATAATATTAATATTTTTAAAATGGTGAAATATAAATGGTAATGGATATATACTATTAGGAATGTTAAAATGTACTAAAGGTATTTATGGTTCATAAACTAGACTGAATCATAAAGTTTAAAGTTGAGTTTATAATAACCATTTCAAAAAATATATATTTAATTATTAAAATGGTTTTAATTTAATTTAAAACTAATTTATATTTATAGATTAGTTTATAATCAGTTTGTAAATATAAATTAGTTTATAATCAATTTATAATTAAAACAAGGTTAAAAATATTTATTTGTTTCAGAATAAATTGGGCCAATTATATCCTACTCCATCTTTTGAATTCAAATGTGTCTCTATCAATCAAATAAAGAAGCAATATTTATAAAATGATTTAATTGTAATTTTGGTCCCATTTTTTTTGGTCTCTTTATTTTAAATTTTGGAATTTTTGTTCTCTATTTTCATTTTTTTTTAATTTTAACCTTTCTATTTTAAAATCCGAAAATTTTATCAATTTATTTTTATTTTTTAAAATTTTTCATTTGAAATACCTACTCAAATACATCCACTGAGTTTACTTTTTTAACCAAGCTACTATGTCCAAAAAAAACATACTTCCAGGAACTTTGAGTATTTTGGACAAAGCAGTCCAAAATGTGAAAGTGACAATCAAATTTTAGTTTCATGAGAACGCATCAAACCATTGGAAATTTCGCCCAACTTAAACAATGGTCATCGTATCACACGTTCCCTTTGTTAACTTTATAAACCAACAAAATATTTTTTATAAAATTTTAACTAAAGAATATGAATGTTTGATTCTACTTTTGAAAAAGTAAAAAACTATTTAGATATAAAATTAACTTTAAAATATTTAACTTTTTTTAGATTTGATTTTATTTTTTTAGAGTTGATTCTATTTTAATATTGGAATGACAATTTTTAAGTTAAACTGATGTAAACTTCTCGTTTATTTTAGAGTCCATTCTATTTAAATATAGGAATGACAATTTTTAAGTTAAACTGATGTGAACCTTTCGTTTAGGATTAATTTTTGGCCGAAAATTTTATTTATATTTTTTATTAATATAAATTAATTTTAGTAATATAAATTTAAAATATAACTTATAAATTAATTTTAGTAATATAAATTTAAAATATGACTTCCTTATTAAAGTTTAGACAAAATACTTAAATTGGTCCTTTAACTCTATCTCTGAGTTCAATTTGATCCCTTATCTTTAAAAAGTATCAAAATACTAACAACATCAAATTTTACTTAGGTGGCATCTGACATTGCACCTGGTCATACGCATGGCATGTGAGGTCATTAAATACCCAGAAAAATTCTAAAAATATTTTGCTTTAGCTATGACTCGAACACAAATACAATTATATGCTAAACAAAATATCTAACTACTACACCACCTCATACTTATTTGTTAATGTTCCCATTATCATTATTATAACACACTTTTCTTACACTAAATCTAGTTATGGTTTATTAATGTCAACTCTAAAAATAGAGAATTTTTCATTGCCCACAAGAATTATATGACTTAAATTAGCCATCAAATTATCATTATTTGGGATTCAATTATTTTTCTATAATTTGGTAGCATTACCATCTTAAATAATCAAACAATGTTGTGTTCCACTTGTTTTTCATATGAAGAGAATTTATGAGAAATTTATTTTCTACAACAAATACTGTTCAAAATTTATTTTCTATTAACATAAAGAAAGAGTTCTAATATTATCTATTTAAGACAAATAGTTAGCATTAATAAATATTTATTTGAAAAGAAAACAAGTATCTAATAATTTTAATTAAACAAATATTTATAATTTTATAAAGGAAGTCTATATTAAATAAAGATGGTAGTAAATTTTGTATTTGTTAGAGTAAAAAATTCAAAGAGAGAGTGGTTATTATTTTTATTCTAAAAATTTAATGAATATTTTGGACTTTCTGTAGCTGCATTACAATTTGATTTCCCAAATTAACTTTTTTTATTAAATTAAACTTTGAAAATGATTGTTAGACAATTTAATTCTCATGTCATCCATTAAGATTAGAAACATTGAATTTAGATGTTCTTTAGAACAAAGCTTAAATATAGAAGCATTTTTCATATATTTGTTTATGGTTTTTGTTAGTCTCCATTTTAAGATCTAGGTTCATCAAAATCGAAAATACTACATCAATTAATTGTTTTAAGACAATATAAAAATAGTCACGATAATTAATGGTAACTGGGATAAAATAAGACAACTTTTTAAGTCATTGCTAATTATATGATATAAAGAAAAATATTTTTATTGTGACTGCACTTTCATATGTTGTATTTGAGGTTAGTGATAGCAGACATGCATTCAAGTATTTTTGTTGTGGCTGCACTTTTATATGTAATCATAATTTCAGTTTTAACTGATTTAATATAAAATGTGAAGTGGTTTTGTAATCTAGATGACCTGAGTTCAAACCTTACAAAATGCAAAGGTGACACAATGAGTATCAAGATATCACAACATGAATATTTGAAGGGTTTGGATGGTTGCAAAAACAATCTTCATGTACGTTTGTGTTAGATTAATTGTTTAATTAATTTAATATATATTGATATAATTAATTATTAATCAAATATATTATGGTGGATTGATATTAAATACTACTTATAGATGAATTATTTGATTAGACCTAATTATTTGATTAAATTTATAGGGGTGAGTAAGGGACGGGTTGAGATGAATTATAACTAACCCTAACTTTGTCCTAAATTTTGATCGGACTATTTTAATGACTCTAACCCGTACCTAAATCCGAAAAAAACCCAATAATCTATAAGTTAGTTTGGACTGGGTTAATGAAAGATGATATCGGGTTGACACAAAATATATGGAAAAAAAATTGTGACTTAAGAAATTTATAATAGTATTTAAAAAATTCATTTAAATAAGAAATATGAATAAAAAATTAACATGAATGAAAAACAATATAGACACCTAAAGTCAATTTTTTAAAAATAAAAAACATGATGTAATTCTACTTATGTCATCACCTTTTTATTTTCACTAAAACATAAATTATTTATTTATTTGAATATATGAATCTATCATAATATTTGTTTTCATATATGTCTGCTATTTATTATAGAATTTTATGTACAATCATTTAACACCACACATATTTTTAATAATTTCTAGCCAAAATCTATAGTTTCATATTTCTCTAATGTAACGCCTGTATTTAATTAATTAATTTAATTAAATATTATCGCGTATTTTTCCCGATTAATTGTTGTTAGGTGTTGTTTTGTCGAGTATGTCATTAAGTTGTTTAAATTGATATTAAGTTGATGGTTAAGTCGTGTTTGGGTTGGTCGAGTTAATTAAGTCGAAGTAATAATTGAATTATTAATGAAATAATATTAGTAAGTGGACTTGGTTGTGATATGAGAGTAGTAAAGTTGAGGGTGCTATTTTAGGCCCATTAGTAAATTAGTTAATTAGTGAAATTATAGTATTATTAAGTTGAAAACCTAATTAGGAGAGATTAATCCGAATTTGGTGAAAGAACAAGTCTTGAGGAAGAACAAGGAGACTAGGATTGGATTTTCATAGAGAATTTTTGCTGTGAATTCGAGATGTCTTCAATCCAAGGTAAGGGTGAGGTTCAAATTCTATAACCGGGATTAGAATAATTCGTATGTAGGTTGGGTATTTTTGTATGATTGTTGTTGTGATCTTGTATGGTACTTTGTTGTTGATATTGTATGGATCTGTCCTGAAGAATATGTTGTGATCTGTTATGTTGTTGTAATTGTTGTTGTTGAACTGGTTTTGTTGCAGGAGAGTTAGGACTCGTAATCGAATGTATTATTGCTAGATAATGTATATACAAAAGATTATAAGTCTAAAAACAATGTAGAAACCCAATTAGGCTTGAATTGAGTGTTGAATTAGTGATTTTTGTAGCAGAAGTGGGATTGGTGTGAAGAATTGGGAATCATGTAGTAGATATGGTATTATGCGTAACAAGGGAAGCCTTTCGCGTAACACATGACTGTTACGCTGGGCATTATGCGTAAGGAAAAGGGTTGTGGCACGACCCTGTGGCCATTCACGTAAGTCACACGTAAGGGGTGCAGGCATTACGCGTAATGGCAATATTTACGCATAATGGGGCGTAGGAAGAAGAGTGTTATGCGTAACAACAAGTCTATACGCTTATGAGCAGAGCTGCGTGCAAAAAAATGTAATTTTTAGCGATTCGTCCTGTTTTCGCATCCGAGTCGAACTAAGTTGATTTTAGAAATTAATTAGAGATAAAATAAGTTGATTTTAGTAAAGTTGAGGACTAAAATAATTAATTTATAAATTTAATCAATTAACTCGTAATTAGTTGGTTTTACGTGTTGTAGTCGTATGAAGTCGATATAAGTTGTGTTGTCCCGGTCTTGGGAAGTATCAAGTTGCAGGTCGATTGACCAATGTTGATATATGTTGTTGCGTTGTTAAGTATCAAGTTGCAGATCGATAGAAAGATGAGAATAATTTTTCTATATTATTTAATTGGTGTAATCTTCTACAATGAGATTGGTCATATCTATAGGACATCATATTGACAATATAATAAATATAATTTGTTATAAATAAGGATTGAGATTATTGGGAGACAAAAATCCAATTATTCATAACACTCCCCCCTAGGATTTTTGTCGTGGATATGCCTAGTTAAAACCTTACTAGAAAAAACCCAATGGGAAAAAATCTAGTGAAGGAAACAGAGTACAATAACATTTTAAGATAAATTCATTTCTCCCTAGGCATGGCAACGGGACTGGCCGGGTACGGTTTTTACCTCCCCCAAATCCCCAAATAATCCCCATTCTCCGACCTAAACCCAAACGGGGATAGAGAATTAAAACTCAACCTCGTCTCAAACGGGTTCGGGTATCCCTGCCCTGCTACCATCCATTATGTAAAATCAATTTTTTATAGAAATATTTATTTTTTCCAAAATCAAATTACATTACAAACAATAAAATAAAACAATTTCAAAATATTTCATACATACATTTCAAATATTTTAAATAATTAATAGAAAATCAAATTATTAAAACATTGGCCACATATTTAATATGGTTAATACCTATTTTCCCCTGCCATATAGGCACTTTTTGAAAAATCCTCATGAGAAAAAAAGTTGCAAAAATTTCCCTAACATTTGAAGATTCTCTCAATTTTGACCCTGCAAAATTGTTTGTTGTAAAACTAACCTTGTTATACAAAGATTATGTTGTTTTAATACAAGGATAATTTTACCAAAAAATACTATTTTACAGGTCCAAACAAACATAATTTTTATATGGCAAAGTTAATTTTACAACAAACAATTTTGAAGGGTCAAAATTGAGAGAATCTTCAAATGTTAGGGAAATTTTTGCAACATTTTTTTTGCAGGGGGATTTTTAAAAAAGCGCCTATATGGCAGGGGAAAAAATAGGTATTAACCCTATTTAATATTCTAACTTATCAAAACTAAATAATAATGTCTTTACTGAAATAAATGGGGCGGGTTCTAGTATCCTTAATACCCGACTCGTCCCCATATTTTTTATTCGGGGAAAACCCAAGCCCAATCAAAGCGGGTTTTCCCCGTCAACTTCGGAGTGGGTTCGGGTGGGTACCGTGGATATGGGTTATGTTGATATGCCTATTTCTCCCCCTCAGTTGAACGATCATTTCTTCGACGATAAATATCCATATTTTGTGCTAGTTGAATAAAGGTTCTACTTGAATGTGACTGGTGAAAAGGTCTACAAGATTATCACATGAACGGATTTGTTGGATGCTTATATCACCACTCTTCTAAAGATCATGAATGAAAATGAACTTTGGAGAGACGTGCTTTATTCGGTCTCTTTTAATGTAATCATCTTTCAATTAAATGATGCACTCAATATTATCTTCATATATGGTCGTTGTTTTTCAAGAAGACAAACCACAAGTATTTTGTATGTGTTGGATTACGGATCTCAACCAAACACATTCTCGACTTACCTCATATAGTGCAAAAAGTTATGCATGGTTAGATAAAGTTGTTGTTTTTGTCTATTTCATTGATCTTAATAAAATAGTTGTACCACCACAAGTAAAAAAATAACCTATTTATGATATACCATTATGAGGATCTGACAAGTAACTTGCATCTGCATAACCTGTTAATTCGAATTTGGATACTTTGGTATAAAACAAACCCATGTCTATTATACTTTTAAGATACTAAGTAAATGTTTGAATGTGTTCCAATGTCTTCGTGTATGTGAATAACTATATCTTGCTAATAGATTGATTGCAAATGATATATCAAGACATGTATAATTAGATAGGTACATCAGTGCTCCAATCTTACTGAGATATGGTATTTTAGGACAAAAAAAATTATGCATCCTTTTCTCGAGGCCCGAAAGAATCTTTCTCTATATCTAATGATCTAAAAACCATTTGAGTAGACAACGGGTTATATTTGTCCATATAGACGTGTTTTTAACACTTTTTCTATATAACCTACCTGATGTACAAATATTCCATTCTCCAAATGCTCAATTTTAAAGCCTAGAAATAATTTTGTCTTTCCTAGGTCCTTTATCTCAAACTCTTTCTTTAAGAAATTTATAGCTTTTGAATGCTCTTCAGAAATTTATTTCACTCAAGTAAACTTGATTTTTAAGGTGGTACTCTTTTTAGAGGTTGAAAAATTAGAAAACTCTTATTATCCATCTAAATAAGTTGTTTATTATTTGCTCATCATCTAAAAATTAATATTATTACTGAAATGTTTGATTTTTTGGCATTTTTTGAGAAAAGGGTACAATCTAGATGAAAAATGGTATCAAAAGCAGTATACCGAAGTTAAATCTCAACCCAAGGCTAAAAAAGACAAAGGAGGCTAAAATCAAAGCAAATAAATTATTAGCCTAATCGATTAGATGCTCTATGTGTTTCAAATTTTAGATGAAATCAGATTGTATATTCGCCTCCTAGAAAATCAAATTAGAGCATTGTTTGAGAATGAACGAAATCTTAAAAATCATCATCAAATTGTCGTTTGGAAGGCAAGTTTTAAAAAACAAAATGCTTCTAATATTTTTAGGGCCAAATATTTAAGGATTGTGGAGTTTTTTCACACCTAAACTGTCTGAAGCAACATTATAAATAGGTAATCATATTCCTTTCTTTTTCATAATTTATTTCTCTCTTTCTTCTCTATTATTGTTATTTACTTGTATGCATAAGAATACTACTCTAGTGTTCCATCATCCTCATCATTATGACACCCAAAAGATTGAGATTCCCTTCTCCGGGTTATCTCTCTAATGACTTCTTGTCTCAAGAACAAGAAGGCAAATTCTTTCAAGAATACATAAATTTGTTTATCAGTCATTAGTCAATATGTTTGATCGATCACCATTTCTACTAGTTTTTCGTTAATTATTCGGCATGAATATGCAAAATCGGTAACACTTTGTTTTGTATTTTCATTGTTTTTCAAGTCAATTTTACTTGTCTGATTTTATTCTTTTATTTTATGATTTTTTATTTTATTTCAATTATGTTGCATTTTATGCTTTGGTTTGGTAGTTTTCTATGGTTTTAGGTCAAGGTGGAAAAGCCCAAAGAACTTGTGCGAAGAAAATGGAAGTTCTGGGAATTCAGAAGAGTTTTTGGAAGGAAGTAAAAGATGCATGGACCAAAAATTCAACAAGCATGGAAAAATATTGGGTAACCAAGTCTCTTATCTGTACTATATTATAGTTTTCTTCATTATCTTTTTGACGCTTCAAATAGGGACCAAAATAAACTAACGAATCAAAAGTTATGATCGAAACAATGTCGGTTAAAGAATCCATTGAGCTGACATGGGTGCCCTTGTCCCATGACACGACCCGTGTCAGGAGGTATGGGATTGAAAGTCAGTTTTAATGATGACAGTGGGCCAACACGGGTGCCTGTGTCCCATGACACAACCCGTGTTGGCCAAGGTGCTAAAACGACTGATTTTTTTATTTTTTTATGTTAAGTGACTCCTGAGGGTATTCTGGGTATTTTCTACTGTTGTTAAGTGATCTGGAATTATTTAGGTTAATTTTTGGGAAATGAGAGAGGGAATTTTTACTTTCACGATGAATATTGGAATGATGAAGGTTTTTGGAAGGCAAAAGGTTTTCATGAGCGGAAGCAATTGAAGATCAATAGTCATCCAAATTCTTGTAATGTTTAATCTTTATTTGTAATTTCTTTGAATATTATGAGTAGCTAAATCCCCCAATGCTAGGGGGTGTCCCTGAATTGACTCTGTAATGACATGATTTCCTTTGAATTAGTAATTTCATTGCTTTCTCATAATCATTATTATCGTATAATGTTCTTAATGCTTTTCCTGTCGGACAAATAGGATTTGATTTATGGTTAACCTTAGGTCGGACAAACCACTGTTAATGCTTTTGTACGATAATACTATAGTAGATATCACCTAGGAATAGGGATACTCTATAGTAATTGTAATGTTTTTGATAAAACTAATTGCTTGATATTCTCTCTAAACAACTAAAGAATTAGGGTATAGGGACAATATCAAAGGTTTTTCCTGTTAAGGAATTAGGGAAAAATATTCTTGAAAACTGGTAATGATTTTACTGAGCCGTATTTTTGAAATAAGGATTGACGTTATTACAAGGAAATTCATATACCTTTACCTAACATCTTTCTCATCATTGTTAAAAGTAGATTTTATTCTGTAGCATTTTATTATAACTCTTTTATTATTTTGCATCACTAAACCAAACCCCCCAGGAAACTTTTGTTCAATTGAATTATCATTTGCACTTATAGTTACTACGCATTCCTCGAGATTGATTATGGGGATAAACCCCTATTATTAGTACATCATGAAAATAATACACTTTCTATTTTACCGATCATGTTTTTGGCGCCGTTGTTGGGGACTACTAGATTATAATTTCTTTTTGTAATTCAATTGGAATTTTGTTGTTCTGCAACTTAAATTATTTTATGTTATTTTTATTTATTTTTAATTTTTATTATAACTAATTGTTTAATCTATGTAAGCGAGGAGAATCCTCATCTAATTTTTCTTTTGACGCAGATTCAGGTTCAGACTCAGATAAAGAGACTGTGATTATGGATGGAGATCCACCAATAGAGAGACTCCTTGGTGATTATGGTGGAGAAAATGCACCGGTTGGAAGGTTAACAATTTTGAACCAACCGGTGAATGTGACGAATTTCTAGTTGCATCCGAATACCATCACTCTACTTGAGAGGGGGCCTTTCACCAGAAAGGTTAACGAAGATGCCAACAAACATCTACAAAGATTTTTTAATATGAGCACTACTCTCAAGATTGATGGGCATATTGATTAAGCAAAAAAATTAAGAATGTTTTCGTTCACTCTCTCTGAAGATGCTGAAGAGTGGTTCTACTTGTTACCTGCCGATAGTATTACTACTTGGGAAGAGATGGATAAGGCTTTTCTTAATGAGTATTTTTCTGCCTCTGTTTATATTCGAAAAAGATATGGTATTTTTGAATTTTAAAAAGAAGGAGGGAGAGTCACTCGGAGATGCTTAAAGAGATTTAAGAGGTCGTTGGTTGCATGTCTTATTCACAACATGGATGAAACTAAACAAATGCAAAACTTTGTAAAGGGTATGAAGATGAAGACTAAGCAACTAATTGATACAGTTTTCGATGGCTCATCTAACTTTTCAATAGCCATTGGTATCTATAAGATCATCGAAGCCATTGCTGCAAATGAGCATTTGGAATTATATGACCGTACTGTGAGTCAACCTGAAGGAAAAATTGATTTGAAATTGGCTAATTAAGTGGTGCACATGGAAGATCAAATTAAAGTTGAAGTTGTGATAAGATTGAAAGGTCGGAAGAATCATCATAATTTCTCCTGGAAAGAGAAACAAGGGAGTGTTCAGCAACAAGGACTTATGTAGTATCAGACTCAACTGCAACAACAATATCAACACCCACAACAACAATATCAACAACAGGTTCTGAAGAAAGCGGATTGGGAGATTTCTATTGAAAAGATGGCAGCTCAGAGTGCTCAATTTCAAGAAGAAACCAACAACAATCAGAGAAAGATTAATGATTCTATTAAAAATCTAGAAATTCAATATGGTTAGATAGCACAACAGATAACAAGTTCTCAAGCCTTGGGTGCTTTACCGAGTCCAACTATTACATGTAGCTCGATTTTCATGGTCTTTAATCACTATCACATTTTTTCTACTTTCTACTTTCTTATTTGTTTTTCTTGATGAAGTTGGTTATGGAAGGAAAAAGATATGTTAAACTCACCCACTTTGCACACTGTTGATTGACAGATGCCCACATGGTTTTGGATTCTCTCTTAGATTATTTCACCTTAAGTGTAGTGTAAAATTTGTTCTTTTTGATATTGATGGGGTTTCTTTGATTTGGGTATGGGAATGAAATGAGTGTTCGTAAGATAGGATGAATTTGTTTTAGTGTTTTCATAATTTTTTGTTGTTTTTGGATAGGTCTGAGAACCTATTATTGTTTTTTGTTTGGTGTGCTCGCAAAGATCTTACGATCTTTTTCCTACGTACCCCCAAAAAGAGAATTGAGGGATCAGAGCATCGTATTCCTCTTAAAAGGCTAGAGCTAGGAGGAAGGATTCATTTGCATCCTGGTTAAAGCACAGGATGTTGGTGCTTAAAGTTTGTATTTTGTGTCTTGATCAAAGCCCAAAATTGAAGCTGAAAGTTTGTTTGTCCTGATCAAAGCCCAGGATTGAAGCTAGAATTGTTTGTGGTAATTGATAGGGGTGGTTGAATTGCATAACTCAAGGCATAAGCTGAATGGTATATTGATTTGCATAGCTCAAAAAAGTTTGAATGGATGACCTGAATTGCATAGCTCGGGAAAGTTGGCTGGGTTATCTTGATTTGCATAGCTCAAGAAGTGATGAATGTTTAGCTTAGTTAAAGTCCAAGACTATGAATATGGGAAATTAACTTAGTTAAAGTCCAAGACTATGACTGTTTGGACGTTATTAGCTTAGTTAAAGTCCAAGACTATGACTGTATTGATTGTGAAGTGTTTGACTATTTGTGTCTTGATTGAATCCCAAGGTTGAAGCTAAATAAAGAAAATTGACTATGTAGGGAAAGTTTTATCCGTGTCTTGATTTGGAAGCCCAGGTGTGAAGCTTATTTGTGAGAGACTGACTCTTGATTGTTTATATCTTATATAAAGCTTGAGATGGGAGGCTGAAAAATTATTTGGAGACTGACTTTGTATGCACTACGGAAAAAAGGGCTTAAAGAGCATTTTTGTTAACCTTAGAGAGCGCTTTAAAGCGTTGTTAAAGGTTGCACTGTCATAGGTAAAGACAACAATTTTTTTAAAATAAAAAACGCTTTTAAAGGGCCCCATAGAGAGCGCTTTTAAAGGAAAAGCACTTTCTAAAGTAGGCCTTTTAAAGCATTTTTTCCATAAAAAACGCTCTCTAAGGTGTGTCTATTAGACAGTGCTTTAAAAGCGCTTTCTATTGTATACGTTTAAAATTTTAATAATTTTTTTTACATTACTTTAGAGAGTGCTTTTATTAAAAATACGCTTTTTTTGTGTCACTTTAGACAACACTTTTTAAAAGCGCTATCTAATTCTACCTATAAATTAATTTTATTTTTTCTATAACTTTAGAGTGCGCTTTTAGGAGAAAGCGCTTTCTATTGTGGGCTTTAGAGATTACTTTTAAGAGAAAGCGCTCTCTAAAGTGTACCTATAATTTTAATGATTTTTAAAAAAAATCCCATTTTATACATTTTTTTATGCAAAACTTGTATAATATTTTTAGACGGACACTAGTATAATTCACATTATTATAAACCTATATAAACCATTTCAAACCATTCCAAACCAGTTTTTCAATCCATTTCATCATTTACATATAAACCATTTCATTTTAATCCATTCCAAACCAATATAAACCATTTCAATATTCTCGTTATTTATTACCGGAAATCACAATATAAACATTTACATACCACAAATCATTTACATACCACAATATAAACCTATACATACCTTAAATTATTCTTTTTTCTATAATAAATTCGCACAATTCCTCCATAATTTCACCAACTTTTACGGTCGTGTAATGAGGACACGCGAATTCTTCAAAGTACTACATAACAAAACAAAATATGCATTAATTAGTTAATATCCGATAATATGCAGAATATACGACATATATATATATATATATATATATATATATATATATATATATATATATATATATATATATGCATTATGATATAAAAACACAATTCCTCCATAATATATACGATATTAAAATAAATCCTAAGTTATAAATCTATGCATACCTGATTAGGAATCTCTAATTGATCCAATTGAATGATTTCTCTCATGAACCTCAAAACGTAGTGCCCATAGTCTATGCCATTTTTCTGTTGAGGACACTACACATAGACAAACAAATTTGTGTTATCAAGTAGCATCTCTAATAAGCAACATTGTGAAAATTAAATTAATCTACCTGCACATGGATCCATGCACTAGTATTTGCTTTAGCCTGTGCTACTCGATAATCTCTTTGTGCTCGGTACACTAGTATAGATCTATAAAAGAAAAATGTAAATTTAGAATAATCTCACAAAAATAATTAAATCTATGCATACCTGAAGAGTGTTTTGTCTGTTTAAAATTTTTTGAGGTCATAAAACATTCCTTTGTATGGAGAGGTTCCATTGTATAAAGCCCAAGAGGATACTAGCTTTTAGGAAGCCTTTGAGGGTAATTGTGTTTAAGCCCAAGAAGAGGCTAGGTTATCTATAAGAGGCCCATGGGTCCTTGAACAAAGGCCAAAAGGAGGCTGGGTAACTTCTAAGCCTGAGAGAAGGAACCTTTAAGAGGCATGAGGGTCCTTGAATTAAGTTTAAGAGGAGGCTATGTTTTGCCCTAGTAGAGTTTTAGTTATTCAAAGGTTAGGTCTGGTGACAGTAACCCGAGTACTTAGATTCTAGAAGAGATGCAACTATGTACAGTAAAGATGCATGCAGACAAAATAAAATCGTAAGTGAATGTGTTTGACAGGTTTTAGATTTTTTTCTTTGTTATGGTTTGAGTATTCTTAAATGTTTTATTAAGAATGATGTTGGGAATTACACTGGGAAGCAGAGGCCCAAAATCCTGAGGGAGAAAGATTACAGATATGTTTTAATATTGTATTATCTTTGTCATTAAGAAGTATTTTATTATCTTTGCTTTGGTATAGGTAAAGAAAGATAATTTTGGTAAGCAACCCTAATCTAACAAGTAACAACAGTTTAAGAAAATAGTGAAAATTTAGAGGGAGAAGAGATGGCTCAGAACCTAATAATAAGGATTATACATAAGTATGCCTATGGAATTTGTTCTGTGGATTAATTATCTTATGATTTCATACACAAAGTAGGGCCTGGGTGCTGAAAAGTTGCCTACTGCCTAAAAAGCAGTTCACTAGAGTGAAGTTCGATCTAATTGCAGGTGTATTAGATCTTTAGTCATAAAGATGAAAAAATAAAAGAGAATGGGATTTGTAAACAAGTTGCCCATATTCTATATTTAAGAGATTGAAAACTATTTAAGAAACAGCTGGAGGATTTAGGACTTATACGGAAGCCTGGCAGAGTTTTAAAACAGACCGGAGAAAGTTTAAAACAGAAGAGATGGGTACTAAACACAAATGATTCCCCATGACACATTTTCACAATTAATTTTAGAAAATAAATGGTTATGTGTAAAGAAGTTCACATAAAGAAATTTACAGATGAAAATTCTATGCGGTTGATAACTCGAATTGGTATCGATTATTTAATACAGTTTCCGATCATTTAACTTGTTAATTTATACAATTCGAACGATTTTACGCGAGTTTTGTGTTTGTTTTGTAGGTATTCGATTAACCTTGACTTTTGGAAGCAAAATAAGAAAATAATACTTATTGGACAAGAAATGAAGCAAAACAAAAAGAAATAGAAGAAGAAAATAAGGATTCTGCATTTTTACTGTGGGTGACCGTGATGGATGAGTGACGACCGTCACCAATCCAAGATGACCGTCCCGAGTCCAATACGATCGTCACCAAGCCAAGTTGCTCGTCCCATGTTTAAGTTGATTGTCACAACTAAATTTCCAGAAACCTATTTACGTATCAAAATTCAAAACAGAAAGACGTTATGCGTTTTCTTCTCATTCAACAGAGAGATTATCTCTACCCTAATCAACCTCAGTCCAAGCTCATCAATTAAATCCCAAGCTAAATCCATTCTGTAAAGTTCTCAACAAACAAAACCTTGGAGGCTATAAATAGAAGCTATTGCAAAGTACAAAGAGAGCTTCGTTCATACCCCATATTTCTGCTGCATTTCCGTTCGAAGTTCAGATTTATTTTCCAACATCGCTTTTATTTTTCCATTACCAGATGTAAGTGATAGTTTCCATCATTAGGAAGTTATCACTATTTTAATTGTTTCTAGCCATTGCATATTTGTTTTAGCTTTTAAGTTTCTTCAAGTTTGGTTGATTAAGAACATTGCAACCAAGTTTCTATTTTTAATGTTTTATTGTTTAATTATCATGCCATTTATTATTATTATGCAATTCATCTTCTTCTACCTTTCTTTGTTTTTATTTAGTATGTCTGGCTAAACCGTTAATCAGTATGTAATTGTCTAACCGAAACAAATTTGATAGAACTTGGCTAATATCTTGAATTAAGTTACTTTCCGATTTCAATTTCTTAATATAAACAACTTTTGTTACGAGAGTAAGAGAGTATAAAAGATTTGGATTAAGACCACGGGAGTGTGAGATCATAATCGAATAGCTGAAATCGGGCATTGTTTTAAATACAACGGAAGCGCTTTAAAACCAATTAGAACCTTTAGGTTTCCAAAAAGTATTTCTAACTTGAATTGACACAGCGAGAACACTCAATTGAACTTAGGAATATAGTAATAGGAAAGATCACAAGAGTGTGAGTTAACAACTTTTAAACCGACAGTTTCTACGTAGAGATAACTTAACAAACCTTAATAAGTTGACCCTCTATTGAATGCGCGAAGGAGAATAAATTACGTACCGATATCCTTATTATTAGTTTAACTTAATTAATTTATCACCATCTAAAACTAAAAATATCACTCGCCTTAGCTAAACATAGTAACACCCGATAGCGCTAGGTTGATTATCGAGTCTCTGCGGGATCAATATATTTTATTACTACGCGATGTACTGTGCACTTGTAATTAGTAACTGTTAGACTCAGAAAGTCACGATCAAGTTTTTGGCACCGTTGTCGGGGACTTAGATTTAGTCAATAATGAAATTTGTTGTTGTTCCGTCTAGACTAAGGCAACAAATTTACCTTTCCTTTGTCGATTGTATGCCCAATACTCGTTCCTGAGGCGAAGACCCCATATCGACGAGGTAGAACGTTTCATAAGTTCGAGACAACGAACTGAACCCAACGAAACCCTTATTCCTGAAGATATTGTAAACACCCCAAATTTGCCCTCACCCATTCACACCATGGCTTGTGATCACTTCATATGCATAAACACAATCATATCATCTCATATCTCATTTTTTGATCCACTGCATAGTTTCTAAGTCATCTGCACCTAGGGTTTGTGATCTGAGCAATCCAAGAGCCTCTTGAGCCACTCCAAAGGCCACCAATCACTTCAAAGGGATCCATATGTTTTCTTATATCATATTACATCCTCGCAAAGTCAAGATTTCAAAAGAATCACAAGAACTGAGGTTTGCATGGAAGCAGAGCCAGGCTAGACTGCACAGTTGACCTAAAATTAGGGTTTTGGTTTCAGAGGCCATAACTCCAAAGTTTTTGGTCATTTTTGTTTCCATTGGTCTCTATATGGTATAGGGGGTATGCATATCAAGTTTCATGAAGAAATTCCATGGGGAAGTCATCTGATCAAGGGTTGACTTTCTAGACAAGTCAGTGTAAAATCAGGGCATCCGAGGCCCCCAATGACCCAACCAATGGGTGATCTTCATCATTTTGAGTGTATATGGTCTTTATTTGATCATGGAAGAAGGTTGAAGTTCACAAAAATCAAGGATTTGAAGTTTTTGCAAATGTTGACTTTTTAGGCATAGTTGACTTTTCAAGAATATGTCATTTTATGCCATTTTTCAAGCCTTGATTCTTGATCCAAAAATGCTTCAAATGGAAAAACTTTGGTCATGAAAGTTGTAGAATACATCTTTCCCTTTTCAAAAAGTACAAGAACATGATCAAATTCTTCTTGGATCAAAAGTTATGGTGTGGCAAAGTTGGCAAAAATCATTGATTTTCAAGTTATGCACTAAAAGGAAAACTTGCAATTTCATGAACCAAGTATTCTAGTGACTTCAAAATGACTTCAAAGCTGCATTGCATGATTACACATGACCCCAAGAACAATTTTGGCCCAAGGAATTTTGGATGGTTTGCCTTGATTCTCAAAATTCCATAAAGCATTTTTCATAAGTATGCAAAAAGAGGATTCTTGGCAAATTCATGCTTCAAGGAATTATGTGATCCCTAGCTGATCTCTAAACATTGCCATGACCAATTGAGACATCATGTGACAAAATTCAGCAAGCATTGTTTCATGTACTTAGCATAAACTCATGAGAAAAACACAAGTTGTCAAGTTGCAAAAGCTAACATAGCTTGTCATCCACATGTTGCAGTCAGCTATAAACAATCCAAGGGCTCTCCTCAACTCCAGCTGGAGCAAGACAAGACTTGAACCTGCTGCTGCCATGACCCATGCTCTCAAGGACACAAACTTGACCTTTTTGCAAAAGGCTCCCATACTCTTGGCACAGTGCCCAGCCACCCTACTAACCTGCCTCACAGTCTATCCACACAAGTTGGAGGTGATATAGCTAAGCACTGAGCATTGAAGCTGGCCAGAACTCAGCATATCACAAAATTGTCCAAAACTCTTCTCCCTTCGAATCTCATTATCCAGCCAAAAAACACACCATTTCTCTTCACCAACAAGTCAGAGACATTCAAAGGAGCAATAATCAACCATTAACAGGGCTTGAAACCACTCACACACAAACTCCATTTTCTGCTACACCAGAACTGGATTTCTCAAAGCAGCTTGTCTAAGCTCATTCCAAGCCTTCCATTGGCTTCAGGGGGTCCAGAGAAGACATTCTGCACCAGAGCAAGGTCAGGAGAGCTCAAATTCACAGTTCATCACTTCAGGTAGCTTCATGTTTACAACTTTTCAGAGCTTGGTTTTTATGTTAAAAATTGATTATGTATGCTTTGCTGGTCATGGGGATGGTTTTAGATTTAAGAATGAGTGAGAGATGAGGATTTACCAGGGCTCTGAAATTTTGCCCGTGAAACTTCATGGTTTCGATTCCCTCAGTTTAAGCATGAGAAATTTATTTGGAGGGTTGATTCGTGCAAGGCTTGAGTGGAGGAACATTTCCCTGGCATTAATTTGGAGAATGGTGGCCTGAATCGTGTTTTAGGGTTTTTGGGGTGCCGGAGAAGATGACCGGAGCTTCTCTCCGGTCACCTGAGTTTGCTTAGCCCTAATTACAGTCATTAATTCCCATTTGAATTCTGAGCGTAGGATTCCTTTGACCAGTTGACTTCCCGCTAGCTTGGATGGCCCAGATTCACTTGATTAGCCCTAATTCATTTTATTAGTTTTAATTAATTGAAATTAAACTAATTAACCCAGAACCAATCCTGGCCACTAGATCTGGCGCCAGTCAACGCATTCAAATCCAGGGCTCATCCCAGCCTTCCATCTATTTGACTTTCTTTTTTCATTTTAATTTATTTTCATTTCTTTTCATTTAACTTGCATATTTAATTTAAAATAGTAAAAAATGTTTAAAAATTATGGAACTTTTTCTCATGAGTTTTATTAATTTTTAAGACACAAAAATATTTTCATTTTTATTTTTATCATTAAAAAAGTATTTTTAAATATTTAAAAGATTATTTTTAATTGATTAATGGGAATTAATTTATTAAAAATACTTTTAGGTATTTAAAAATCACCAAAAAATTCATGAATTGTTCTAAGACATTTAGGAACATTGTCCAACCTTCAAACCGAATTTCTTTTTGGATCTTGATGCATTTTGAGAATTTTCCTTTGAATTAAAGTCATTTTTGTGCCTTATTTTGATCCATAGTTCAAAAAATCATTTCTGCCTATTCATGAAGAGTTGGACATTGCTTCTTCTTGCATTGTATTGTGTTTAGCATGTAGTTTTTGAGATTAAATGGCCTTCATTTGATTCCTCACTTTCAATTTGTTTGATGATTTTCTTGTTTAGAAACCCTAAAAACCCTAATAACTTGTAAAAATCATAACTTGAGATTGGCTAAGAGTTGAGACCTCCCCTTTGGACATTGGTTTAGTATAAGATTAGGGGTCTTTTGAGTGGCATTTTCCATTTTTATCTTAGGGTTTGCTTCTGTTTTTGGTTTTTGTTTGATGTTTGGTTCATAAACCCTAATTTGGGCTTCCATGAGCATCCATCTTGCATTCTCTTGCATAGCATGACTTACCATGACATTCCAAGCATCCATTTGATTCATTTGACATCATAATACATATTGAAAGCATGTTTGATCATTGCATCATGTATTTGCCATGTTGTATGCCATGTGCACTTCATAACTTTTCATGTATGTCCATGCTTCCTAGCCTGCTTCATTTGCATTCATGAACTTGTATAATCATTTCCATGTGCTGCCTCATGTTTGTAGCATCTCATTGCATCATTAGCATCATGTAAATGCTTCTGGTTTTGTTTCCCATCATGTCATCTCATCCCATTTTGCATTGCATTGCATTTTTTCTTCTAACCTTTCAGGTGGTAAGTAACTTTGAGAAGTGAATTTGCCTTCACTTCTCATAACTTTTCTTTTCATCTCTCTTGCATCCATTGCTGCATTTTTGTTTGTGTTTGAGTTTGAGCTTGCTCATTCTTCTTCTTCCCACTTTCTTTCTTCAAGTGACTTGACTTCTTGAATGAAGCAAGTTGCTTTGCTTCTCTTGATCCTTTCATCTGCTTCCTGGTGGTTCCATTGAAGACTTCCCTTGAAAACCTCACAAACCTTAGGAACAACCAAGCATGACAATGATTAGGGTTTTGATTAGTCTCCCCTCATAGTTTTACCTTTGTGTCTCTTTTGAGTCTTCTCTTCTCATCTCATAATCAGGGACTAAACCCTAAAGGCTTTAAGGCTTTGTGATTAAGTTTATGCCTGCATCCTTCTCTTAGGATGGAGTGTATAACTTTAATCCTAAGTGTTAAACCCTTAATGTGTTTAACTCTCTTAATCAATTCACTTAATAATCATCAAGACATCACACTTGTAACTTGGGCCTTGCATTAGGGTTCTAATTCTTCCTTAAATTGGTTAAGAAGGACTAACCCTAGTGTTAATGGACAAGTCCCCCTCAAGTTGTCTTACAAACCCTAAAAAACACTTCATCATCACACCATTAAGTAAAATCCATCTAATAAAGGTTTGTTTTGTCATGAATTTAATCCCTAATCATGGATTAAGTTGAGGAGCTTTCCTCAGCTTAAACATTCTCATCTATTATCCTTCTATTAGGATGGTGTAATGAGTCTGTTTAATCCTTGATTGTGGCTTAACCTCATTACTTAACACTAAACAAAAACCACCAAAAACATCTAAATAATCACAAGTAGGTTAATGATCTTAATCCTACACCAAAGGTGATTAAGTGTGAGAATCTGACTTCACACTTAAGGTATTCTCATTACCCCTAAACAGAGGGAAGATGTGATGAGTTTACTAACTCCATTGGTTTAGACTTAAGCTCAGTAACTTATGACAAAATCCAAAAACAATAAAAGACTGAAAACTCAAAAACAAACAATAATCGTTTCCTCCGGGATTCTTTTCTCATCTCATTCACTCACAAACGAGAACTTGCTTCTTCCGTCTAATGCAAGACAGTTTGCACCTGAGCCAGACAGGTCATACACTTGAGCATAGACAAGTAAGCAGTTCATCAGTCAATTCATTCTTTCAGTCTCTTTGGGTCGAACTACGGTGTTCTGACTTCCTCATTGCACGAGAGGATACGTAGGCATAACTTAACAGTTATCGAACAAAAGTCTCTGTATATTCCCCCTCTTTCTAGCCTCATTCTTTAGCCTCATGATCTTGAGCATTTCACTCCTGTTCTTACACTGACACATCATTTATACACTTCACACTTCCTTTACACTGACACCTGTACATCCTTTTCCAGCTCATTTATACACAGATTGCATTGACACTACCCCTTTAAAAGCACAAATCTTTCAAGCGTGGATCCCGTCGAGTACGGCGGACAATCTGGGTGCTAATACCTTCCCAGGTTGTAACCAACCCCCTTTCTCAGTCTCTCTGGTTCACAACCGTCTTATCCATATCTTTCTAGGTCTATGCAGCATTGCCTTTCCTCCGGGATAAAAATGCCTAGCTGGCGACTCTATTCATCTCCAGTGAGTTCACGGCTGTGTGTTCTCATTGTCCCTCTCGCCGACCGTTCGCGTCTGTACCTTTATTTGGGCCTGGTCCCATTTATCGGGAGCGACAGCTTGGCGACTCTGCTGGGGACCCTTATACTGCAACCAGGGCTTCTGGTTCTTTTTGTGGGTTCCTCCTAGCGCTTGATTGATTTGTGTTTACTGGGGTGTTATGTGCTTATTTGTGCTTGTATATTTGTACTTATTTTGCTTTATGTACAGTTTGCTTTACTGCTTTCTTTATTGCTTTTGCATTATATCATATTGTCATACTGTGCTGCTGGCTGGATCTGTTGTTTGTTTTGGTGGGTGGGTGTTCCATTGAGAGTTAAGGTCCTATACCTGGGACCTGAGTGACACCTAGGCTAGAGTGAATCATATTCTTTCCCATTCCATTTCGGTCTGGTGCGGGAATATGAAACACGGTTCAGATATGGGTTTCTTCTTGAGAACTCTGTGTTGCAGATTTCCTGCAATGCTAGGGCTATCTAGGAAGCCTGCTAAGTCTGGATGACCTTTAGTATTGACCTTCAGAAACTGAGGAGAATTAGAGGAGGATTTTTTATGGTTATTGTAAACACTGTACCTCCGGGTTAGAAGTGTTTACACTTCTCATAACTGATCCAAGTCTGAGGATCCTTGTTCTAGAACACCACCTGTGAGGGGTTTGGGCTGTTTACAGGTTTGCAGGTACCTTGACCTCAGAATACCCTGTTACTTTGTTTAAGAGTACTCCATTTTGGGACAGTTCTTGTGATTCTAAAACCCTGGACATGTGGCTCTTTATTTGAGTCCCCCACCTTGGTTACTGGATTTATAGATCTCCATCTGGAATTCTTGAATACACTTGGACCTATATCAGGGCATTTTGATCAGATCCAGCTCAGTCACGGACCCTTGCATTTCATTTGCATACATAATCATTGCATCATATTGACATTTGCTTATTTGTGTTTCAGGGTATCCATCTTCACTTTTGGCTAGTTTTGACCCCATCTTCAGTATTGACCTATCTTCATCAGCACCTGCTTCAGTTTAGCTATCTGCTTCAGCTATCACCTGCACCAGCCAATCAGTGGCCCCTTCTTCAGTATTATCATCAGCACCTATCTCTACTCAGTCTTCAGCATCATGGCCCCTAAAAAGAGCAATATCACCTATCACTTCTTCCAGCCAGAGTTATCAGACATCAGGAGGATTCAAACGCTGATCACTCCAGATCACATACCATTGTTCAGGGAAAGCTATGGAGATATACTTGATATGGTTATGGATCTGGACCCTTCACAAAGAAGTCTGATCCACACTTGCATTCAGTTCTATGATCCCCCACTGAGGTGTTTCACTTTCCAAGACTTTCAGCTGGGCCCTCTATTGGAAGAGTACTCCTCATTGGTTGGTATGCCTATCAGGGGTGGAATTCCTTTCAACCCTGAGATGGTCTTTCCTGGTAATGGAGAAGTAGCAAAGGCTTTGCATTTGGAACCTGTCCTGATTGAGCAGCATATGACTTCTAAAGCTGGGATCCCTGGTTTCCATCTGGATTTCTTGATCTCTCAAGCTACCCTGAAAGCTTCTTTAGGAGAGTGGAAAGCTGTTTGTGCATTATTGGCCTTGAGTATATATGGAATTGTATTGTTTGCAGATGAACCTCGATTCATTAGCAAGAATGCAATCCATCTTTTCATCCTGAAGAACCCAGCACCCACTTTATTGGGGGATCTTTACTATTCAGTGCATCAGAGGAATGAAAAGCAGAGGGGAAGGTTAGTGAGGTGTTGTGCTCCATTGTTCCACACTTGGCTTCTCAAGCATCTACCCAGGACAGATGCATTTCTAAATCCTCATCAGCAGAGCAACTGGGCTAAGAAACTCACTACTCTAACTTCAGCTGATATTAGATGGTGCACTCAAAGCACCAAGGGCAGGGATATCATCACCAGCTGTGGGCATTTTCCCAATGTTCCCCTAATAGGAGTTAAGGGTAGTATTAATTACAACCCTCTGCTGTTCAGAAGGCAACTGGGCTACGCACTGGTCCATACTCCTAAGGCACAGGACTGGGTGGAGACTCTTTATTGTGAGAACAAGATTAATTTGACTGTTGTTAGGCAGGCTGCCTGGGCCTGGGATAATGTTCAAACCAAGGGAGTAACCATTCTGGGAAAGTGCAATATTGTGGCATCAGCACAATATTATGAGTGGTCTCGTGCCAGGGCTCAATTCTCTGGGATGCCCTTTACCATAGAAGACATGCCTGAGTCATCTTCAACATCACCACCTGCCACTGTCAGTTTGGAGGAGTTCGAGAGTTTGAAGGAAAGAAATGAGAAGTTAACCCAGGCTTTGCAGAAGACCCTCCGGGAGAGGAGTGAGGGTATGAGGGAGATTGAGAGGTTGGAGAAGTTGAGAGTAGAGCATCTGACTAAGATTGAGAAGTCTGGGGATTATATCAAAAAGTCTAAGGTTGGAGAACAAATTCTGAAGAATTCTTGCAAGGAAGCCCAATTCCAGAGAGCAAGGACAGACTTGTATTTGAAGGAGAGTCAAGCCCGGTGGGTCAGGATCACCGAGGCTCGTACCCTGGAGGACAAGAAAGTTCAAGACAAGATAGAGCAACTGGAAGCTAGTGCAAAAGAACAGCAAGAAACCCTGGCAGCAGCCCAGAGGGAGATATCGGAGCTGAAGATCAAAGCTGGAGTGAAGAGGTCAAAGGACCAAGCTCAGCACAAGAAGCTCACTACAGCTGTTACACCCTGGAATCTCCTTATCAGGAATCTCACGGAGCGTCCAGCTGATCCTGTGACCGAAGCACTTCTCAAGGAAGTTCGTGAGGATGAGTTTGGTCTTGGTGTTTGACCATTTGTTTGTTGTTGTTTTCTTTCCATGTACTTTTGTTTTCCTGTAATATTTTGACCCCTCCGAGGACTTGTATTTGTAAACGAACTATGTACCATTTCGCTTTTGTAATATATGTGTTTACTTCGAAAGCAGCATCAACAGCATCTTCAAGGGTCTGGAAGGGTCAAAACTGAATGCCAAACCGGATACCTTGAGAACAAATAAGCATAATTGCATTGCATGCTAACCCTTTGTTTGTTTTGTAGGTTTTTGTTTTATTGTTGCTAACTCTGTTGTGATGTTCAGGAACTATTGCTAGGCGCCGGGTATTTCCCCTCAACCGTCCGCACCGTTATCCAACCCGAAACAACCTTCCGGGCATTCAAATGGATCAGGTACAGCAGGACCTTGCAGAGGTTAGAAATCAAATGGCAAACGAAAGATTGGAAATGAGAACACAGATGACTCAGTTCATGGAAGTGATGAACAACATGGCTCAGAGCCAGGAAAGATTGAGGGCCATGGTGGAAAGGCAAAATCAAGAAGATCCACATATAGGGACTGCCGGCACCAGTAACAATGAAAGGGTCCAACCTCATGTTAACCCCCCTGTGTTTGGCCCACATCTGCATCCTGAGATCAATATTCCTGCAAATGTTCAAGGGACTGCCACTGCAGCCAGGGTACTACAAGAAGATCCTCAGGAGGACCAATTCACAGTAATGGGTGCTGGGGAGGAAGCTTATGATAGAAGGTTGGATGAGATAGCTGAGAAATTGAGGTCCTTAGAATCTCAAAACTCTTTGGGCTTCGACGTCATGGACATGGGCTTGGTAGACGGGGTCAGGATCCCCCATAAGTTCAAGCCTCCTTGTTTTGAAAAATACAACGGGACTTCATGCCCCCGGACTCATTTACAATCTTTTCTGGGAAGGCTGAAGGCCTATACTATGGATGAGAAGCTCTGGATGTTCTATTTCGAGGATAGTTTAACAGGAGCCTCAAGAGAATGGTACTCTCACCTGACAAGGGCAACTATCAGGTGCTGGAAGGATTTGGCAGAAGCCTTCATCAGACAGTATCAGTACAACTTAGATATGGCACCCAACAGGACTCTCCTAATGGGAATGTCACAGTCGTCAAGGGAAAGTTTCCGAGAATATGCCCAGAGATGGAGGCAATTGGCTGCTGCTGTTCAGCCACCTATGTCTGAACGGGAAATGGCAGATATGTTCATGAACACCCTTCAGGGAACATATATTGACAGTTTGGCTGCTTTCTCTTCCACTAGCTTTGTCGATGTTGTCATAGCTGGGGAGAGAATTGAAAGCCTGTTAAAAATGGGTAAGATTTCCGACAATGGTGCCAGCTCGTCCAGTAGTGCAAGAAAGCCTTTTGCAGGCCCAAGGAGAACTGGCGAGACCAATGCCATCCACACCAACAGGGGCAGGCCCCAATATGTTCACAGGTCAATAGCAGCAGTCACCATTCCTGCTCCAGCACATCCTCAGCCGGTTTATCAACCTCCGCAGCAAAACTACCAGCAACAACCTCAGTACCACCAGCAATCTCAGTATCCTCCAAGGAATTACAACAACAGCAACACCAACAACAACAGTCAACAAAGGCCATTTCAGCAGAGGCCATCTCAAGCTAACAGGGTGATCGATCCGATCCCTATGCCATATGCTACCCTGCTGCCACAACTCTTGAAACTCAACCTAGTTGAGCTAAGGACGCTGGCACCTCCAGATCCCAACAGTCTACCCAGGAATTATGACTCCAACGCTAGGTGTGCCTTCCATTCAAACGCACCTGGCCACAGTACAGAGAAGTGCAGAGCTCTGCATATGAAGGTACAAGACCTGGTAGACTCAAAAGCTCTGAATTTCGCACCACCACCCAATGTCAATAAGAACCCGATGCCAAACCACGGTGGTCCCAGGATTAACGCTATTGAAGAAGACAAGCCGTCTTATTTAATAACCAGTGTGGGCCAGATCAGGACACCGTTGGTGGAAATCAAAGCTCAGCTCTTGGAATGTCAAATGTTCCCGGGGTGTGAGTTAGGCTGTGCTTACTGCAACATCTCAGTAAATGGGTGCGATAATTTAAGGAATGGCATAGATGGTCTTATTCAGAGTGGCCAACTTCAGATCACCACATCGTTTCCAACAAATCCAGCAATCTCATCAGCAACGGTTTCAGAACCTCCTACAACTGCAGCAACCATTGTTCCTGACAATTCTTCGGTTTCATCAACAAGTACTCCATCTATCGTCTCAACTGATCAGTTATCAGCAAATTTTTCTTCTACAACTTCAGCTTCACTCCATTTTGAAGCTCCTACAACAACAACATCCTTTCTTCCGACAATATCTCCTACAACACCAGCAACAAATCATGAAGATGTCTCAACTGTCACCATATTCTATGATCCTGAAAGCAACTCTGCCTACAATTCAGAAGGTGCTGCTCCCATTAGAGCACCAGTTACAATTTATTATGATCCGCAGACTATCACAGTTCCTTCAACAGCTGCAATCAGTCCAGTCACCATCACGGTGCCTGGACCGGTACCTTATGAAAGCAGTAATGCCATCCCCTGGCATTACGGCTCTGACTTGTACTGTGAGGGACAAAGAATCACTTTTGAATCATCAACCCCTGCACCACAAATAGACAATGTGGGCGGAGGCGGAGGCTTCACTCGAAGCGGACGTCTTTTCGCTCCACAAATTCAGAGACCCACTGCCGAAGCAGAAGCTGCTGCCAAGGCAAAAGGGAAGAGCCCTGTGCAGGAAGATCAAGCTATTAAGGAAGCTTTGAAGACACCATTCGATCAAGAGGTTGATGAGTTCATGCGAATCATCAAAAAGAGTGATTATAAAATAGTGGATCAGCTTCATCAGACGCCTTCCAAGATCTCAATCCTATCATTGCTTATGTGCTCCGAAGCCCATCGGAATGCACTACTCAAAGTCTTGCACGCAGCTTACGTGCCTGAAGAGATCACTGTCAATCAGCTGGAAGCTGTAGTGGGGAATGTTAATGCTAGTCACGGACTAGGGTTCACCAATACTGATTTGACAACGGAAGGCCGCAACCATAACAAAGCCTTGCACATAACCATGGAATGCAAAGGTGCTGTCCTTTCCCATGTGCTGGTAGACACGGGGTCATCCCTCAATGTCTTACCTAAGAAGGCCCTGGTGAAGCTAGAATATGACGGATTGGCGTTGAGACCCAGCAACCTGGTGGTGAGAGCCTTTGATGGTTCAAAGAGATCGGTTCTGGGAGAGATTGAGTTACCCGTGACGATTGGCCCGCAGACCTTTAAAACTATCTTCTACGTGATGGATATACAGCCCGCCTACAGCTGTTTATTGGGTAGGCCATGGATTCACGCTGCTGGCTCCGTGACCTCTACCCTTCACCAGAAGTTAAAATATGAGTGGGAGGGTCAAATCGTTACAATCTGCGGAGAGGAGGACATTTTTGTCAGCCACCTGACTACTTATAAGTACATTGAGATGGATGGGGAGATCCATGAAACAATGAGCCAGGGGTTTGAAGCCTTGAATGTGAATGAAACATCTGCTGTACCTGGTACTTCAATATCGTCATACCAACAAGCCCGGAAGGTTGTTGAGGAAGGAACTGCCCAAGGCTGGGGCAAGCTACTACCGGTGGAAAAGAAAGAAGACAGATTTGGGTTGGGTTACAAACCAACTCAACAAGATCAAGCAGCGGCTGCGAAAGAGCCCAATTTTGTGAGTGGGGGGATGCTTACCCCTGATGCCATCAACTGTCTGGAAGACGAGCTGGAAGAAGAACGCAACCTGGAAAGCTGGATTCGTCCAAAGATCACGGGGAGCAGTATCTCGAACTAGTCTTCCCAGGAAATTATAAGAGTTACTCATGCAGAGTAATTATTATTTCCTGTATTTTTATAGCATGCATCAAAGTTTTGCATCTTGCCCAAGATGACAAGACTCATTTTGTAATCGGGCCATCTGTACTTTTTGTGCAAACAAGATTAATCAATGAAATATCAGACATCTTTTTGCAAATGAGTCTTTTTCTTTTCCGCTCACTGTTTTCCATTTTTCTTTTTGTACAAAAAATAAGTGGCAGTGTTTTCAAAATGACAATTTTTATTTCACTTTTAAAACAAGATTAAAATCAAATCACTAAAATGAACCAGCTGAACCCTTGCAGAGAATGCCTTCCTGACAGCACCGACAACAGCACGGCTATGACTTCGTATGACTTTGACAATCCAATCAATCAAGTTGATGAAGGGGTTGAAGAAGAATATGAGCTTCCTGAGGAGCTAGCCAGGTTATTAAGGCAAGAGGAAAAGGTTATTACTCCTCACCAGGAGGAGGTTGAAGTGATCAATCTTGGTACAGATAAAGACGTGAAAGAGGTTAAAATCGGGGCCTGCCTGCAAGACTCAGTGAAGAGACAACTGAGTGACCTGCTTCAAGAGTATGTGGATGTGTTTGCTTGGTCTTACCAAGATATGCCAGGGTTGGATACCGATATTGTCGTGCACAAGCTGCCTTTGAGAGAAGAATGCCTGCCAGTTAAGCAGAAACTGCGCCGTACTCGTCCAGACATGGCAATGAAAATCAAAGAAGAGGTGCAAAAGCAGTGGGACGCCGGGTTCCTCGCTGTAACCAGCTATCCACCGTGGGTTGCTAACATTGTGCCTGTGCCTAAGAAAGACGGCAAAGTAAGAATGTGCGTTGACTACCGGGATCTGAACAGAGCCAGCCCGAAAGATGATTTCCCATTACCTCACATCGATGTATTGGTGGATAACACAGCTCAGTTCTCGGTATTCTCCTTCATGGACGGATTTTCAAGGTATAACCAGATCAAAATGTCACCTGAAGACATGGAGAAGACAACCTTCATCACACCCTGGGGCACGTTCTGCTACAAGGTAATGCCATTCGGGCTCAAGAATGCCGGTGCAACGTATCAACGGGCTATGGTAACATTATTCCACGATATGATTCATAAAGAGATAGAATGTTATGTGGATGACATGATTGCCAAGTCCCTTACCGAAGAAGACCATCTGGTAAATCTGCTGAAGTTGTTCAAGCGTCTGAGGAAGTATCAACTGAAGTTGAACCCCAACAAGTGCACATTCGGGGTGCGATCTGGTAAGCTGCTGGGTTTTATTGTAAGCGAGAAAGGGATTGAAGTTGACCCTGATAAAGTCAAAGCCATCCAAAAGATGCCTACACCGAAAACTGAAAAGGAAGTTCGAGGATTCTTAGGTCGATTGAACTACATCTCACGGTTCATATCTCACCTTACAGCAACCTGTGAACCTTTGTTCAAGCTGTTGAGAAAGGAACAGACGGTCAGGTGGAACGAAGACTGCCAAAGGGCTTTTGACAAGATCAAAGAGTACTTACAAGAGCCTCCAATCCTTATGCCTCCAGTTGAAGGAAGACCTCTGATAATGTACTTGACAGTATTGGAAGAGTCAATGGGGTGTGTGCTGGGCCAACATGACGAGTCTGGTCGAAAAGAGTATGCAATATACTACCTGAGCAAAAAGTTTACCGACTGTGAACAACGTTATTCACTGCTCGAGAAAACTTGCTGTGCTTTAGCGTGGGCTGCTCACCGACTAAGATAGTATATGTTGACCCACACTACTTTATTGATCTCAAAGATGGACCCAGTTAAGTACATATTTGAGAAGCCAGCACTTACCGGACGGGTTGCAAGATGGCAAATGATTCTCACCGAATATGACATTCAGTACACCTCTCAGAAAGCCATCAAGGGCAGTGTACTATCTGAATATCTTGCTGAGCAACCTATTGATGACTACCAGCCTATGAGGTTTGACTTCCCTGATGAGGACATCATGTTCATAAAATCAAAAGATCACGAAGAGCCTATTCACACTGAAGGGCCTGACCCGGAAGAAGAATGGACTATGATGTTTGACGGGGCTGTTAACATGAACGGTCGTGGTGTTGGTGCAGTACTCATTACACCCAAAGGAGTTCACATGCCTTTCTCGGCAAAACTCACTTTCAACTGCACTAACAACGAAGTTGAATACGAAGCTTGCATTATGGGTCTTGAGGAAGCCATTGACCTCAGGATCAAGACTTTGACCGTATTCGGAGATTCAGCTTTGGTAGTCAATCAAACCAACGGAAAATGGTACACCCACCAGGATCATCTGATACCTTACAGGGATTATACAAGGAGGTTATTGACTTTCTTCACCACAGTCAAGCTTGAGTATATCCCTCGGGATGAGAATCAGTTTGCAGATGCCCTTGCTACCATTTCATCCATGATCAAAGTTCAAGCTGCTAACTTTGTACCTCAGATTTCAGTGTCCAGACTTGATAAACCAGCATATGTATTTGCAGCAGATGTTGTCAAAGATGACAAGCCTTGGTTCCATGACATTAAGTGCTTCTTGGAGGATCAGACATATCCGCCTGGGGCATCTCCCAATGATAAGAAGACTTTGAGAAGGCTTGCCGGTAGTTTCTTTCTGAACACTGATGGGTCTTTATACAAAAGGAACTTTGATATGGTACTCCTCAGATGCGTTGACAAGACGGAAGCAGATTTATTGATGCATGAAGTGCACGAAGGATCCTTTGGTACCCATGCTGGAGGACATGCAATGGCTAAAAAGTTGCTAAGATCAGGTTATTACTGGATCACAATGGATGCCGACTGTTGTGCCTATGCCAGAAAATGCCACAAATGCCAGATCTATGCGGATAAGGTGCATGTGCCTCCCAATCCTTTGAATGTAATGTCTTCACCCTGGCCCTTTGCTATGTGGGGCATCGACATGATTGGCAAGATCGAGCCAACTGCTTCAAATGGCCACAGATTCATCCTGGTCGCCATTGACTATTTCACCAAGTGGGTTGAAGCAGCATCCTATGCCAATGTTACAAGGCAAGTGGTAGCCAGATTTCTGAAAAGGGACATCATCTGTCGGTATGGAGTTCCCGAGCGGATCATTACTGATAATGGTTCCAATCTAAACAACAAAATGATGGCAGAACTGTGCCGGGACTTCAAGATCCAACATCACAATTCTTCTCCTTACAGGCCAAAGATGAATGGCGCTGTTGAGGCAGCAAATAAGAATATCAAGAAGATTGTGCAGAAGATGGTAGTCACCTATAAAGACTGGCATGAGATGCTACCGTTTGCCTTGCATGGGTACCGCACGTCAATAAGAACATCCACTGGGGCAACACCGTATCAACTTGTGTATGGTATGGAGGCAGTCCTACCTGTTGAAGTTGAACTACCCTCTTTACGAGTATTGATGGATGTTAAGCTGAACGAAGCAGAATGGGTTAGGTCCCGATACGAGCAACTGAGTCTGATTGAAGAGAAGAGATTGGCTGCAATCTGTCATGGGCAGTTGTATCAGAAAAGAATGAAGAAGGCCTTCGATCAGAAAGTCAGGCACCGAGAGTACCAAGTGGGAAATCTTGTGTTGAAAAGGATCCTCCCTCCTCATACAGACCACAGGGGCAAATGGACTCCAAATTATGAAGGACCATTTGTGGTAAAGAAAGTTTTCTCTGGTGGAGCACTGATGCTCAGCACCGTGGATGGTGAAGATTTCCCATCCCCTGTGAATTCAGATGCAGTTAAAAAATACTTCGCATAAAATGACCCGCTGGACATAAAAACAGAATGTAAGTCCAGGCAAAAATAGGGCATCCCGGCGAGTCAAAAACAGAATAAAAGACTCGGGCAAAAATAAGGGAAAAAATAAAAAAAAAACGTACACCCGCTGAGTTGAAAAGCCGTATTGGACAGCTCAGGCAAAAATGGGTATCCCGATGGATTGAAAACCCGAAAGGGCGATCCATGCAAAATAAGGGAATAAGCGAACAACTGCATTCTGAATTCGTCTGTATTATCTACAACTCGGTAAGCTCTAAAGGATCAAGCTTCAATCAGAATCAGCCTTCTTCAGAAAGCAGGACGAGAAGAATGTCATTGTCATACGAGTCATAGCAGAAGAGGAAGCTCCTTGAAAGCGTCGTCAGCACTGCCAGCGTTTTGTTTCTCCATTTGTAACAATCTCCTCATTTCAGGGGATTTGTTTCTTTGACTGTATTTCGCCGATTCAGGGCATATGAATTAATAAAATCAGATTTTCAGTCATGTCTCGTTTTGTACATTTTCATTTTGCAAAAAGGTCTGATATCTTAAAGAAACACTGATTGCATAAGGATACAGATGTTTATCTTCAAATAAACACATGCTTGCAGGGAATATACTTACTCTCGAAAGTACTTAACTCCTATGACGGAATCCAACAAAGGATACCTCGGGACCATTTGTGCGTTTCCTTATCTTTGCAGGATTGCAGGTATCCAGAACGCAACTTGGGGCATGCAAGTTACATCTCAGCAAGCTGGCAAATCAACAAATAATCTCAGCATCCGAAATGCTCTATCCCCAGCTGAGTTGCCTCTCATTACTCTCCCCAGCTGAGTGGCCAACAACACTCCCCAGCTGTAGTACCATTTATTCTTCCTCAGCAGAAGGCAGAAGCCAGGGAATCATCTCCCCACAGAATCCTCAGCCTCTATTCAGAAGAGCAACGCATGAAGGAGTCACAACAGAGTACATAAGACTTCTACAAACCCCAGCTGGGTCTCATATTACAAGGATATGTCAATCAGTGACCTATATCCCCAAGCAGATACATCTCTCCAGGTCTACCAATGATCTCATCCCCAGCTGGGATGTCCATTTCAAACAGATCAGCCAGGGATCTTCGCGGCAACGAGATCCAAGTCCCGGTTTGGTATCTTTGCATAAGCATGGCATTTGCATCATATTCACCCACAAAGCGTAGTATTCCGCCTAATACGGAGCATTACGGCAAAAATCAAACATATAGCATAATCATAAGCCATGATATGAATCAAACACTTGTGAATAATAACCATTCATCAGAATACGGGATACTTTCCCCAAAATCCCCCAGAGTCCCCAGCAAAAGCAGTTGCCTCACAAATCACAAACACCAGTATATACACCTTTTGACACCCGTCCGTGTCATCACTCCCCAGTAAGTCATCTGAACACTCTTTACAAACAAGATCACCCGTATTACAGATACTTTCTGGCACCCGTCCGTGTCATAACTCCCAGCAGAAAGCCAAAGACATCATTTTTGCACTCACACATACTTGTATATACACCTTCTCGACACCCGTCCGTGTCACGTCCCCAGCGTAGTCGCTTACACTTTTACAACCAATATACTTGTTAATACTATACTCCTCTCCTTTCGACACTCGTCCGTGTCACCATCCCCAGCAGATAAACACCCATCTATACACCACTCATACTTATTTTACTTATACAGATACTCGTCCGTATCTTGTATACACCATTTATGTCCCCACAGATCCGGCATTGGTTCATGTTCTTTGTTAACCAGTTGGTGCTCGTCCATACCATCATCTCAGAATATGCGTCAAGTGTTTGTTTCTACCTGATACTCGTCCGTATCATAGTCTTAAGGATGCTCGACCGCATCTTTAATCCATACACTGTGTCGAGCACTTCTATACTCTTGAATATAGATACTCGTCTGTGTCTACTATCCCCAGAAGAGTTCTTTCAGATTCAACACTCGTCCGTGTTCTCTGTTAACCAGTTGATACTCGTCCGTATCATCATCTCTGAACATGTGTCAGTTTGTTTCTACCCGATACTCGTCCGTATCGTAGTCTTAAGGATGCTCGTCCGCATCTTTAATCTATACACAAGCATATAAACACTTATACCTTTTATTTCTTGGATGTAAACACTCGTCCGTGTTTACTATTCCCCAGTAGATCGCCAACAAAGCAAATATTCCTTTTTATTTGGCACTCGTCCTGTGTTATGACAAACTTTGAGAGCAGCCGTACCCTGCTAGGTGGTCGTCCTCCACCTCTTGATGGTCGTCCTCCGTCATTCTCATCCGATGGCCGTCCCCATCGTTGATTTTTAGCAGCCGTCCCCTGCTAGGTGGTCGTCCTCTACCTCTTGATGATCGTCCTTCATCACCTTATCCAATGGCCGTCCCCATTGTTGATTTTGGTTATCTGACATTCGTCCCATGTCATGACAAACCTTGAGAGCAGCCGTCCCCTGCTAGGTGGTCGTCCTCCACCTCTTGATGGTCGTCCTCCATCATGCTCGTCCGATGGCCGTCCCCATCGTTGACCTTTTATCCGGTATTCGTCCTATGCCGTGATATTTTCGGCAGCCGTACCCTGCCAGGTGGTCGTCCTCCACCTTAGATGACCGTCCCTCATCATATCCCCAACAGAGCAGCCGTCCCCTGCTAGGTGATCGTCCTTCACCTTTGATGACCGTACCTCATCATCTGTTTATTTCATTTATTCTTTAACCCGATGGCCGTCCCCGTCGTGGTCCTTTTTCTTTTTAACCCGATGGCCGTCCCCGTCGTGGTCCTTTTTCTTTTTAGCCCGATGGTCGTCCCCATCGTTGGTTACTTTGCTTTGTGAACTTGATGGCCGTCCCCGTCATGTTTCATTAATCCCCAGAGAATCTTACGACGTTATCTTGATGGCCGTCCCCATCATGATATCTTACTTTTCCCAGCTAGTCGGTCGTCCCCGTCTTGGCTTTACCTTTTATCCCCAGCACGTCGGCCGTCCCCGCCATTGCTATTTACCCAGCAGTCGTCCTCTGCTCGACGGTCGTCCTCCGTCTCCCTCACTTTACAATATACTTTATTTTCCTTTACAATCTATATCCCTTTTCTTCTTCATTCTGTGAGTGCAAATGTTGGACTGTCTTTGGTATTCAACCACAAGTTATCTTGTTTGCCTGATAAGCCGTTGCTTACATCCTGCACAGCTAACTCATGTTTGAATAGGGGCAGCTGTAAACACCCCAAATTTTCCCTCACCCATTCACACCATGGCTTGTGATCACTTCATATGCATAAACACAATCATATCATCTCATATCTCATTTTTTGATCCACTGCATAGTTTCTAAGTCATCTGCACCTAGGGTTTGTGATCTGAGCAATCCAAGAGCCTCTTGAGCCACTCCAAAGGCCACCAATCACTTCAAAGGGATCCATATGTTTTTCTTATATCATATTACATCCTCCCAAAGTCAAGATTTCAAAAGAATCACAAGAACTGAGGTTTGCATGGAAGCAGAGCCAGGCTAGACTGCACAGTTGACCTAAAATTAGGGTTTTGGTTTTAGAGGCCATAACTCCAAATTTTTTGGTCATTTTTGTTTCCATTGGTCTCTATATGGTATAGGGGGTATGCATATCAAGTTTCATGAAGAAATTCCATGGGGAAGTCATCTGATCAAGGGTTGACTTTCTAGACAAGTCAGTGTAAAATCAGGGCATCCGAGGCCCCCAATGACCCAACCAATGGGTGATCTTCATCATTTTGAGTATATATGGTCTTTATTTGATCATGGAAGAAGGTTGAAGTTCACAAAAATCAAGGATTTGAAGTTTTTGCAAATGTTGACTTTTTAGGCATAGTTGACTTTTCAAGAATATGTCATTTTATGCCATTTTTCAAGCCTTGATTCTTGATCCAAAAATGCTTCAAATGGAAAAACTTTGGTCATGAAAGTTGTAGAATACATCTTTCCCTTTTCAAAAAGTACAAGAACATGATCAAATTCTTCTTGGATCAAAAGTTATGGTGTGGCAAAGTTGGCAAAAATCATTGATTTTCAAGTTATGCACTAAAAGGAAAACTTGCAATTTCATGAACCAAGTATTCTAGTGACTTCAAAATGACTTCAAAGCTGCATTGCATGATTACACATGACCCCAAGAACAATTTTGGCCCAAGGAATTTTGGATGGTTTGCCTTGATTCTCAAAATTCCATAAAGCATTTTCATAAGTATGCAAAAAGAGGATTCTTGGCAAATTCATGCTTCAAGGAATTATGTGATCCCTAGCTGATCTCTAAACATTGCCATGACCAATTGAGACATCATGTGACAAAATTCAGCAAGCATTGTTTCATGTACTTAGCATAAACTCATGAGAAAAACACAAGTTGTCAAGTTGCAAAAGCTAGCATAGCTTGTCATCCACATGTTGCAGTCAGCTATAAACAATCCAAGGGCTCTCCTCAACTCCAACTGGAGCAAGACAAGACTTGAACCTGCTGCTTCCATGACCCATGCTCTCAAGGACACAAACTTGACCTTTTTGCAAAAGGCTCCCATACTCTTGGCACAGTGCCCAGCCACCCTACTAACCTGCCTCATAGTCTATCCACACAAGTTGGAGGTGATATAGCTAAGCACTGAGCATTGAAGCTGGCCAGAACTCAGCATATCACAAAATTGTCCAAAACTCTTCTCCCTTCGAATCTCATTATCCAGCCAAAAAACACACCATTTCTCTTCACCAACAAGTCAGAGACATTCAAAGGAGCAATAATCAACCATTAACAGGGCTTGAAACCACTCACACACAAACTCCATTTTCTGCTACACCAGAACTGGATTTCTCAAAGCAGCTTGTCTAAGCTCATTCCAAGCCTTCCATTGGCTTCAGGGGGTCCAGAGAAGACATTCTGCACCAGAGCAAGGTCAGGAGAGCTCAAATTCACAGTTCATCACTTCAGGTAGCTTCATGTTTACAACTTTTCAGAGCTTGGTTTTTATGTTAAAAATTGATTATGTATGCTTTGCTGGTCATGGGGATGGTTTTAGATTTAAGAATGAGTGAGAGATGAGGATTTACCAGGGCTCTGAAATTTTGCCCGTGAAACTTCATGGTTTCGATTCCCTCAGTTTAAGCATGAGAAATTTATTTGGAGGGTTGATTCGTGCAAGGCTTGAGTGGAGGAACATTTCCCTGGCATTAATTTGGAGAATGGTGGCCTGAATCGTGTTTTAGGGTTTTTGGGGTGCCGGAGAAGATGACCGGAGCTTCTCTCCGGTCACCTGAGTTTGCTTAGCCCTAATTACAGTCATTAATTCCCATTTGAATTCTGAGCGTAGGATGCCTTTGACCAGTTGACTTCCCGCTAGCTTGGATGGCCCAGATTCACTTGATTAGCCCTAATTCATTTTATTAGTTTTAATTAATTGAAATTAAACTAATTAACCCAGAACCAATCCTGGCCACTAGATCTGGCGCCAGTCAACGCATTCAAATCCAGGGCTCATCCCAGCCTTCCATCTATTTGACTTTCTTTTTTCATTTTAATTTATTTTCATTTCTTTTCATTTAACTTGCATATTTAATTTAAAATAGTAAAAAATGTTTAAAAATTATGGAACTTTTTCTCATGAGTTTTATTAATTTTTAAGACACAAAAATATTTTCATTTTTATTTTTATCATTAAAAAAGTATTTTTAAATATTTAAAAGATTATTTTTAATTGATTAATGGGAATTAATTTATTAAAAATACTTTTAGGTATTTAAAAATCACCAAAAAATTCATGAATTGTTCTAAGACATTTAGGAACATTGTCCAACCTTCAAACCGAATTTCTTTTTGGATCTTGATGCATTTTGAGAATTTTCCTTTGAATTAAAGTCATTTTTGTGCCTTATTTTGATCCATAGTTCAAAAAATCATTTCTGCCTATTCATGAAGAGTTGGACATTGCTTCTTCTTGCATTGTATTGTGTTTAGCATGTAGTTTTTGAGATTAAATGTCCTTGATTTGATTCCTCACTTTCAATTTGTTTGATGATTTTCTTGTTTAGAAACCCTAAAAACCCTAATAACTTGTAAAAATCATAACTTGAGATTGGCTAAGAGTTGAGACCTCCCCTTTGGACATTGGTTTAGTATAAGATTAGGGGTCTTTTGAGTGGCATTTTCCATTTTTATCTTAGGGTTTGCTTCTGTTTTTGGTTTTTGTTTGATGTTTGGTTCATAAACCCTAATTTGGGCTTCCATGAGCATCCATCTTGCATTCTCTTGCATAGCATGACTTACCATGACATTCCAAGCATCCATTTGATTCATTTGACATCATAAGACATATTGAAAGCATGTTTGATCATTGCATCATGTATTTTCCATGTTGTATGCCATGTGCACTTCATAACTTTTCATGTATGTCCATGCTTCCTAGCCTGCTTCATTTGCATTCATGAACTTGTATAATCATTTCCATGTGCTGCCTCATGTTTGTAGCATCTCATTGCATCATTAGCATCATGTAAATGCTTCTGGTTTTGTTTCCCATCATGTCATCTCATCCCATTTTGCATTGCATTGCATTTTTTCTTCTAACCTTTCAGGTGGTAAGTAACTTTGAGAAGTGAATTTGCCTTCACTTCTCATAACTTTTCTTTTCATCTCTCTTGCATCCATTTCTACATTTTTGTTTGTGTTTGAGTTTGAGCTTGCTCATTCTTCTTCTTCCCACTTTCTTTCTTCAAGTGACTTGACTTCTTGAATGAAGCAAGTTGCTTTGCTTCTCTTGATCCTTTCATCTGCTTCCTGGTGGTTCCATTGAAGACTTCCCTTGAAAACCTCACAAACCTTAGGAACAACCAAGCATGACAATGATTAGGGTTTTGATTAGTCTCCCCTCATAGTTTTACCTTTGTGTCTCTTTTGAGTCTTCTCTTCTCATCTCATAATCAGGGACTAAACCCTAAAGGCTTTAAGGCTTTGTGATTAAGTTTATGCCTGCATCCTTCTCTTAGGATGGAGTGTATAACTTTAATCCTAAGTGTTAAACCCTTAATGTGTTTAACTCTCTTAATCAATTCACTTAATAATCATCAAGACATCACACTTGTAACTTGGGCCTTGCATTAGGGTTCTAATTCTTCCTTAAATTGGTTAAGAAGGACTAACCCTAGTGTTAATGGACAAGTCCCCCTCAAGTTGTCTTACAAACCCTAAAAAACACTTCATCATCACACCATTAAGTAAAATCCATCTAATAAAGGTTTGTTTTGTCATGAATTTAATCCCTAATCATGGATTAAGTTGAGGAGCTTTCCTCAGCTTAAACATTCTCATCTATTATCCTTCTATTAGGATGGTGTAATGAGTCTGTTTAATCCTTGATTGTGGCTTAACCTCATTACTTAACACTAAACAAAAACCACCAAAAACATCTAAATAATCACAAGTAGGTTAATGATCTTAATCCTACACCAAAGGTGATTAAGTGTGAGAATCTGACATCACACTTAAGGTATTCACATTACCCCTAAACAGAGGGAAGATGTGATGAGTTTACTAAATCCATTGGTTTAGACTTAAGCTCAGTAACTTATGACAAAATCCAAAAACAATAAAAGACTGAAAACTCAAAAACAAACAATAATCGTTTCCTCCGGGATTCTTTTCTCATCTCATTCACTCACAAACGAGAACTTGCTTCTTCTGTCTAATGCAAGACAGTTTGCACCTGAGCCAGACAGGTCATACACTTGAGCATAGACAAGTAAGCAGTTCATCAGTCAATTCATTCTTTCAGTCTCTTTGGGTCGAACTACGGTGTTCTGACTTCCTCATTGCATGAGAGGATACGTAGGCATAACTTAACAGTTATCGAACAAAAGTCTCTGTATATTCCCCCTCTTTCTAGCCTCATTCTTTAGCCTCATGATCTTGAGCATTTCACTCCTGTTCTTACACTGACACATCATTTATACACTTCACACTTCCTTTACACTGACACCTGTACATCCTTTTCCAGCTCATTTATACACAGATTGCATTGACACTACCCCTTTAAAAGCACAAATCTTTCAAGCGTGGATCCCGTCGAGTACGGCGGACAATCTGGGTGCTAATACCTTCCCAGGTTGTAACCAACCCCTTTCTCAGTCTCTCTGGTTCGCAACCGTCTTATCCGTATCTTTCTAGGTCTATGCAGCATTGCCTTTCCTCCGGGATAAAAATGCCTAGCTGGCGACTCTATTCATCTCCAGTGAGTTCACGGCTGTGTGTTCTCATTGTCCCTCTCGCCGACCGTTCGCGTCTGTACCTTTATTTGGGCCTGGTCCCATTTATCGGGAGCGACATATATCATACCAGAATTGGTTGAAGAATCAATCATGGCCAAAAACAAAGTCACGCCACGTTCACTAAATTCCTATGCGAATCCAAATCAACAAGAACCGCACAACAGTATTGTCGTACCAGCCATAACCCAAAACAATTTTGAACTGAAACCTTCACTACTGCAAGCTGTATAACAAAACCAGTTTTCCGAGAATCCTATAGACGATCCTAACGAACATCTAATAAAGTTTGTGCAATACGCAGATATAGTGAAAGTGAATGGTGTAACCCAAGATGCAATAATACTGAGACTCGTTTTGTTATCTTTAAGAGATAGAGCTTAGGCATGGTTACAATCGCTACCAACCAACTCTGTCACATAATGGGCAGAACTGAAGAAAGTTTTATTATCTCGATATTTCCCGCCATGCAATACAACTATACTGAGAGCTGAAATTAACGGATTTCGACAGAAATATGTTGAATCGCTTTAAGAAGCATGGGAAAGATACAAGGATATGTTAAGATTATGTCCACACCATGGATTTGAAAATTGGGTAACCATCATAACCTTATATAATGGACTTCTATACAACACTAGGATGACAATAGACGCTGCCGCATGCAGCGCTCTTATGGATAAACCATACGAAGAAGCCTACAACCTCATTGAGATCATGGCTCAAAATCATTGCCAATGGGGAAGAGAAAGAACACCTATAGAGAGGAACCAAACTAAAGGAGGAATGTACGAAGTGACCATTTTCGATCACATAAATGCCAAGATGGATGCCATGGCTCATAAAATTGATAACTTGACCATAACACCACCAACCAATGTGGCTGCAGTGACTCCAAATTGCGAAATTTGTGGAATCTCAGAACACACATCACCTGAATGTCAACTTCTTGTCGGATTAACCATAGAGCAAGTGAACTATGCTCAAGGAAATCCTTATTCTAATACCTACAACTCAGGATGGAAGAGTCATCCAAATTTCTCTTACAAGAACAACAATGCCTTGTATGTGCCTAACCAAGCACCATCTGTACCACCATGATACCAAAAAGTTTCCGCACCCAATCCAAACGCTCCTAGGAAGTCAAACCTTGAACTAATGATGGAAAACTTCATTGTCACACAAACTCAAACAAACAAGGATTTCCTGAGCCACAACATCCATACTAGTGAGCATATCAAACAATTTGTGACCAAAGTAGATGCATTAGCTACTCATAATAAGATGTTTGAAACCCAAATCTATCAAGTAGCCCAAAAACAAGCATCCACTACTTCCACAGATGGAATGTTTCCTAGACAGCCACAACCTGAATGGCTCCGATCCAGGTACAACCAACTGAGCCTCATCGAAGAGAAACGCCTTGAAACTGTATGACATGGACAAATGGACACCCATCTATGAAGGTCCATTCGTGGTTAAAAAGGTCTTCTTGGGTGGAGCCTTGATGTTAACAACCATGGATGGCGAAGACTTCCACTCCCCTGTCAATGCAGACACAGTGAGAAAATACTTCGTGTAAAAAGACCCGCTAGATAAAAAAAGAATAAAGTTCCACACAAAAAGGGCATCCCGGCGAGCCAAAAACAAAATAAAAGGCTCGGGCAAAAGTTAGGGAAATATCCAAAAAGATGTACACCCGCCTAGCCTAATAGCCACACTAGACAACTCAGGAAAAATAGGGTATCTCAGTGGATTGAAAACCCGAAAGGGCGATCCACACAAAAGAGAGACTAAAATGAACCACTGTGATCTGTGAGATCTGTGATGCATCAGGAATCAAAGGCGATCCAAGGGTTGAAGTTAAATTCAATCATCTTCCTCTAAGCGAAGCGAGGGGAGATTCTTGAGGACATAAAGTCATAGCCAGGTCGGAGCTTGATGATAGTCGTTCTTTTTCACATTGCCATTAGGATAATTTAATTTCCTTTTGTGTAATTTCCTCTTTCCAGGGATTGCTTCCTGATGTAATTCCTATTCATGTCCTTTCTTCATCAATAAGAGAGCAATTTCATTCAAATTTGTTTCCGTGAGTTTTTTGTTTTCCATCTACCAATGTTTGATTGCAAAAACTTCCAACAAATTATGATAAATATTGCTTTGTGAATGCATGAATGCCTTACAACATGTGCAGGAGAGTAAAAATATTTGACACGCATCTGATGTGTTAAGTGACTGTGATGGATCCAGACCACGACCCCGTGGCATGCAGGCCGAACTATCTCTCTACTTCACAGGTACTATCATTTGTGTTCATTAAAATGCATGTACATGCATTGCCAACAAAGCCATCACCGACACAGAGCTTCGAGAAGCCTTTTCCTCAACATATCTGGAAGCATGACTCCTTAGAAAGTCTCATCAGATCATCGCCCCTTCAATAGAGAAACAACAAAGAGAATGGTATATTCTGGGGAGAAGAATATCATTATTCCTCATCCCCAGCGGATGACGCTTTCCATTTCTCATCTTCAGCATGAGACATACCTGTAAACACCCCAAATTTTCCCTCACTCATATCACACCATGGCTTGTGATCTTTCGTTTTTGCATAAGCATAAGCATACCACCTCATATTGCATTTTTGTTTCACTGCATAAGTTCAAGTTCATCTGCATCTAGGGTTTGCGATATGAGCAATCTAATAATCCATCTAATCCATCCCAAAGGCCTCAAAGCCTTCCAAGAGGGTCCATGTGTGTTCTATCATCACATTATGCTCCTCAAAGTTTATGAAAGTCAAGATATCACAAGAACTGGCAAAGTCATGGAAGCAGAGCTAGGCTTTCACTACACAGATGACCAAAATTAGGGTTTAGGTTTCAGAGGCCTTAACTCCAAATTTTTGGGCCATTCTTGTTTCTAATGTTCTTAATATGTAATACGAATCATGTGTACCAAATTTGATGAAGAAACTCATAGTGGAAGTCATTTGTTCACTAGGTAACTTTCTGAGCAAGTTAAGTCAAAATCAGGGCATCTGAGGCCCCCAACAATGGAACCAAAGGGGTATTTTCATCAAATTGAAGTTCAATGATATTTATTTGATCTTAGAAGTGGTTTGAATTTCACAAGATTGAAGAATTTTGAGCCAATTGCAAACTTGCCATTTTTGGAAATGACTTGAAATGCAAACTTTCCATTTTGGGAAAGTTTTTCAACCTCCCCTTTCATAACCAAAAATGCTTCAAATGAAAAATTATTGGTCATGAAAGTTGTAGATTGGGTCCTTACCTATTCAAAAAGTACAAGAACATGTCTTGATTCATCATAGAACTCAAGATATGGCCTTTCAAAGTTGGCAAAAATCCTATAATTTCAAGTTTCATGTCAAAGAGGGATTTTGCAATTTGGCATGTTCAAGCATTCTAATGACTTCTAATGTGCACAAACACTTCACAATATGTCAAGACAACCTCTAAACATCAGAATTGTGCATTGAATCAAGTGTTTCCATGACTTGAACTTCAAGAAATCACAAAAGGGACAAAACTCTCAAAATTTGCAAAATGCATTGGATCCTCTCATCCACTTGTGCCAGCTGCATCAAAATGATTCTATGCCTCTCCATGAATCTTGCTGAGGCCAGACACCCCAAAAAGCAAGACCTGCCATGGCCCATACCTAGAGTACACCAAAATTGCCATTTTTGCAAAACACCCCATACCAATCAGCCTGTGCCACAACAACTTTCTGATCAATCCCATTGGCTTAAACAAACATTATGCAAGCCATTTGATAACACACAAGATCCTAAATCATCCCACAACTCAGCATTCACATTTTTCATCAAAAACTTCCTCTCTTCGAAATTCATCACATAACCACTGAAACTTCAATCTTTTTTCACCAATCATCTCCACATGACCTAAGGATCACAAAGCACCCATCACCATAGCCTAAAACACAGCCAAACCAAAACACGATTCTTGGTGCAGAGGAACTGAAACTCATAAACCAGACCATACAAGCTTGCTCTAAGCTTCTCATCATCAGCAGCAAGTTCATTTGGGTGGATTTGAACCAAGAGAGAGGTCAGAAAGCTCAAGAACACAAAGCTTCAACTCAGGTAGCTATGATGAACTTTTCTCCAGAACTTCTTTTTTAAGTTTCTAAATGATTCCTCATGCTTCACTGATCATGCTGATGCTTTTACTTTTGAAAATGGTTGAGTTTTAAGCATTTCATGATGCTCTGAAATTTTGCCTATGAAATGATTTTTGCTACGATTCATCATGTGTGCGTGAAATAAATTGTTTTTGATGCTTGATTCTTGCTCGTTGATGTTTAATGATCATTTCTGGAGCTTTAGAGAGTTTGATTTAGCCTAGGGAAGAAGTTAGGATGTTTGGCCTGCCGGATGAGTTTGTGGCCATTGGATGTTGATTAGGTTTAGGTCTGGACGGCTCAGATCACGCGTATTAACATTATTCCATTTAATTAAATATAAAACATAATTAAAACTCAGTTTGAATGCTGGCCATTGGATTGCGCACGCAGTCAACTCCCTCCTTTTCCATTTGAATCTCAGCCTTAGGATCAACATACTTCTCATTTAAATCATTTTAATTTTATTTTTATTGAATTTTCTTGCATAATTTATTTAAAATATCACAAAGCATCCAAAAAAATATTTTATTTTGCATTCTAACTTTAAATATTTTTCTCATTCCAAAAATAATTTTTATTTTATTTTTTGCATTAAAAAAGCATTTTTAAAATATTTAAATGTTATTTTTAATTAATTAAAGTATTTTAATTAATTAAAAATACATTTAGGTTTCTAAAAATTACCAAAAAAATCATGAATCATCCCAATGTATTTAGAAACATTTTCAAACTCTTCACACAAATTTCTTTTTAGGTTTGATCATAATTTGCCAATTTTTCTTTGAATTAAGGGTCATTAAAATCACATTTTTAAACCCTAACTTTGAAAATTCATTCCGGCCTAAAAAAGAAGAGTTTGAAGGTGATTCTTTTTGAATTGTGTTACATATTGCATGTAGTTTATAGGTCTTTTCTCTCATGAATTTATCTTGCATTTTCAAATTGATTTGCAGTTTTTCCTTTGAACCACCCAAAAACCCTAGAAAACTTAGGAAAATCATAACTTTTGATAGGTTAGGCTTCTGACCTTCTCCTTTGGGGTGTGACCTAATATGGGATTAGGGTTTGTTTGAGCTTGATTGAAATTTTTTATCATGTCATATGCTTCTGTTTTATTCATTTGCACCTCACATGTCCATAAAACCCTAATTTCTCATGTTCATTTGCATTCATCTTGCATATGCATCATTACATGAACTTGCCATGACATTTCATGAATTCATATGTCATCTTAGACATCTTAAGACATGTTAGAACCTTTCTTGGATCATTTCTTCATCCATTTCCATGTTTAGCATTCATTTCATTTCATAAACGTTCATGTGTTTTCAAACTTCAAAGCATGCTTCCTTTGCATCCCATCTTTGTATGATCACACATATGAATTTTGTATGCCTTTGCATCATCTCACATGACATTTGCACATCATAAACACTTCTGAATTTGGTCTTTTCCCTTCATTTCATCTCATTTCAACTCATTTCTTCATGCTTTATACCTTATGTATTCATGCTAACACTTTCAGGTTTGGTAAGTTATTTTGGGAGGTGAATTTGCCTTCACCTCTCACTTCTTCTTATCTCTTTCATTTGCATTTTATTTTTCTTTGAAGTGAAGTTGATTCACTTGTGTTCCATCTCTCACTTTCTTTCTCTAAGTTACTTATCTTCTTCAATGAAGTAAGTAACTTACTATTCTGCTTCTTCCTCCTTTCATCTGCTTCTTCCATTGGTGGCTTCCTTGAAGATCTTTCTCAAGCCTCACAAACCATAGGATATCCAAGCATGATGATAATTAGGGTTGTGATTAGTCCCCCTTAGCTCTTTACCTTTGAGTCTCCTTGAGTCTCTCTTCTCATCTCAATAATCAGAGACTAAACTCTTAAAGTTTTAGGACTTTGGAATTAGGGTTATGCATGCATCCTTCTCTTAGGATGAAGTGTATAAATTTAATCCTAAGTGTTAAACCTTTAATTTGTTTAAACCTCTTAATCAAATCACATTAATAATCACTAAGACTTTATCTTGTAACTTGGGCCTTACATTAGGGTTCTAACTCTTCCTTATGGTTAAGAGGAACTAACCCTAGTGTTTAATGGACAAGTCCTCCTCAAGTTGTCTTACAAACTTAAAATCCATTTCTTAATCCCACCTTTAATTAAAATCCATTTAATGAAGGCTTGTTATATAATGAATTTAATCCCTAACCATGGATTAAGTTGAGGTATCTTCCTCAGCTTACGTGTTCTCATCTATTATCCTTCTATTAGGATGGTGTAATGAGTTCACTAATCTGTGATTTGAGATTAAACTCATTACTTAACACTAAAAAAAAATCTAAAAACATCTAATTAATCACAAATAGGTTAATGATCTTAATACTACATCATCATGGTAATTAAGTTGAGATGCTTATCTCATACTTAAGTAGGCTCATTATCCCTAATCAGGGAGGATATAATGAGTTTACAAGCCTTTGATTTAGGCTTAAGCTCATTAACTTATGAAAAACACCAAAAACAATAACAAAACTGAAAACACAAAAAAAAACAATAATCGTCTCCTTCGGGATTCTGTTTCTCATCACACTCATTCATAAACGAGAACTTGCTTCTTCTATCTAGTGTAAGACAGTTAGCACTCGAGCCAGACGAGTCATACACTTGAGCATAGGCAAGCAAGCAGTTCACTGTCAATTTATCTTTCAGTCTCTTTGAGTCAAACTACGGTGTTCTGACTTCCTCATTGCACAAGAGGATACGTAGGCATAACTTAACTGTTATCGAACAAAAGTATCTTTGTCATCCCCCTCTTTCAGCATTCTTTTTTAAGCCTCAGCTCCTGAGCATTCACCTTTTGCACTGACACCTGTATATTTCTTTTCCAGCTTTTGCACACAAATAGCACATACACCTACCCCTTTTAAACACAATCTTGTAAGTAAGGATCTCGTCGAGTACGACAGACAATCTGGGTGCTAATACCTTCCCAGGTTGTAACCAACCCCCTTTCTCAGTTTCTCTGGTTCGCAACCGTCTTATCCATCTTTTCTAGGTTTATGCAGCATTACCTTTCCTTCGGGATAAAAATGCCTAGCTGGCGACTCTATTCATCTTCACCTTCATTTTCTCTTTTCGCCGACCGTACGCGTCTGTACCTTGTCTTGACCTGATGTCTTTTCGGGGGAGCGACAATATCCTACCCCTCACTCCCAACAAGAGATGATCAAAACTTTTATTTCCAGTAGGAAATATCCCCAACTGAGTTCTCCATCCTCCCCAGTAGGATTGGAAATGAAAGTTTTCTCCAGCAGAGCAGCAGAAGGAAGAGTACTTATCGAATAGGAGAACATCATAATCTCATCCCCAGTGTGAGACTTTCTTCTCCTTATCTCCAGCCGGAGATGATTCAGGACTCTCAGCTTCCAGCAGGAAATGTCCCTCCCTGGGCTTTCTCCATTATCTCCAGTAGAGTCAGAATTGGAAAAGGAAAGCATTATCCCCAAGCAGAGAACCTTCTTCCAAAGAAGAAATATTCCCTAACCAGATTCTTCTTACCTCCAACAGTACAGGAGAATTCATCATCCCCAACAGAGATGAAGATACAAAAGAGCTCAAATTCTCTTCTCTACCCAGTAGTGGCTGCCATTTCCCCCAGCGGGTTCACCAAATGGAGTACGATCCTCCTTGGCATCTCTCCCCCAAGAAGAAGATGTTGCACCTAAGGATTTCTCCAGCAAGTCCCTTCCTCAACAAAGTACCAACACCTCTGATTCCCCAATCGGGTCAGAGAGACATCATTTCCCTAGCGGAGTTCGGTGGGTGGTGTACATTCCAAGTCAAGTTCATCCCCAACATGGTCTTGGCTCTCCAATCACAAAGTCCAATTTATTTTTGGCAGTGACGGATGTTTAGAGCCGGTGTATCATTAACACCATCCCCGCAGAGTTGCTTTCCCCACATGGATTCACCGCGATCAATGCAACAAGTGTTTCTTCCCTAGTGAAGCCGTTAGGGATACTTGTTGTCTCCTTATCAGGAAATCTCCTTGAATTTGCATTTAGTAATCATTACATTTGCATCCTCTAAACGCGTAGCATTTCCATCATTATGGAGCATTACGCCATGGAAAAATTCAAACATATGCATACAAAGCATAAGCCAGTTTTGGAACCTTGGGCAGAAGCCAGGAACATCAGTTCTTCAATCAAACCAAAGTATCCCCACAGAATGCTGAACTCATTTCCCAGTGTGGTTATTTCTGCCAAATCTTGTTTGACATCCCTAGTCGAGTCTCCATTAGAGTACGATGGTCCCGTCTTTGAGTCTTGTTTAAGTACAATAGTCTCTGATTTTTTTCGCGTCTCCGTTTCAGTACAACGGTCGCCTCGCAGGCTCTCATTTAAGTACAACGACCCCGTTTCTTTGACTTCATCTAAGTACGATGATTTCAATTCCTCGATTCCATTTAAGTACGATGGTCTTGTCTTTGAGTCTTGTTTAAATACAACAATCTCTCATTTTTCCATGTCTCCGTTTAAGTACAACGGTCACGTCTCAGGCTCTTGTTTAAGTACAACGATCCCGTTCCTTTCGGGTATTCCATTTAATTACAATTGTTTCCCTAATGAGTCTCTGTTTCAGTACAACAATCTCATTTTTTCCGTGTCTCCGTTTCAGTACAACGGTCGTGTTGCAGGCTCTCGTTTAAGTACAACGACCTCGTTTCTTTGACTTCATATAAGTACGATGATTTCACGTCCTTCGATTCCATTTAAGTACAATGGTTTCGTATCCTTGAGTCTTGTTTAAGTACAACAGGCTCACTTTCCTCGTTTCCATTTCAGTACAACGGTCGCGTCTTGGGTAATCATTTAAGTACAATAATCTTGTTTTCTTTGACTTTATCTAAGTAAGATGATTTCAATCCTTCGATTCCATTTAAGTACAATAGTTTCGTATCCTTGAGTCTTGTTTAAGTATAATAGGCTCACTTTCCTCGTTTCCATTTCAGTACAACGGTCACGTGTTTCGGGTTATCGTTTAAGTACAACGATCCCGTTCCTTCTGATTCCGTTTCAGTATAATGGTTTCATTTCCGATTTTGTCTAAGTACGATGGTCTCATTTCCTTTGAGTTATCATCTAAGTACGATGAACTCATTCATTTTGTCCTGTCAGAGGTCAATCCCATGTGTTGAGTTATCATCCGCGAATGACATTCTTTTCTCATCATCTCCCACAGAGTCCAAATTTTCGTGTTTATTCGGGTATTCGATCACTTTATACTTTGAAGGTCTGAAAGTCGTTGCTATCATCCATTCAGGTCTAGAGATGATCGAATAGGGGCAGCTGTAATACACTAAAATTTTCCCTCTTAATTTATTGCCAACCTCAAGTGGTTTATGCTTCATCATTCTTGCATGATCGTCCAAGCATCGCATCACATCCAAAAATAATAATAAAAATAACAATAATAATAGATAAATCATGATCACTTTCATATGCATGAGGTATGTGATCGGGTAAGGCTTATCAATCTTGGGAGCTCAAGGGAAGGAAAACAATGCACAAAAATAATTCAAAACAATTCCATGAGGTGCAATCAAATAAAAGAAAAATTCAAATTTTCCTTCCGTTAACCGGTTAACACATATGGTTAACCGGTTAACGGGCGTGAAAAATTGGCAAAAAGTTTGAAAATTGGTTGGTTCTTCACTTCCCTCCATTTTTTCCTTCATTCTTTTCCACTTTGTTTCACACTTCATTCACACTCCATTTCACCTTGGAAATTCTACCATCTTCTAGACTATTCTAGCATACTCCAAGGAATATTCTAGAACTCCAACTAACTCCAACCCTAACTCCAAACCTAACCTAAAGCCTAAGCAAGCCCCATTCCCAAACCTCATGCCATGCCTAATCTCAGCAAAGGGTTCCACTTCATTTTTTCCAAGTCCCAGCCTCATTCTCACCATTTTCATCTTCAATCTCTCATTTCTCTCTCAATTCTCCCATTTTTTCACCTTTCACCAAGAGCTTCTTCATAGAAGGTCTTCAAATTCTTCATTGGAATTTGAAGAACTTGAATTTAAACCTTCATCAATCATCAATTGTGGAGCTTATTTGAAGAAGCAATTCTGATTTTGGATTGGTTTTGAGCTTATTGGAGGGGATTAGTCAAGTGCTCATCAAGAAGCATCATCAACCGCATTTATTTTGCGCGTTTGCGGATCTTCGGTTTTCTTCTTCGCTTGCACTTCGATCTACACCGCAACACTCACCGAAGCAATCCTCTGCTTTGTAGGTTAGTGATCTAAAACCACTTTCCGCTTTAACTTATTCTCTTCATCTCGCCGTAACGACATTCTTTGCATGTTCATTGATTGTGTTTGTGTTTAGTCGTTCAATCACGTTTTGATTTTGATTTTCATGTTTTGGTTGTTAGAAGCTAGATGTGTAGCTTAATCTAGGTCCTAATAGGTGTTAGAAAACCTCCTTTAAGTAGAAAAATCGAGTTAACATGTTCATGTATGTGTTAGGAGTCCTTAGAATTGAGTTTTTGACCATAAGTGCTTATTTCTACACTTTTTTCACCATTCCGTTCAGTGTTAACTGTCGCTCCCACCAAATGACACCTGGTCAGAAGGGGTACAGACGCGAACGGTCGGCGAAAGGGAAAGAATGAAAAGAGTCGCCAGCTAGGCATTTTTATCCCTGAAGTAAAGGTAATGCTGCATAAACCTAAGAAGATATGGATAAGACGGTCGCGAACCAGAGAAACTGAGAAAGGGGGTTGGTTACAACCTGGGAAGGTATTAGCACCCAGATTGTCCGCCGTACTCGACGGGATCCATGCTTGAAGGATTTGTGTTTTAAAGGGGTAGTGTCAATGCTATTTGTGTGCAAAACCTGGAAAAGAATGCAAGTGTCAGTGCAAAAGGAAATGTGAAGTGAGATGAAAGAGTGTCAGTGCAAGGATAGAATGTGAAGCTCAAGGCTATGAGGCTTAAAGAATAATGCTGGAAGGAGGGGGAATATACAAAGAATTTTGTTCGATAACTGTTAAGTTATGCCTACGTATCCTCTCGTGCAATGAGGAAGTCAGAACACCGTAGTTCGACTCAAAGAGACTGAAAGATGAATTGACTTGTGAACTGCCTACTTGTCTATGCTCAATTGTATGACCAGTCTGGCTCAGGTGCAAACTGTCTTGCATTAGATGGAAGAAGCAAGTTCTCGTTTGTGAGTGAATGAGGTGAGAAAAGAATCCCGGAGGAGACGATTATTGTTTTTTTTTTTGTGTTTTCAATCTTTTATTAATTTTTGTGGTTTGTCATAAGTTAATGAGCTTAAGCCTAAACCAAGGGGTGGTAAACTCATCACATCCTCCCTCTGATTAGGGGTAATGAGAATACCTTAAGTATGGAATAAACACCTCACACTTAATCACCATGATGTAGGATTAAGATCATTAACCTACTTGTAATTATTTAGATTTTTTGGAGTTTTTGTTTAGTGTTAAGTAATGAGTTTAAGCCATAATCAAGGATTTAATGGACCCATTACACCATCCTAATAGAAGGATAATAGATAAGAACATTTAAGGTGAGGAAGATACCTCAACTTAATCCATGATTAGGGATTAACCTCATGACAAAACAAAGCCTTTATTAAAGTGGATTTTAGTTAATGGTGAGATAAAGAAATGAATTTTATGGTTTGTAAGACGACTTGAGGGGGACTTGTCCATTAACACTAGGGTTAGTCCTTCTTAACCAATTAAGGAAGAATTAGAACCCTAATGCAAGGCCCAAGTTACAAGCTTGATGTCTTAGTGATTATTATGTGGATTGATTTAAAGGAATTAAACACATTAAGGGTTTAACACTTAGGATTAAAGTTATACACTCCATCCTAATAGAAGGATACAGGCATAACCCTAATCACAAAGCCTTAAAATCTTTAAGGTTTAGTCCTTGATTAAGAGATGAGAAGAGAAGACTCAAAGATGACACAAAGGTAAAACTAATGGGGAGACTAATCAAACCCTAATTGTGATCATGATTGGGTGTTCCTAGGGTTTATGAGGCTTGCAAGAGATCTTCAAGGAAAAGCCACCAAGGAAGAAACATGATGAAGGAAGAGAAGCAGCAAGGAGCAAGACAACTTACTTCACTTAAGAAGATAAGTTGCTTGAAGAAAGAAAGTGAGGAGAGAACATGAATGAGCAAGCTCACTCTAATACAAAAGTAAAATGCAGCAAGGATGCATAAAGAGAGATGAGAAAAGATTATGAGAAGTGAAGGCAAATTCACTTCTCAACACTTACCACCTGAAAAGTTAGCAAAGGAAGTGAAATGTAAATGAAAATGAGATGAAATGCAAAGATGAAAGCCAAAGTCAGAAGCATAAACATGATGTTAATGATGTTAAGAGATAAAGCAAACACATGTCAAGAGTTGTGGATGATCATACAAGGATAAGGATGCAAATGAAGCATGTTTTGAACCATGAAAGTTCATGAAAGTTTATGAAATGCAATGGAGGTATAACATGACAAATGGATGAAGAAATGACTTATCATGATTCTAATGTGTCCTAATATGTCTTAGGAGTCATGTGAATGCACAAAATGTCATGGCAAGTTCATGTATGCAAGCATATGAGAGATGAATGCAAATGAAGGCAAAAATTAGGGTTTATGCACAAGACACAAAGCAAAATTCAAAATCAGAAGCAAATGACAAGATAAAAAATGGAAAATGGGATCAAAGGAACCCTAACCCTACATAAGTTCACTGCCCAAAGGAGGGGACCTATCTCTTAACCTAATGGGAGTTATGATTTTCTCAAGTTAGCTAGGGTTTTAAGGTAATTCAAAAGGAAAAATGCACAACAAATTGAAAATGAAAGATAAATTCAAATCAATTTTAACCTAGGAACTATGTAGCATGAAGAATGCAATGAAAAAAGAACCATCATCAAACTCTTCAAGGTTAGGCAGAATGGATTTTTCTAAGTTAGGGCAAAAATATTGACTTTTAAGAACTTTAATTCCAAAGAAAAATGTCAAAATATGTCAAGAACCAAAAAGAAATTTGTTTGAAGGGTTTAATAATGTTTCTAAATGTATCAAAATGCAATGTGATTTTTTTTGTGATTTTCAGAAACTTAAATGCTATTTTAATTAATTAATTCTCATTAACTAATTAAAATAAACCTTCAAATATTTTTAAAATACGAAAATTATGCAAAAAATAAAATAAAAATTATTTTCAGGAAGGGAAAAATATTTTAAGGTATGATGCGAAAAATGAGATTTTTTAGAAGTGATTTGCTATTTTAAATAAATTGGACAAGAAAAATGAATTAAAATGAAAATTAAAATGAATAAAAGAGAAAGTAAGCAGATCCAAAGGCCTGGATTCAAAAGGAATGCGCGGGAGTTAACTGGCGCGTGTTTGGAGGGTGAGGATTGGTTCTGGCAAATTCAAATTTTAATCCTAATTAATTAATGCTAATGACTGGATTAGGGCTAAATCACAAAATCTAGGTCGTTCATAGCGCGCGGGAAAGCCAGATCAAGGGTCCAAATTCAAATTTCGCTAACCCTAATTATAAAACCCTAATTACTCTCAGGTGGCCGGAAATGACCTCCGGTCATCTTCTCCGGCCACCTCTCCCCTGAGATTTTTCTAAAACACTCCCTAGGTCAAATCAAACCCCCCCAAATCTCCAGAAATGATCCTTAAACCCCATAGAACAAGAATCCAGCATCATATTTCATTTATCTCTCATCAAAAACAAGATTCGAACAAAAACATAAAACTGAACAAAATTTCAGAACATGCATACATACTCATTTCTCCACCATTTTCAAAAATAAAAAGCTCAGTGTGATCAGTTGAAGCATGAAGAACATTTCTATAACATGAAAAGAGATTTCTGGAAAAAAAGTTCTTGAGGTACCTGTCGCTCCCACCAAATGACACCTGGTCAGAAGGGGTACAGACGCGAACGGTCAGCGAAAGGGAAGGGAATGAATAGAGTCTCCAGCTAGGCATTTTTATCCCGAAGGAAAGGTAATGCTGCATAAACCTAGAAAAAAGATGGATAAGACGGTTGCGAACCAGAGAGACTGAGAAAGGGGGTTGGTTACAACCTGGGAAAGTATTAGCACCCAGATTGTCCGCCGTACTCGACGGGATCCACGCTTGAAAGATTTGTGTTTTAAAAGGTGTAGTGTCAGTGAAATCTGTGTATCAAAGTTGGAAAGAATGCAAGTGTCAGTGTAAAAGAAATGTGAAGTGTATAAGAGAAGTGTCAGGGTAAGAACAGGAATGAAATGCTCATGATAATGAGGCTTAAAGAATAATGATGGAAGGAGGGGGAATATACAGAGACTTTTGTTCGATAACTGTTAAGTTATGCCTACGTATCCTCTCGTGCAATGAGGAAGTCAGAACACCGTAGTTCGACCCAAAGAGACTGAAAGATAAGTTAACTTGTGAATTGCTTACTTATCTATGCTCAAGTGTATGACCTGTCTGGCTCAGGTGCAAACTGTCTTGCATTAGACGGAAGAAGCGAGTTCTCGTTTGTGAGTGAATGAGATGAGAAAAGAATCCCGGAGGAGACGATTATTGTTTTTTTTTTGTGCTTTCAATCTTTTATTGATTTTTGAGTTTGTCATAAGAAAATGAGCTTAAGCCTAAACCAAGGGTTAGTAAACTCATCACATCCTCCCTCTGATTAGGGGTAATGAGAATACCTTAAGTGTGAAGTAAGCACCTCACACTTAATCACCATGGTGTAGGATTAAGATCATTAACCTACTTGTAATTATTTAGATGTTTTTTGTTGTTTTTGTTTAGTGTTGAGTAATGAGTTTAAGCCATAATCAAATATTTAATGGACTCATTACACCATCCTAATAGAAGGATAATAGATGAGAACATTTAAGTTGAGAAAGACTCCTCAACTTAATCCATGATTAGGGATTAAACTCATGACAAAACAAAGCCTTTATTAAAGTGGATTTTATTTAATGATAAGATTAATAAGTGGATTTTATGGTTTGTAAGACAACTTGAGGGGGACTTGTCCATTAACACTAGGGTTAGTCCTTCTTAACCAATTAAGGAAGAATTAGAACCCTAATGCAAGACCCAAGTTACAAGCTTGATGTCTTGATGATTATTAAGTGAATTGATTGAAGGATTTAAACACATTAAGGGTTTAACACTTAGGATTAAAGTTATGCACTCCATCCTAATAGAAGGATGCATGCATAAGCTTAATCACAAAGCCTTAAAGCCTTTAGGGTTTAGTCCCTGATTATGAGATGAGAAGAGAAGACTCAAAGATGACACAAAGGTAAAACTAAATGGGGGACTAATCAAACCCTAATTGTTATCATGCTTGGGTATTCCTAGGGTTAATGAGGTTTGCAAGAAGATCTTCAGAGAAACCACCAGGAAGGAAGCAGATGAAAGGAGCAAGAAGCAAAGAGAAGCAAAACAACTTGCTTCACTTAAGAAGACAAGTTGCTTGAAGAAAGTAAGGGATGAACATGAATGAGCAAGCTCAATCCAATACACAAGATAAAATGCAGCAAAGATACAAGAGCGATGAAAAGAGATTGTGAGAAGTGAAGGCAAATTCACTTCTCAAAACAACTTACCACCTGAAAAGTTAGCCAAAAGAAATGAAATGCAATGCAAATGAGATGAAATGTCATGATGCAAACCAAAGTCAGAAGCAATTACATGATGTTAATGATGCTAAGAGATGATACAAACATGAGGCAAGACATGAGAATGATCATACAAGGACATGGATGCAGATGAAGCATGCTTTGAACCATGAATGTACATGAAAAGTTATGAAATGCAATGGACATATAACATGGCAAATGAAAGATGAAATGACCAAACATTATTCTAATATGTCCTAAGATGTATTATGAATCATGTGAATGCACAAAATGTCATGGCAGGTCAATGGATGCAAGCAAATGAGAGATGGATGTAAAGGAAAACACAAATTAGGGTTACACGCATCATGCAAAGCAAAAATCCAAAACCAGAAGCAAATGACATGATAAAAATTTGAAAATGCAATCAAAAATACCCTAAACCTATACAAGCTCACTGCCCAAAGGAGGGGATCCAACTCTTAACCTAGTGAAAGTTGTGAATTTCCTAAGATTGCTAGGGTTTTGGGGTACCTCATCAAGGAAAATGCAAAACAAATTGAAAATGCAAGATAAATCCAAACCAATTTTATCCTATAAACTACATGCTATGTAAGATGCAATGCAAAAAGAACCATCATCAAACTCTCAAAGGTTAGGCAGAATGAATTTTTTAAAGTTTGAACCAAAATATTGCCTTAAAATGAATTTAATTCCAATGAAAATGATCAAAAGGCATCAAGAACAAAAAAGAAATTTGCTTTGAGAGTTGGATAATGTTTCTAAATGTTTCTAAATGCAATGTGAATTTTTTTGGGATTTTTAAATACCTAAATGCATTTTTAATTAATTAATTTCCATTAACTAATTAAAAATAAACATTTAAATAATTTAAAAATGATTTTTTATGCAAAAAATAAAAATAAAAATATTTTTGGGTTGAGAAAATTATTTGGAATTAAAATGCTGAATAAAAATATTTTTTGGGATTTTCTAACTATTTTAAATAAAATGTACAAAATAAATAAGAAAAATGAATTAAAAATAAAATAAATGAGAAGTATGCAGAGGGAAGGGCCAGGATTGATTCTGGGCTTAGACTGGTTGACTGCGCGCCAGATCTAAAGGCTATCATTCAAACTTCCATAATCCTAATTAATTATTTAATTAATCCAGTTTAATAATTAATGAGAGAATCCTAGCCACTCAAACACGCGCGGGAAGAAAGATTTAAGGGTCCACGTTCAAAGTTTGCCCTAACCCTAATTAAGTCACTAATGACTTTCAGGTGGCCGGAGAAGAACTCCGGTCATCTTCTCCGGCCAGAACCTCACCTGAAAGTTGCTAACTTCTTCTCTAGGCACTTTCTGGAGCTCTAAAGCTCCAGATTCACTCCTCTCACTCCCCTAAGATCAAATCCACCCTCAAACTTCATTTCTTTTCACCCAAAATCAAGATTCGAAGAAAACAACAAAAATGGCAAAAATTTCAGAAGCCCAGTAAATACTCATCTCTCCACTATTTTCAAAAATACAAAGTTCAGTGTACTCAGGGGGACATGCTTAATCATTTAATAACTTAAAACAAAGCTTCTGGAAAAATGAATTTCAGTGGCTACCTGAGTTGAAGCTTTCAATCCAGGAGCTTTTTGACCAGTTCCTTGCTTCCAATCAACTCTACTGACCTCCCTCAAGTGTTTGCAAAGCTTGTTTGGAGTTTATTTTAGCTGGTTTATGAGATTGATGGAGTTCTGCTCAGAGAGGGGAAGAAATCGTGTTTAAGTTTCAGGGGCTTTCAAGGCAAGGTGAAGGGTGGTTTATGCTCTATGAAGCTATTCTGAATGAATGGTGAAGTTGGTTTTGAGGTTTGATGATTGTGTGATCAGATTCGAAGGAAAGTGCATAAGAGGGGAGTTTTGTGAACTATGGCTTATGAGAGAGATCAGGCTTGTGTGTGTTATGAAAATGAATCCTTGGAGTGTGTTTGTAAGGTCTGGATTGGGCAGAGAGTGGGTGGTGGACTGTTGTGATTGGTATGGGTGTTCTTGCCAAAAAGTCAAAAGTGTTGTACTTGAGGTATGGGCAATGGTGTAGCTGGCTCATTGGCTTGTCCTGGCTCAGCTGAGATTAAGGATGTCCATGGAATTGGTTTTGAGACAATTCAGCAAGTTGAGTGAAGTTTATGTAGTGTTTTGCAAATTTGTGAACTTTTGGCCCCTTTGGAATTTCTTAATGCACAAGTCATGAAATTGGACAAATCTTTGGTGCATTCTGATTTTTAGGCCTTGGTTTATGTTTGTGTGATGCATAGAAGTCACATTGAAGTCACATTTTGCCTTAGCAAGGGGTTTTGCAACTTTGCCTCTTTGGTGCAAAACTTAAAATTATGTGATTTTTCCCAACTTTGACAAGCCATAACTTTTGATCCAAAATGAATTAGAATGAGCTCTTGTACTTTTTGAAAAGGGAATGATCCATTCTAAAACTTTCATGACCAAAGTTTTCTCATTTGAAGCATTTTTGAATCAAAAAGAAAGGGTTGAAAAACTTTCCCAAAATGGCAAGTTTTCAATACAAGTCACTTTCCCAAAATGACAACTTTGCAAATGGCTTGAAATTCTTCAATTTTGTGAACTTCTAACATCTTCTATGATCAAATAAAGATCATACACATTCAAAATGATGGAGAACATCCTTTGGTTGGGTCATTGGGGGCCTCAGATGCCCTGATTTTACACTGACTTGCTCAAAAAGTCAACTCTTGATTAGATGCCTTCCCTATGGAATTTCTTCATGAAAATTGATATGCATTATCCTTATGACATATAGAGACCAATAGAAACAAGAATGACCAAAAAATTTGGAGTTATGGCCTTTGAAAACAAAACCCTAATTCTAGGTCATCTGTGTAGTTAAACCTGGCTCTGCTTCCATGCCTTTCTCAGTTCTTGTGATTCTTTGACTTTGTGAGGATACAATATGATGCTTGAACATACATGGACCCCTTTGAAGTGATTGATGACCTTTGGAGTGGCTCAAATGGCTCAGGGATGGCTCAGATCACAAACCCTAGATGCAGATGACTTTGAATCAATGCAGTGAATCAAAAATGTGGTATGAGATGTTATGATTGAATTCATGCATATGAAAAGATCACAAGCCATGGTGTGAATGGGTGAGGGAAAATTTGGGGTGTTTACAGCTGCCCATATTCAAACATGAGTTAGCTGTGTGATAACGAGAAAACGTATCGATTATATTGCTAGATTTCATTGACGTTTTATCGCATAATCACCGTTTTAACACTCGATTTCTCGAGTTTTTCTCACCATTTTGCAGGTACATCATTATATGGAGCTAAATCATAAAGTAAGAGCAAAAGGAACAAAAGAAACCATAAAAAGATGAAGAAATGAAGAAGCCTGCAAAAACTGCATAATTTGTTGCAGTCACGGTCGTCACCAAGGTGTCACGACCGTGACACCCTAAAAGAGGCCATCACGACCGTTACAACATTGTCACGACCGTGACACTTAAAACCACAGGACACGAGCGTGAAGACCTTGTCACGACCGTGACAAGGGTAAAAGTAGGTTATTTGACCAGACTTGGTCACAGGGCTACGTGCATGTGAAGCTGCTACTTTCCAGATTGACCCAGTATGCCACGTTCCTAGAATTCCTCAACTTCTCCTACGAGGCCCATGCAACACTTTCAGCCAAAAGCCCAATTACTCTCCTATAAATAGCATTAGTTTTATGAAGAAACGACAGAGCATTTTTTATTCGAATTTCTGCGGAAGCTCTGCCGAATTGTTTTACGACCCTGTTTCTATTTCTGCATTATTTTTCAGCTTTTCAATTTTATTGTATCCAAACCAGCTATATAACAATTTCCAACATCAGGAAATTGTTATACAATTACTTGTTTCTAAACCTTCAGAATTTAGTTAATTTCGATTTCCGCCAACTCCAAGCTTTCCGGTCTGTGGAAGAAGGAGTCTGCTATAATATTTGTTAACCAGGTTTTTTATGATATTGCAATTTTAATATTTATAATGTTTATTTATTTTTCTGCCATGAGTATTTTATTATTTAATTTTCTGTCTCTGTCTGGTTCAACATCAATGAGTAGCTAATTACCTTAGGGCAGTATGTAATTAAAACAAACTTAATCGGAAAAATTTAATCATAGGCTTAAAATAATTAGTAACTTAACATTCTGGCTGACACTTTTTAATTTAATTCGACCTTTTCGTTACGAGAGTAAGAAAAGAGTATTAGGTTAGGTCAAGACCACGAGAGTGTGAGATTTTAACCAGATAGCTAAAGTTAGGCATTTAAATTAAACACAGCGAGAGCGCTTTAAAATAAATTAGAATTACTAAGTTTCCAAAAATTATCTCTAAACACTTATGGGCTAGCGAGAGCAGGCATAGGGCTTTAGGGGTAAGATCTGAGATAAGACCACGAGAGTGTGAGTTGAGGGTATTTAAACTGGTAACCTCTACCGAATAGATTAAGTAAACACCTTTATAAGCCTATGTTAGATTTACCCACCTAAGTTAGTATAATTACATACCGACCGCCTTAGTATCATTTTATTAAAACTTAAATTTAATCCCGCCTTTAATATCTTAAAATCAACAAAAAAAAAATCGTGACAACCATTCGCCTTAGCTAAACTAGAAGTTCATCTAGCACTAAGTAACCATAGAATCCCTGTGGATCGATAATCTTAAATATTACTTCGATAGGCTGTGCACTTGCAGTTAAGATACCGCTAGACACATAATTAGACACGTCTTTAGCCCATCAAGTTTTTGGCGCCGTTGCCGGGGATTCCTTAATTTAGTTACTAGTGCATTTAGGTAGCATTGTCTAGACTAAGGTATCAACTATTTAATTTAATTTAATTTCCGAGTGTATGCCAAGTACTCGCTCTAAAAGCGAAGACTTGCAACCTCTAATCCCTGAATCGGAACGCTTCTTACACGTAAGAAGACGTATATTCGATTACGAAAAAAGTTACAGTATTCCAGATCTTCAATTAGATCCGCCTAAACCAGTCGTAACATCAAAGGACGCAGAGATGGCTGAAGAACAGAATCACCCACTCAAGTATTACGCCAGTCCTTCGCAAGCTGAACCGCATTCAAGCATTGCAGCACCGGCTATCAACCCAAATGATTTCGAACTAAAACCTTCGTTGATATCAGCCGTGCAACAAAATCAATTCGCCGAAAATCCTACCGAGGATCCGAATCTTCATCTTTCGATCTTTGTGCAATACGCAGATACCGTAAAAGCCAATGGAGTTACCCAAGAAGCTATTAGACTACGTTTATTTCCTTTTTCACTTCGAGACAGAGCAAGAGCTTGGCTTCAATCTCTGCCTTCGAACTCAGTAACTACGTGGGAGGAACTTAAGAGAGTTTTCTTGAATAGATATTTTCCACCTAGCAAGACAGCTATGCTGAGAGCTCAGATCAACGGATTTAAGCAAAGGGAGAGCGAATCATTATTCGAAGCTTGGGAACGCTATAAGGATCTGCTGAGACTTTGTCCACATCACGGATTAATAGAATGGATGGTCATCCATACCTTCTATAATGGACTCTTGTACAATACAAGAATGACAATTGACGCTGCCGCGGGCGGTGCATTGATGGACAAAGAATATAATGATGCTTATGCACTTATCGAAAGTATGGCTCAAAATCATTACCTTTGGGGAAGCGATAGAGTCACAACTGAGAAACCAACAAAAGGAGGTATGTACAAAGTGAGTAGTATGGACCAAGTCAATGCGAAGTTTGACCAACTAAGCCAAAAGATCGACAACTTGGCCATAACACCAACAACCACCGTGGCTGCAGTAACACCTAACTGTGAGTTATGTGGAGTCCCAGGACACGAAGTTTCTGATTGTCAACTATTGACAGGTACTCCCACTGATCAAGTGAATTATGCTCATGGAAACCCATACTCAAACACATACAACCCAGGTTGGAAAAATCATCCGAACTTCTCCTATAAGAATAACAATGCTTTGTACGCACCAGGTCAAGCACCAGCTACATCACCAGGATATCAAAAGACTGCTCCTAATATCCCTAGAAAATCGAACCTTGAGTTGATGATGGAGAACTTTATAGCTAACCAATCTCAAACAAACAAGGACTTCTTAAACCAAAACATTCACACTAGTGAGCAAATTAAACAATTAGTGAGCAAGGTAGATGCATTAGCTACACAAAACATAATGCTTGAAACTCAGATTTCACAAGTAGCTCAACAACAAGCACCTACTGCTGCACCAGCTGGAGTATTCCCTGGACAACCTCAACCTAATCCGAAAGGACATACCAATGCCGTAATATTAAGAAGTGGAAAGGAACTTGACGGACCTACCGATCCAAGACTTGACAATCCAGCCATGTACCAAAAACCGGATAAACCGACTGAAGTGGTGGATGATCCAGAAGAAAAGGAAGATGATAATCAAGAGGTAGTGGAGAAAGAACAACCTTATGTGCCTCCACCACCCTATAAACCACCAATTCCGTACCCTCAAAGATTAACAAATTCCAAGACGACGGGTCAATTTAAGAAATTTGTTGAACTTCTGAAACAGTTGAATATTACTATTCCGTTTACAGAAGCAATCACCCAAATACCCTCGTATGCTAAGTTTTTAAAACAAATCTTATCCAATAAGAAAAAGATAGAGGATAACGGAACAGTTACACTTACTGCCGAGTGTAGCGCCATAATTCAGAATAAAATGCCTCCTAAGCTAAAAGATCCAGGAAGTTTCTCTATACCCTGTGTAATAGGAAAATTCGTCATTGACAAAGCTCTATGCGATTTAGGAGCCAGTATCAGTGTTATGCCCTTAACGATTTGCAAAAGGCTAGACATGGGAGACCTAAGACCAACTAAAATGTCTGTTCAACTAGCCGATCGCTCTGTTAAATATCCTGTAGGCATACTAGAAACGTCCCAGTACGTATAGGACAATTCTACATCCCTACTGATTTTATAATCATGGACATCTCTGAAGACTCCACTACACCTATCATACTAGGAAGACCATTCTTAGCTACCGCCGGAGCCATAATAGACATAAAAAGAGGAAAGCTGACCTTTGAAGTAGGTGAAGAAAAAATTGAATTTATTTTAACACAATTCTTACAATCACCAGCTATAGAGGATACATGCTATCTATTGGACGTAATTGACGAATGTGTAAGAGAAATGGAACTGAAAGAGACCACTTATTCTGAAATAATGAAAATTCAAATCCCTCCGATTTTCGAAGATGATAATTGGCGTGCCCCGTATCAAGATGATAGTCTAAGCGAAAGTTTAGCACTTACACCGGATCCCATGCCAAGTAAAGATAAACCTACATTAGGATTAAAAACTTTACCTCATAACCTAAGATACGAATTCTTAGACGTTGAATGCAAAAGACCAGTTATAATAAATTCCAGTTTAGGAACTATAGAAACGAAGAAACTTTTAGATGTCCTAAAAAAATATCCAACTACGTTAGGATATAACATATCTGATCTCAAAGGAATATGTCCTTCAGTCTGTATGCATCGTATTCTGCTAGAAGAAGATTGCAGAACCTCCAGAGAATCTCAAAGAAGAATTAACCCAATCCTTAGCACTGTAGTAAAAGAAGAAGTTAAAAAATTACTAGATGCCGGAATAATATATCCAATCTCTGATAGTGAATGGGTTAGTCCAATACATGTAGTGCCAAAGAAAGGAGGTATCACTGTTGTGAAAAACGCTCAAGGCGAATCGATATCGCAAAGAGTAGTGACAGGACATAGAGTGTGCATAGATTATCGTAAACTAAACAAGGCCACTCGAAAAGATCATTTCCCACTACCCTTTATAGATCAAATGTTAGAACGATTAGCCAAGCATTCTTACTTCTGTTATCTTGACGGTTACTCAGGATTTTTCCAAATCCCTATCCATCCTGATGATCAAGAGAAGACTACATTCACATGCCCATATGGAACGTTCGCTTATAGACGAATGCCCTTTGGATTATGCAACGCTCCTGCAACCTTTCAAAGATGTATGATGTCAATCTTCGCAGATTTTATAGACAACATCATGGAAGTGTTCATGGACGACTTCTCTGTATGCGGGCAAAGTTTTGAAGGATGCTTATCAAACTTAGAAATGGTGTTAGAAAGATGTGTAAAAGTAAACCTCGTGCTTAACTGGGAGAAATGTCATTTTATGGTCAAAGAAGGAATCGTATTAGGTCACGTAATATCCGACAAGGGAATTGAAGTTGATAAAGCTAAGATTGAAGTCATAAAAGATCTTCAACCCCCTAAAATCGTTCGAGAAATACGAAGCTTTTTAGGACACGCCGGTTTTTACCGACGATTCATCAAAGATTTCTCGAAAATCACTAAACCTCTTGCTGGTTTATTAATGAAAGACGCTGAGTTCATATTCAATGAAGATTGTCTTAAAGCATTCGAAACTCTAAAAACAGCCCTCATCACCGCACCAATCATGCAACCCCCTGACTGGAGATTACCTTTCGAAATCATGTGCGATGCGAGCGACTATGCTGTAGGCGCAGTTCTAGGCCAGAGGAAGGAAAAGAAACTTCATGCGATTTACTACGCCAGTAGAACCTTAGATTCTGCCCAGATGAACTACGCCACTACCGAAAAAGAATTGTTAGCAGTTGTCTTTGCGCTTGACAAATTCCGTTCTTACCTGGTAGGAGCGAAAATAATCATTTACACAGACCATGCTGCTATCCGATATTTATTAACTAAGAAAGATGCTAAACCAAGACTCTTGAGATGGATTTTACTCTTACAAGAGTTTGATCTCGAAATAAAAGATAAGAAAGGTACTGAGAACGTCGTAGCGGACCATTTATCTAGAATAGAAGGTATTAAACCCGAACAAGTGCCGATTAACGATGATTTTCCATATGAACAGCTGATAGCACAAATAGGAAGCGACCTAGCTCAGTTAGACTTAAATGAATCAGAACCCGTGGAAACAATCCAGACAACTGTAGGACTGCCATGGTACGCTGACATTGTCAACTACCTAGCCGCAGGAGCTCTTCCACCCGATCTAACCTATCAGCAGAAAAAGAAATTCTTTCATAATCTAAAACATTACTATTGGGATGAACCATTATTGTTCAAGAGAGGACCCGATGGAATCTTTCGTCGATGTATTCCCGAAGAAGAAATAGAAGATGTCATTGCTCAATGCCATTCATCTCCTTATGGTGGACATGCAAGCACTTCCAAAACTTGTGCAAAAATCTTGCAAGCCGGTTTATTCTGGCCTAATCTATGGAAGGATGTCCACATCGCTGTTATAAATTGCGACCGGTGTCAACGCACTGGCAATATTTCAAGAAGAGATGAAATGCCTCAAAAAGGAATATTAGAAGTAGAAATCTTTGACGTCTGGGGAATAGATTTCATGGGACCATTCCCATCATCTTTCGGTAATAATTACATACTCGTAGCTGTTGATTATGTTTCAAAATGGATTGAAGTCATAGCTTCTCCTACAAACGATACATGAGTAGTAATAAAGCTTTTCAAAAATATAATCTTTCCCAGATTTGGTGTGCCTAGACTCGTCATAAGTGACGGTGGCTCGCACTTCATTTCAAAAATCTTTGACAAATTACTATCTAAGTATGGAGTAAGACACCGTGTGGCTACACCATATCACCCACAAACAAGTGGACAAGTCGAAGTCTCAAACAGAGAAATTAAACAAATCTTAGAAAAGACTGTCGCCATATCTCGGAAAGATTGGTCATCTAAACTTAATGAAGCTTTATGGGCTTATAGGACTGCTTACAAGACACCCATAGGTACTACACCTTTCAAACTAGTTTATGGAAAATCTTGTCACCTCCCAGTAGAACTAGAACACAAAGCTTATTGGGCGATTAGAACTCTCAATATAAACTATAATGCTGCAGGAGAAAAGCGAATCCTAGACATTAACGAATTAGAAGAATTAAGGCTAGATGCTTATGAGAATGCTAAGATATATAAAGAAAGAACTAAGCGATGGCATGATAAACGCTTATCTAGGAAAGAATTTAGTGTGGGAGACGTTGTACTCCTCTTTAATTCAAGACTTAGGCTCTTTCCTGGAAAATTAAAATCTAGATGGTCAGGACCCTTTGAAATAACTAAAGTATTCCCGAGTGGAGCAATAGAAATTAAGGGTAGGAATAGTGAACCATTCATAGTAAACGGACAACGTTTAAAACATTATCATAAAGTTGAAAATAGAGATTATGCAAATAATCTAAGGCTTTTAGAGTTGTCCATTGATTCCCCTGATTAATCTAAACCTAAGCATTACGTCAGGCTTTTGACGATAAAAACAGCGCTTAGTGGGAGGCAACCCATTTACTCATTTAATTATTTAAACTATTTCATATTGTTATTTATCGTTTTATTATTTATTTAATTGTTTTGTCATTTTATAGTTTTATTTCATATTACTAGTATTGCCTTTAAATTATGCATTTCATTTTCTTATTTTTATCTTAAATCACTTTTTACAGATTTTCTAAAAATCTTTTCCACTTCCCTTCTCCCCCTGATTTGTTTCCTCCATATTTGCACTGACCATGGCTAACCAACCCATAAACCATATGGAAACCAAATTTAGAGGTAGGAACCAAAGAATGAAGTTTGAAGAGTTATCATAGAGGCAAATGGATTTGACCCTGTACCCGGATGATCAGACTATGGAAACCCTAGGTATACATGATAGCATCCTGTACTTGTTTAACCGACTTGGATGGGAGAATGCATTGATCCAACATAAGTTTGTGACTTACCGCGAGCTCACCCTTGAGTTCCTTAGCTCCTTAGTTTACCTACCTGAGCGCGGTTTTGGATTTAGGAAAGGATTTATCAGTTTCCGCCTATTTGGAATAGAATATGACTTTAACCATAAAGAACTAGCTGACTTATTAGGATTCCCTAGTGGACCCTTTGCTTTTACTACCACACAGGTAGAATTGATGGATATTGAGCTAGATTTCTTTTGGGGAACTTTAACCGGAAACTACCACCCTGAACCAAATAGCATGAATAATGATGAGATCCATAACCCTGCTATCCGTTACTTCCATAAAATCCTTGCCCACACCTTCTTTAAAAAAGAAGAAAATATTACCGGAGTTTCTAAAGATGAGATATTTATTATGTCATGTTTCACTAATGGACAGCCTGTAAATGGTGTACCTTTCATGATGCAAACCTTCACCCGTATCCAAGAAGAACCTGGATTACCTATATTAGTAGGAGGTCTTGTAACCATGATTGCTGATGCCATAGGACTTAGGTACCAACTGCACAGGTGCAACCGTCTAGGTACAATCCGTCCTATGAATCTTAACTTCTGCTTTAATAGACATATCATAAGGAATTTAGGACATCCACCTTTTGAGTACCTAATCCGGAATGAAGTAGTAACCCTGTTCACATTGCCAAACCATGCTAGAGTAAGTGTTCACAATAAGGATAACTGGCTTTATGAGTTAACCCCGCCTGATTATCCATCTACTCCTGAAACACCTCAGTCTTACAAGATAAAAGATGATATAATGACCGATGTCGAAACTGACCCTGAGACACCTCCTGGTTACCATGACATTGACCACACTGAAGAAGTAAATGAAACCCCTGAAGTGAATCAAGGAGATTATGCTAACAACTTACAGAATATTATGAACACTCTTGAAGCTTACCAAACTGACATTAATTCATTTAAGGAAGACATTAAAAGCATGCGATTGGATATTATAGGTTTGACTGACATAACCTGCGAACAATTCTATCACTTGAACTCCGCAATCGAAGATTTGAAGAAACGCTTTTGAAAATGCTATAAGTGATTTAGTTTATTTTTCTCATTGTTTTCGTTTCTAGTTAGATTTATTTTTCGCAAACAATTTCGTACCGTATTTTCATTAATGTAATTTCATTTTCAATTAACTTATGCAATGCACTTCTAATTCCAAAATTTCTCCATTTTAATCAATTTATATATTTTTAGTTCTATGTACTGTTATGCTTGCATTTATTCCTATTATATAAAATCTCTCATGCCATGCAAGTTATGAAAGTACTATGTTGAAATTATTTATTATATGGTGTTTTAATATAATATTGAGTGAGAAGTGAAGAAAATAAATTATTATGAAGTATGTGAAATAATTGAGATAGTGTTTTCTGGAAATTATTCAACGAAGCAAGCCCTCACGGTCGTCACAATCCCCTAACGATCGTGACGTGCTAATTTAGCGTGTCACGACCGTCGCGCCCCTGTCACGACCGTGACAACCCTTATTACAGGATTCGTGAGAAACAGAACTGTTTCTCTTCGTGACCTCTTCTTCTTCTTCCTCCATAACTTCCAAAAACCACCCATTTTCTCCATAACTTCCGTAACCCCCCATTACCAACTTTAAACTCATTAAAACCCCATTATCACCACACCTATCACATTCTCACCTCCCAATATTTATTCCGATTCATTATTTCTCTCATTTTATCATTTTTTCACAAAACATCAAAAATCTTCATCTTTCACTCTACCTCTTGCATGCAATGGATACCATTCAATTCAGAGAAGGTGATGCTGGAGAAACCCAGAGAGAACGATTTATCCGATTCCAGAACCGCGGTGTGCAACCTACACGTTATATCGACACTGTCTGTTTGAGGGAACTCGGAATGCTTACCAGTGTCCAGAACCTGCTTCAAAAAGTCGGTCTGTGGGATCTTTGCAGTCAGCCTCAGCCCACATTCGAGCTTCTGACATTGGAGTTCCTTAGCTCATTCCAGTACGTCACTCCTGCCGGTTCTCAGAGTCAGCTCACCGGTTTCGCAAAATTCAGATTGCATGGCCAGGAGTTTAACCTTTCGCAAAACAGGATAGCCGAGTTGCTAGGCTTCGATCACGGGACTGAAGCTCATCTCCGCGTGCCCGATAATTTTAGTGAACCCGCTTTCACTTTATGGCACGACATAACCAATACCCGTGCCTCAGCCTTCCAAAGCCTCAATGCTACACACATTCACAACCCGGAAATCCGTTATTTCCACCGAGTTGTTTGCAGCACCATATTCACTCGAGAAAGCAACCATAAGCTCAACTCCAAGGAGCTTCAATTCTTGCACTGCGCTCTAAATGACGAGCCGATCAACGCTTCCCCGTTCATGCTTTATCACATCCAAGCTATTGCGCATAGAGGATCAACCCCATTTTTCATAGGCGGCATTGTCACCTCCCTCGCCATTCAGTTGGGGCTTGGTGACTTGGTCGTAAATCAGCCTTTCAGAGAAGCAGAATTCCTCACCAAGAGTTATTGCAGGTCCGCTCACCTGATTGCGCAGCGAGAGGATGGCAGGTATAGCCCTGTTGTCCATGGCACCATTTTCCACCATATCATTCTGCCATCCCGCGACCGCATCGACCCATCCAGCCGAGCCAACGGGCTCTTTATTTTACCAGATGCTGCCGACCACGCCCCTATTCATGATGATCAGGCAGACCCTCCAGCGGATGAGATGCAGGACGCTATGGATGCAGCTGAGCCTGTCCAGAATATACCAGAACCATCTACCCGACAGCCTCCTGCTCCGGACATCACACTTGAGGAAGTCCTCCGTACGATTCATCAGCAGAACCAGATGAACGCCGCACTGGAGCGAAGGAAGAAGGAGCAGTATGATGCTTTACTCAGCACTATTGCAGCAAACCAGACATCTACTAATGAGAAGTTCGAAGAAATTTTCAGCGAGCTAGAAGCCCTCCGCATTACCCAACTTACCTACGGAATCGTAATTAGGAAGCCGAGAACGATTAAACAAGACCAATACAATCTTGACACCTTTGACTTCCCACTTAAGCGATTCCATTCCGATTATCATTACGAGTACACTTTAAGTTTCAGTTCAAAAGTAACCCCTAGTAGTTTATACTAGCAGTCAGCACCGTCTGAACACAAACCACGTGGGGAGCCGATGAATATAAGCGTTTGATGCCTAATCAATAATGATCCTTCATATCTCGATGCAAAATGAAAAGAAATTGCACCAAAGTACACGGTCGCATACAAGAAACGAGAAATATGAGAAGGAGTCCATTGCGGGTTGGTTCAGAGGTACTGGTTCTGAACTCGGTAGGGCGTGCTACGGCTCGATCCCCCACAACCTCCAAATCGGATAAAATATGTAGGGTTACCGCACTCGTGTACCAGACCCCGTGCTTAAAAAGGATCAAAGTCGCTAACCGGCTACTCCACTACGTGCGTGCTAAGGCAAAGGGCTTAATGTGATTGCGCTAGAATGAAACCGGGCGAAATAAGATCGAAAAACTCTAGGTGAAATCGTAAAGTAATTACCGATCGTTTCGTTTAACGGGAAGTCGACGACATAGCTTGTTGCTTGTGTCATTAGTGTATCGGTAGTGTAATATCAAAGTACCGGTCTATCCGACAAAACGATCCCTCGTATGGTTTGTTATGAGTATGCGTCAATAAAAGCTTGTCCGCCGATTTTCAACCGACTATTTGCTTGAGGACAAGCAAAGATTTAAGTTTGGGGAAGTTTGATAACGAGAAAACATATCGATTATATTGCTAGATTTCATTGACGTTTTATCGCATAATCACCGTTTTAACACTCGATTTCTCGAGTTTTTCTCACCATTTTGCAGGTACATCATTATATGGAGCTAAATCATAAAGTAAGAGCAAAAGGAACAAAAGAAACCATAAAAAGATGAAGAAATGAAGAAGCCTGCAAAAACTGCATAATTTGTTGCAGTCACGGTCGTCACCAAGGTGTCACGACCGTGACACCCTAAAAGAGGCCATCACGACCGTTACAACATTGTCACGACCGTGACACTTAAAACCACAGGACACGAGCGTGAAGACCTTGTCACGACCGTGACAAGGGTAAAAGTAGGTTATTTGACCAGACTTGGTCACAGGGCTACGTGCATGTGAAGCTGCTACTTTCCAGATTGACCCTGTATGCCACGTTCCTAGAATTCCTCAACTTCTCCTACGAGGCCCATGCAACACTTTCAGCCAAAAGCCCAATTACTCTCCTATAAATAGCATTAGTTTTATGAAGAAACGACAGAGCATTTTTTATTCGAATTTCTGCGGAAGCTCTGCCGAATTGTTTTACGACCCTGTTTCTATTTCTGCATTATTTTTCAGCTTTTCAATTTTATTGTATCCAAACCAGCTATATAACAATTTCCAACATCAGGAAATTGTTATACAATTACTTGTTTCTAAACCTTCAGAATTTAGTTAATTTCGATTTCCGCCAACTCCAAGCTTTCCGGTCTGTGGAAGAAGGAGTCTGCTATAATATTTGTTAACCAGGTTTTTTATGATATTGCAATTTTAATATTTATAATGTTTATTTATTTTTCTGCCATGAGTATTTTATTATTTAATTTTCTGTCTCTGTCTGGTTCAACATCAATGAGTAGCTAATTACCTTAGGGTGGTATGTAATTAAAACAAACTTAATCGGAAAAATTTAATCATAGGCTTAAAATAATTAGTAACTTAACATTCTGGCTGACACTTTTTAATTTAATTCGACCTTTTCGTTACGAGAGTAAGAAAAGAGTATTAGGTTAGGTCAAGACCACGAGAGTGTGAGATTTTAACCAGATAGCTAAAGTTAGGCATTTAAATTAAACACAGCGAGAGCGCTTTAAAATAAATTAGAATTACTAAGTTTCCAAAAATTATCTCTAAACACTTATGGGCTAGCGAGAGCAGGCATAGGGCTTTAGGGGTAAGATCTGAGATAAGACCACGAGAGTGTGAGTTGAGGGTATTTAAACTGGTAACATCTACCGAATAGATTAAGTAAACACCTTTATAAGCCTAGGTTAGATTTACCCACCTAAGTTAGTATAATTACATACCGACCGCCTTAGTATCATTTTATTAAAACTTAAATTTAATCCCGCCTTTAATATCTTAAAATCAACAAAAAAAAATCGTGACAACCATTCGCCTTAGCTAAACTAGAAGTTCATCTAGCACTAAGTAACCATAGAATCCCTGTGGATCGATAATCTTAAATATTACTTAGATAGGCTGTGCACTTGCAGTTAAGATACCGCTAGACACATAATTAGACACGTCTTTAGCCCATCACTGTGCAGGATGTAAGCAACGGCTTAACAGGCAAACAAGATAACTTGTGGTTGAATACCAAAGACAGTCTAAAATTTGCACTCACAGAATGAAGAAGAAAAGGGATATAGATTGTAAAAGAAAATAAAGTATAATTATAAAGTGCGGGTGACGGAGGACGAACGTCGAGCAGAGGACGACTGCTGGGGATGAAGCAATGACGGGGACGACCGACATGCTGGGGAAAATGCCGGAAATAAAGCAATGACGGGGACGGCCGACAAGCTGGGGATATGAGAGATTGTGATGGGGACGGCCATCAGGTAAAGCTATAAGACTCTCTGGGGGTTATAGGTAAACGAAATATAATGATGAGGTACGGTCATCAAAGGTGAAGGACGATCACCTAGCAGGGGACAGCTGCTCTGTTGGGGATAAGATGAGGGACGGTCATCTAAGGTGAAGGACGATCACCTGGCAAGGTACGGTTGCCAAAAAGTATCGCGACATAGGACGAATGCCGGATAGAAAAAGGTCGACGATGGGGACGGCCATCGGATAAGCATGATGAAGGACGATCATCAAGAGGTGAAGGACGATCACCTAGCAGGGTACAGCTGCTCTCGGGGTTAAGATGAGGGACGGTCATCTAAGGTGAAGGACGATCACCTAGTAGGGGACGGCTGCTAAAGATATAACGACATAGGACGAATGTCGGATAAGAAGGGGTTCTAATGAATAGAGACTCCACTGGGGGTTGATGAAGGACCATCATCAAAGAGGTGAAGGACGATCACCTGGCAGGGTACGACTGCCGCAAAGGTATCATGACATAGGACGAATGTCAGATAGAAAGGAAATAGTTTAACCAGTTTTGTTGGGGACTTCGCTGGGGAAAAGTAAACACGGACGAGTGTCTACATCCAAGAAATGAGAGGTATAAGTGTTTGGGTACTGTGTATAGACTAAAGATGCGGACAAACATCCCTAAGACTATGATACAGACGGGTATCAGGTAGAAACAAATGACGACACATGTTCGGAGATGATGATACGGACGAGTATCAACTAGTTAACACAGAACACGGACGAGTATTGATTCTGCGGGGACTCTTCTGGGGAATAATAGACACAGACGAGTGTCTAAACTCTAAAAAGAGGTAAAAGTATCTGACATTGTGTATGGATTAAAGATGCGAACGAGCCTCCTTAAGACCATGATACGGACGAATATCAATAGAAACAGACGCTGACGCATGTTCAGAGATGATGATACGGACGAGTACCAACTGGTTAACAAAGAACACGGACGAGTGTCGGATCTGAGGGGATATAAGTGGTGTATACAAGATACGGACGAGTATCTGTATGAGTAAAACAGGAGTAACAAGTATGAGTGGTGTATAGACGAGTGTTTAACTTGCTAGGGAGAGTGACACAGACGAGTGTCAAAAAAGAGAAAAGTATAATATAAACAAGTGTATGTGTATCAAGGAAGTTGTGTATAAGCATCTGTGAGTGCAAAGGGGGCGCTCTGGCTTTCTACTGGGGATATGACACGGACAGGTGTTAGGAAGTATCTGTATCTTTAGGGAAAGTGCCTTGGCTCTCTGCCGGGGAATCTGGGGAGTTTTCTGTATATCGTTGATGGATTGTCAGTATTTTACAAGTGTTTAATTCAGAACATGGCTTATGTTCATGCAGCATGTTTGACTTTTGTCGTAATGCTCTGTATTAGACGGAATGCTACGCTCTGTGGGGAAGATATGATGCGAATGCTATGATTATGCAAAGATACCAATTCGGGATTCGGATCCCGTTGTTGTGGAGATCTCCGGCCGATCTAATTGAAGGATATCCCAGCTGAGGATGAGATCATTGGTAGATCTGTCATGTATGACTCTGTATGGGGAAGTAGATCACTGATAGACCTATCCTGGTAATGAGAGACCCAGCTGGGGTTTGTAGAAGCTTTTCGTCACTCGGTTGTGAGATCTTCGGGTATTGCTTTGCTGGGTAGAGGTTGGGACTCTGTGGGGAAATGGTTCCTTGTTTGTCACTTGGCTGGGGTAGAAGAAAGATCACTGGAAGATCTTCTTAGAGATTTTTGTGGGGATCCTGATGAGGATGATACTTGACAACTCAGCTGGGGAATATGAACACCTTCTGGTGCTGCTCCGAAGGAAGTGTTGGAGAAGTGATGCCTGGCAACTCTGATGGGGAGATGGCATCTCTGGTGCTGTTTGGAAGGTGTGCTGAGGAAGCAATGGTTTGGCAGCCTACTGGGGAGAAGCTTCCATGCCCCATGTTGTGCTTTGAATGCCTGCAATCCTGAAAAGACAGAGAAACGCACAAGTATCCCGAGGTATCCTTTACTGGATTCCATCATAGGAGTTTAGACACTCCCGGGAGTAAACATATTTCCTGCAAGCATGCGGTTTAGGAAAGACGTATCTGTATTTATACGATTAACAAAATAATGACATCAGACATTTTTGTAAATGAAAGAGTACGAGACAATGCATGACTGAAAATCTGATTTTATTAATTCGTGTGCCCTGAATTGGCAAGATACAGTCAAAGAAACAAATCCCCTGAAATGAGGAGATTGTTACAAATTGAGAAACAAAAGATGTTGGCAATGTTGATGACGCTTCAAGGAGCTTCCCTTTTGCTATGACTCGTATGACATTTGACGTTCTTCTCGTCTTGCTTTCTGAAAAAGGCTGATTTTGACCGACGCTCAAACCTTTCGGAACTTGTCAGGTTGTAAGTGATACAGATAAATTCAGAATGCAATTGTTCGCTTATTCCCTTATTTTGCGTGGATCGCCCTTTCAGGTTTTCAATCCACCGGGATACCCATTTTTGCCTGAGTTGTCCAATGCGGCTTTTCAACTCAGCGGGTGTACACTTTTTTGTTTATTTTCCCTTATTTTTGCCCGAGTCTTTTATTCTGTTTTTGACTCGCCGGGATGCCCTATTTTTGCCTGGACTTACATTCTGTTTTTATGTCCAGCGGGTCATTCTTATGCGAAGTATTTTTTAACTACATCTGAATTCACAGGGGACAGGAAGTCTTCACCATCCATAGTACTAAGCATGAGTGCTCCACCGGAGAAAAATTTCTTTACTACGAATGGCCCTTCATAGTTCGGAGTCCACTTGCCCCTGTGGTCTGTATGAGGAGGGAGGAGTCTTTTCAGTACAAGATCTCCCACTTGGTATTCTCGGAGCCTGACTTTCTGATCGAAGGCTTTCTTCATTCTTTTCTGATATAACTGCCCATGACAGATTGCAGCTAATCTCTTCTCTTCAATCAGATTCAGTTGCTCGTATCGGGATCAGACCCATTCTGCTTCGTTCAATTTAACATCCATCAGTACCCGCAAGGAGGGTAATTCAACTTCAACAGGTAGGACCGCTTCCATACCATACACAAGTTGATACGGTGTTGCCCCAATGGATGTTCTGATTGACATACGGTACCCATGCAAGGAAAATGGTAGCATTTCGTGCCAGTCTTTATAGGTAACTACCATCTTCTGCACAATCTTCTTGATATTCTTATTAGCTGCTTCAACAGCGCCATTCATCTTTGGCCTGTAAGGAGAAGAATTGTGGTGTTGGATCTTGAAGTCCCGACATAGCTCTGCCATCATTTTATTGTTTAAGTTGGAACCATTATCAGTGATGATTCGCTTGGGCACTCCATACCGACAGATGATGTCTCTTTTCAGGAATCGGGCTACCACTTGCCTGGTGACATTTGCATAGGAAGCTGCTTGAACCCACTTGGTGAAATAGTCAATAGCAACCAGGATGAACCTGTGGCCGTTTGAAGCAGTCGGTTCAATCTTGCCAATCATGTCAATGCCCCACATGGAAAAAGGCCAGGGTGAAGACATCACATTCAGAGGGTTCGGGGGCACATGCACTTTATCCGCATAAATCTGGCATTTATGGCATTTTCTGGCATAAGCACAACAATCTGCATCCATTGTGATCCAGTAATAGCCCGATCTTAGCAACTTTTTAGCCATTGCATGCCATCCTGCATGGGTACCAATGGATCCTTCGTGCACCTCGTGCATCAACAAATCTTCTTCTGCCTTATCAACGCATCTGAGGAGTACCATATCAAAGTTTCTCTTGTACAGGGAACCGTTAGTATTCAGAAAGAAACTACCAGCTAGCCTTCTTAACGTCTTCTTATCATTGGAAGATGCCCCAAGTGGGTATGTTTGATCCTCCAAGAAGCACTTAATATCGTGGAACCAAGGCTTATCATCTTTAACAACATCTACTGAGAACACATATGCTGGTCTGTCAAGTCTGGACACTGAAATTCGAGGCACAAAGTTGGCAGCTTGAACTCTGATCATGGATGAAACGGTAGCCAGAGCATCCGCAAACTGATTTTCATCTCGAGGGATATATTCAAGCTTGACGGTTGTGAAGAAAGTCAATAACCTTCTTGTATAATCCCGGTAAGGTATCAGATGATCTTGGTGGGTGTACCATTTGCCGTTGGTTTGATTAATTACCAAAGCTGAATCTCCGAACATAGTCAAAGTTTTGATCCTGAGGTCAATGGCTTCCTCAAGACCCATAATACAAGCTTCGTATTCAGCTTCGTTGTTAGTGCAGTTAAAGGTGAGCTTTGCCGAGAAAGGCATGTGAACCCCTTTAGGTGTAATGAGTACTGCACCAACACCACGTCTATTCATATTAACAGCCCCATCAAAAATCATAGTCCATTCTTCTTCTGGGTCAGGCCCTTCAGTGTGAACAGGCTCTTCATGATCTTTTGCTTTTATGAACATGATGTCTTCATCAGGGAAGTCAAATCTCATAGGCTGGTAATCATCAATGGGTTGCTCAGCAAGATAATCAGATAATACACTGCCTTTGATGGCCTTTTGAGATGTGTATTGAATATCGTATTCTGTGAGGATCATTTGCCATCTTGCAACCCGTCCGGTAAGTGCTGGCTTCTCAAAAATGTACTTGAATGGGTCCATCTTTGAGATCAACAAGGTAGTGTGGGTCAACATATACTGTCTCAGTCGGCGAGTAGCCCACGCTAAAGCACACCAAGTTTTCTCGAGCAGTGAATAACGTTGTTCACAGTCGGTAAACTTTTTGCTTAGGTAGTATATTGCATACTCTTTTCGACCAGAATCATCATGCTGGCCCAACACACACCCCATTGACTCTTCTAATACTGTCAAGTACATGATTAGAGGTCTTCCTTCAACTGGAGGCATAAGGATCGGAGGCTCTTGTAAGTATTCCTTGATTTTGTCAAAAGCCCTCTGGCAGTCTTCGTTCCACCTGACTGTTTGTTCTTTTCTTAACAGCTTGAACAAGGGTTCACAGGTCGCAGTAAGGTGAGATATGAACCGTGAAATGTAGTTCAATCTACCTAGGAACCCCCGAACTTCTTTTTCTGACTTCGGTGCAGGCATTTCTTGAATGGCTTTAACTTTGTCAGGGTCAACTTCAATCCCTTTTTCACTTACAATAAATCCCAGCAGCTTACCAGATCGCACCCCGAATGTGCATTTGTTAGGGTTTAACTTCAGTTGGTATTTCCTCAGACGCTTGAATAACTTCAGCAGATTTACCAGGTGGTCTTCTTCTGTGAGGGACTTGGCAATCATGTCATCCACATAACATTCAATTTCTTTATGGATCATGTCATGGAATAATGTTACCATAGCCCGTTGATAAGTTGCACCAGCATTCTTCAGTCCGAATGGCATCACCTTGTAACAGAATGTGCCCCAGGGTGTGATAAAAGTTGTCTTCTCCATGTCTTCAGGTGACATCTTGATCTGATTGTATCCCGAAAATCCGTCCATGAAGGAGAACACCGAGAACTGAGCCGTATTATCCACCAATACATCAATGTGAGGTAAAGGGAAGTCATCTTTCGGGCTGGCTCTGTTCAGATCCCGGTAATCCACACACATTCTCACCTTGCCGTCTTTCTTAGGCACAGGTACAATATTAGCAACCCACGGTGGATATGTAGTTACAGCAAGGAAACCGGCGTCCCACTGCTTTTGTACCTCTTCCTTAATCTTCATTGCCATATCTGGGCGAGTACGGCGCAGCTTCTGTTTTACTGGTGGGCAGTCTTCTTTTAAAGGCAGCTTGTGCATGACAATATCGGTGTCCAACCCTGGCATATCCTGATAAGACCAAGCAAAGACATCCACATACTCCCGAAGCATGTTAATCAGTTGTTCCTTTACTGAATCTTGTAAGCAGGCCCCGATCTTAACTTCTTTCACATCCTCTTCCGTACCAAGATTAACCGTTTCAATCTCCTCTTGATGAGGAGTGATAACCTTCTCCTCTCGCCTTAACAACCTAGCTAGCTCTTCAGGCAGCTCATAGTCTTCTTCAACCCCTTCATCAGCTTGATTGATTGGATTGTCAAAGTCATACGAAGTCATAGCTGTGTTGTTGTCGGTGCAATCTGAAAGGCACTCTCTGCAAGGGTTTAAATTGTTCATTTTAGTGATCGATTTTAATCTTGTTTAGAAAAAGTGAAATGAAGTTATCATTTTGGAAAACATTTCCATTTTATTTTTGTACAAAAAGAAAAATGAAAAACAGTGAGCGGAAAAGAAAAAGACTCATTTGCAAAAGATGTCCAATATTCATTGATTAATCCATTTGCACAAAATTACAAGATGGCCCGATTACAAAATGAGTCTTGTCATCTTGGGCAAGATGCAAGACTTGATGCATGCTTAAAAATACAGGAAATAATAATTACTATGTAGGAGTAACCCTTATAATTTCCTGGGAAGACCAGTTAAGGACTTGGCTCCCCGGGATCCTTGGACGTATCCAGCTCTCCAGGTTGCGGTCGCTTTTTTCCTCGTCTTCCAAGTTGTTCACTGCATCCGCGGTGAGCATTCCCCCGCTGACAAAATTGGGATTCTTGGCAGCCTCTGATTGATCTTGTTGAGTTGGTTTGTAACCCAACCCAAATCTGTCTTCCTTCTTTTCCATGGGCAACAGCTTACCCCAGCCTTGGGCAGTACCCTCTTCAACAACCTTCCTGGCTTGCTGATAAGACGTCATGGAGGTTCCCAGTACAGCAGATGCTTCATTAATGTTCAGGGCCTCAAACCCCTGGCTCATGGTTTCATGGATTTCTCCATCCATTTCAATGTACTTGTACGTAGCCAGATGGCTAACAAAGATGTCTTCTTCCCCACAGATGGTGATGATCTGGCCTTCCCATTCAAATTTCAGCTTCTGGTGAAGGGTAGACGTAACAACGCCAGCGGCATGAATCCAGGGTCTACCCAACAAACAGCTGTAGGCCGGCTGAATGTCCATCACATAGAAGGTATTCTTAAAAGTCTGCGGGCCAATCATCACAGGTAGCTCAATCTCTCCAAGCACTGATCTTTTAGAGCCATCAAATGCTCTCACCACCAAATTACTCGGACGTAGTGCCAAGCCATCATACTCCAGCTTCACCAAGGCTTTCTTTGGTAGAACATTGAGCGATGACCCAGTGTCCACCAGTACATGAGATAGAACAACACCCTTACATTCTAGAGTGATGTGTAAATCCTTGTTGTGGTTACGTCCCTCAGTTGTTAAGTCAGCATTGGTAAAGCCTAGTCCATGACTGTTATTGACATTTGCTACCACAGTTTCTAGCTGATTAACAGTGATCTCCTCTGGCACGTATGCTGCGTGCAGGACTTTCAATAATGCATTCCTATAAGCTTCAGAACACATCAATAGGGATAATATGGAGATCTTTGAAGGAGTTTGGTGAAGCTGATCCACTACCTTGTAATCACTTCTCTTTATGATTCTCATAAACTCGTCTACATCTTGTTCAAAAGATGTCTTCTGAGTTTCCTTGATAGATGGCTCCTCAAGCACCAGACTCTTTCCTTTTGCTTTGTCAGCAGCTTCTGCTTCGGCATTAGGTCTTTGTACTTGTGAGGAAAAAAGGCGTCCGCTTCTGGTAAAGCCTCCGCCTCCCCCAACATTATCAATTTGTGGAGAAGAGGTTGAAGAATCCAAAGTGATTTTCTCCTCGTTGCAGTAAAGATCAGAGCCATAATGCCAAGGTATGGCATTACTGCTTTCATATGGAACTGGTCCAGGCACCGTAATGGTAACTGGACTGACTGCTGCAGAGGAGGGTACTGAAATGGTGTGCGGATTATAGTAAATGGTAACTGGTGATCTGGCAGGAGGTGCCATTGTTTGTTGTTGAAAGTTGTTGTTTGGAGGAACATTTGATGGATCATAGTGGATGGTGACTGCTGAGATATCTTCATTAAGTCTTGCTGGTGTTGTAGAAGATTCTGCTGAATAAATGGATGTTGATGTTGTAGAAGAAAGGGTTGTTGTCATTTGATTTGTTGAAGTGATGGACGGAGCCATTGTTGATGATATTGATGAATCAGTAGGAATGATTGTTGCTGCGGTTGTAGGAGAATCAGGAATTGTTGTCAAAGGAATTGCTGGATTTGTAGGCGCCGTTGTTGAGATCTGAAGTATACCATCCTTGATAAGACCATATATGCCGCTTCTCAAATTATCACACCCATTGACTGCAATGTTGCAATACCCACAACCGAGCTCACACCCGGGGAACATCTGGTACTCTAGAAGCTGAGCTTTAATTTCGACCAGAGGTGTTCGAATCTGTGCAACACTGGTGATCAAAGTAGAGTGCTTGCCCTCCTTAATGGCATTAATCCTTGGCCCACCATGGTTAGGCATAGGATTCTTGTTGACATTTGGAGGGGGTGCAAAGTTGAGGGCTTTGGAATCCACCAGATCTTGCACTTTCATTTGTAAAGCCCTGCATTTCTCAGTATTGTGGCCAGGTGCATTGGAGTGGAAAGCACATCTGGCGTTGACATCATAATTCCTTGGAAGATTGGCGGGATCTGGTGGTGCCAATGTCCTTAATTCAACCAAGTTGAGCTTCAGGATTTGTGGCAATAAGGCAGCATAAGGCATGGGGATAGGGTCAATCACCCTGTTTGCCTGTGATGGTCTTTGTTGAAAGGGTCTTTGTTGTTGATTGTTGTTGCTATTGTTGTAGGTCCTCTGTGGCGGATACTGAACTTGCTGCTGATAATATGGTTGTTGTGGTTGTTGATATGCTGGTTGCTGAGGAATTAGAGTTGGAATAGTGACAGCTGCTACTGATCTGTGGACATACTGAGGTCTGCCCCTGTTGGCATGAATGGCATTTGTCTCACCGGTCCTTCGAGGTCCCACAAAAGGCTTCCTGGGATTACTGGACGAACTTGCACCATTATCAGAAATTTTGCCCATTTTTAATAGACTTTCAATTCTTTCACCGGCTATAACTACGTCTGCGAAGCTAGTAGAAGAAAAGGCAGCCAACCTATCAATGTATGTTCCTTGCAGAGTATTCATGAACATGTCGGCCATTTCTCTTTCCGACATGGGTGGTTGGACAGCAGCAGCAAGCTGTCTCCACCTTTGGGCATATTCCCTGAAGCTTTCTCTGGAGGACTGAGACATTCCCATCAGAAGGGTTCTATTAGGAGCCATGTCCAGATTGTATTGGTACTGCCTGATGAAAGCTTCAGCTAGGTCCTTCCAACATCTGATAGTGGCTCTGGTCAAGTGTGAATACCACTCTCTTGAAGCTCCAGTCAAGCTATCTTCAAAATAGAACATCCACAGCTTTTCATCCATGGTATATGCTTTAAGTCTTCCCAGGAAGGACTGTAAGTGAGTTCGTGGACAGGAAGTTCCATTGTACTTCTCGAAGCACGGGGGTTTAAACTTGTGGGGAATCCTTACCCCATCCACTAACCCCATATCCATTACATCGAAGCCTAAGGAATTTTGAGACTCCAGAGATCTCAACTTCTTAGCAATTTCATCAAACCTCCTATCATAGACCTCATCCCCAGCTCCCATTACAGTAAACTGCTCCTCTTGAGGATCTTCTTGCAAGATCCTGCCTGCAGCAGTGTTGCCCTGTACATTTCTTGGGATGTTGAGTTCCGGATCTAGATGAGGTCCAAAAACTGGTGGGTTAACATGAGGCTGACCTCCCTCATTATTACTTGTTCCTCCAGTCCCAGGATGAGGTTCCTCAGGATTTTGTCTTTCTACCAATGCTCTTAACCTCTCTTGACTTTGGGCCAAGTTAGTCATTACAGTCATGAATTGGGCCATTTGGTTTCTCATCTCCACTCTTTCGTTAGCCATCTGAGTTCTGACCTCTGTCAGGTCCTGCTGTACTTGATCCATTTGGATACCAGGAAGGTTGTTGCGAGTAGGATACCGGTGCGGGCGGTTGAGAGGGAACACCCGGCGGCGAGCAATAATTCCTGAACCACAACAGAGTTAGAAACAAACAAAATAATGGCAAAACCTACAAAACAAAACAAAAGTTAGTATGCAATGCAGTATGCTTATTTGCTTTCCAAGGTATCCGACTTGGCTCTTGGTTTTGACCTTTCCAGACCCCGAGGAAGATGTTCTGATGTTGCTTGAGAAAAGAAACTCATTGAAACAAACTAACAAATACATTACAAATGGTGGATCATACATAGTTTGTTTTTACAACATATGCCCCTGAAGGGTCAAAAATACAACATAAACGAAAAGTACATCAAATGGAAATAACAACAAGCAAAGAAGTCAAACATCTAATCCAAACTCATCCTCCTTAACCTCCTTCAAAAGTGCTTCAGTTACAGGACCAGCCGGATGCTCTGTAATAGTCCTGATAAGAAGGTTTCTAGTGGCAATGGCAGTGGTCAGCTTCTTGTGCCTGTCCTGGTCCTTTGACCTCTTCAAACCAGCCCTAAGCTTCAACTCTGAAATCTCCTTCTGGGCTGCCAGCAAAGCTTCCTGTTGCTTCTTTTCAATGGCCTCCAACTGCTCAATCCTGGCTTGAGTTCTCTTATCTTCTTGAGTACGAGCTTCAGTGATTCTCACCCACCTAGCTTGACTTTCTTGCACATAGAGATCAGTCCTAGCCTTCTGAAGCTTGGCCTCTTTACAGGCATTCTTCAATATTTGTTCTCCAGCTCTTGATTTCTTGATGTAGTCCTCTGTTTTCTCAATCTTGGCCAGATGTTCCACCTTAAGCTTCTCCAACCTCTCAATGTCTAGACGACCATCACTCCTCTCCCAGAGGGTCTTCTTCAGAGCTTGAGACAGATTCTCATTCCTTTCCTTCAGCTTCTCAAATTCTTCCAGGCTGACAGTGGCTGGTGGCTGTACTGTGGATGGTCCAGGTATATCCTCAATGGTGAAAGGCATCCCAGAAATCTGAGCTCTAGCATGGGACCATTCATAGTACTGAGCTGAAGCCACATTATTGCACCTTCCAAGAATAGCCATCCCTTTTGTCTGGATGTTGTCCCAAGCCCAAGATGCTTGTCTGACAACAGCTAGATTAGGTTTTATCTCACAATACAGAGTCTTAGCTAAGTCTTGCACTCTAGGAGGGTGGACCAAAGCATAGCCTAGCTGTCTCTTAAACAACAAAGGATTGTAGTTGATGCAACCCTTTACTCCTATTAGAGGTACATTTGGGTACTGCCCACAGCTAGTTATTATGTCCCTGCCTTTGGTGCTCTGGGTACACCATCTGATGTCATATGAAGTCAGAGTAATAAGTCTCTTAGCCCAATTTTTCTATTGGTGGGGATTCAGGAAGGCATCAGTCCTGGGTAAGTGTTTGAGCAGCCAGGTGTGAAATAGAGGAGCACATCATCTCACCAACTTTCCTCTTTGCTTCTCATTCCTCTGATGAATGGAATAATAGAAATCTCCCAGCAAGGTGGGTACTGGGTTCCTCAGAAGGAAAAGATGAATGGCATTCTTGCTGATAAACTTGGGCTCATCTGCAAATAGTATAACCCCATATATACTGAGGGCTAACAATGCACAAACTGCCCTCCATTCTCCCAAGGAGGCCTTCAGGATGGCCTGAGAAGTCAGAAAGTCTAAGTGCAAACCAGGGATCCCTGCCTTTGTTGTCATGTTCTGCTCAATCAATACAGGCTCTAGGTACAGTGCTTTTGCCACATCTCCATTGCTGGGAGAAGTCATCTCTGGGTTGAAGGGGACACCACCCCTGACAGGTACTCCAACCAATGATGAGAACTCCTCCAGTAGAGGTCCTAACTGAAAGTTCTGGAAAGTGAAGCATCTCAAAGGAGGGTCATAAAACTATAGGCAGGTGTGGATCATACTCCTCTGAGAAGGGTCCAGGTCCATAACCATATCAAGGATGCCTCCATAATGCTCTCTGAATAATGGGATGTGGTCTGGAGTGATAAGTGCCTGGACCTGCCTGATACCAGTCAACACAGGCTCAAAGAAGTGGTATGAAATGTTGCTTTTCCGGGGAGGAGCCATGACTGCTGATGAAGTGCTGAAGACAAATGCTGATGAAGATCAAGACTGGTACTGGAGATGGGCCACTGATGGGTTGATGCTGGTGATGAAGGCAACTGAAGCAGGCAGCTGATGAAGATAGCTGAAGCAGATAACTGATGAACAGAGGTCTTATGCAGATGAAGGGGTCAAAACCAAGCCAAAATACAACGTGGATACCCTGAAAAACAAATAAACAAATGTTAAATGATGCAATGATGAGTATGAAAATGATATGCAAGGGTTTGTGATTAAGCTGGATCTGATTATCTGTCTTGATATAAAGTCCATGTATGTTCAAGAAGTCCAGATGGAGGTTTAGAAATCCAGTAACCAAGGTGGGGGACTCAAATAAAGAGTCACATATCCAGGGTTAAATCACAAGAACTGTCCAAAGTGAGGTACTCTTAATCAAAATAAGTATCAGGGTATGATGTGGCCAAGGGTACCTGCAAACCTGTAAACACCCCAACCCCCTCACAGGTGGTGTTCTAAAACAAGGATCCTCAGACTTGGATCAGTTATGAGAAGTGTAAACACTTCTAACCCGGAGGTACAGTGTTTACAGTAACCATAAAAGATCCTCCTCTAATTCACCTCAGTTTCTAAAGGTCATAATAAAGGTCATCCAGACTTAGCAGGCTTCCCATATAGCCCTAGCACTACAGGAAATCCGTAGCACAGAGTTCTCAAGAAGAAACCCACATCTGAACCGTGTTTCATATTCCCGCACCAGACCGAAATGGAATGGGAAAGAACATGAACCACTCTAGCCTAGGTGTCACTCAGGTCCCAGATATAGGACCTTAAACTCTCAGTAGAACCCCCACCCACCAAAACAAAAACCAGATCCAGCAAGATGACAGTATGAAAGTATGATGTATAAAAATGTAAAGAAAGCAATAAATAACTGTACATAAAGCAGTAAATAAAGCAACTATATATACACAATTAGCACATAACACCCCAGTAAACACAAATCAAACAAGCGCTAGGAGGAACCCACAAAAAGAACCAGAAGCCCTAGTTGCAGTATAAGGATCCCCAGCAGAGTCGCCAAGCTGTCGCTCCCACCAAATGACACCTGGTCAGAAGGGGTACAGACGCGAACGGTCGGCGAAAGGGAAGGGAATGAATAGAGTCGCCAGCTAGGCATTTTTATCCCGAAGGAAAGGTAATGCTGCATAAACCTAGAAAAAAGATGGATAAGACGGTTGCGAACCAGAGAGACTGAGAAAGGGGGTTGGTAACAACCTGGGAAGGTATTAGCACCCAGATTGTCCGCCGTACTCGACGGGATCCACGCTTGAAAGATTTGTGTTTTAAAAGGGGTAGTGTCAGTGCAATATGTGTATCAAAGCTGGAAAGAATGCAAGTGTCAGTGTAAAAGAAATTTGAAGTGTATAAGAGAAGTATCAGGGTAAGAACATGAATGAAATGCTCATGATAATGAGGCTTAAAGAATAATGATGGAAGGAGGGGGAATATACAGAGACTTTTGTTCGATAACTGTTAAGTTATGCCTACGTATCCTCTCGTGCAATGAGGAAGTCAGAACACCGTAGTTCGACCCAAAGAGACTGAAAGATAAGTTAACTTGTGAACTGCTTACTTGTCTATGCTCAAGTGTATGACCTATCTGGCTCAGGTGCAAACTGTCTTGCATTAGACGGAAGAAGCGAGTTCTCGTTTGTGAGTGAATGAGATGAGAAAAGAATCCCGGAGGAGAAGATTATTGTTTTTTTTTTGTGCTTTCAATCTTTTATTGATTTTTGAGTTTGTCATAAGAAAATGAGATTAAGCCTAAACCAAGGGTTAGTAAACTCATCACATCCTCCCTCTGATTAGGGGTAATGAGAATACCTTATGTGTGAAGTAAGCACCTCACACTTAATCACCATGGTGTAGGATTAAGATCATTAACCTACTTGTAATTATTTAGATGTTTTTTGTTGTTTTTGTTTAGTGTTGAGTAATGAGTTTAAGCCATAATCAAAGATTTAATGGACTCATTACACCATCCTAATAGAAGGATAATAGATGAGAACATTTAAGTTGAGAAAGACTCCTCAACTTAATCCATGATTAGGGATTAACCTCATGACAAAACAAAGCCTTTATTAAAGTGGATTTTAGTTAATGATAAGATTAAGAAGTGGATTTTATGGTTTGTAAGACAACTTGAGGGGGACTTGTCCATTAACACTAGGGTTAGTCCTTCTTAACCAATTAAGGAAGAATTAGAACCCTAATGCAAGGCCCAAGTTACAAGCTTGATGTCTTGATGATTATTAAGTGAATTGATTGAAGGATTTAAACACATTAAGGGTTTAACACTTAGGATTAAAGTTATGCACTCCATCCTAATAGAAGGATGCATGCATAAGCTTAATCACAAAGCCTTAAAGCCTTTAGGGATTAATCCCTGATTATGAGATGAGAAGAGAAGACTCAAAGATGACACAAAGGTAAAACTAAATGGGGGACTAATCAAACCCTAATTCTTATCATGCTTGGGTATTCCTAGGGTTAATGAGGTTTGCAAGAAGATCTTCAGAGAAACCACCAGGAAGGAAGCAGATGAAAGGAGCAAGAAGCAAAGAGAAGCAAAACAACTTGCTTCACTTAAGAAGACAAGTTGCTTGAAGAAAGTAAGGGATGAACATGAATGATCAAGCTCAATCCAATACACAAGATAAAATTCAGCAAAGATACAAGAGAGATGAAAAGAGATTGTGAGAAGTGAAGGCAAATTCACTTCTCAAAACAACTTACCACCTGAAAAGTTAGCCAAAAGAAATGCAATGCAATGCAAATGAGATGAAATGTCATGATGCAAACCAAAGTCAGAAGCAATTACATGATGTTAATGATGCTAAGAGATGATACAAACATGAGGCAAGACATGAGAATGATCATACAAGGACATGGATGCAGATGAAGCATGCTTTGAACCATGAATGTACATGAAAAGTTATGAAATGCAATGGACATATAACATGGAAAATGAAAGATGCAATGACCAAACATGATTCTAATATGTCCTAAGATGTATTATGAATTATGTGAATGCACAAAATGTCATGGCAGGTCAATGGATGCAAGCAAATGAGAGATGGATGCAAAGGAAAGCACAAATTAGGGTTACATGCATCATGCAAAGCAAAAATCCAAAACCAGAAGCAAATGACATGATAAAAATTTGAAAATGCAATCAAAGATACCCTAAACCTATACAAGCTCACTGCCCAAAGGAGGGGATCCAACTCTTAACCTAGTGAAAGTTGTGAATTTCCTAAGATTGTTAGGGTTTTGGGGTACCTCATCAAGGAAAATGCAAAACAAATTGAAAATGCAAGATCAATCCAAACCAATTTTATCCTATAAACTACATGCTATATAAGATGCAATGCAAAAAGAACCATCATCAGACTCTCAAAGGTTAGGCAGAATGAATTTTTTAAAGTTTGAACCAAAATATTGCCTTAAAATGAATTTAATTCCAATGAAAATGATCAAAAGGCATCAAGAACAAAAAAGAAATTTGCTTTGAGAGTTGGATAATGTTTCTAAATGTTTCTAAATGCAATGTGAATTTTTTTGGGATTTTTAAATACCTAAATGCATTTTTAATTAATTAATTTCCATTAACTAATTAAAAATAAACATTTAAATAATTTAAAAATGATTTTTTATGCAAAAAATAAAAATAAAAATATTTTTGGGTTGAGAAAATTATTAGGAATTAAAATGCTGAATAAAAATATTTTTTGGGATTTTCTAACTATTTTAAATAAAATGTACAAAATAAATAAGAAAAATGAATTAAAAATAAAATAAATGAGAAGTATGCAGAGGGAAGGGCCAGGATTGATTCTGGGCTTAGACAGGTTGACTGCGCGCCAGATCTAAAGGCTATCATTCAAACTTCCATAATCCTAATTAATTATTTAATTAATCCAGTTTAATAATTAATGAGAGAATCCTAGCCACTCAAACACGCGCGGGAAGAAAGATCAAAGGGTCCACGTTCAAAGTTTGCCCTAACCCCAATTAAGTCACTAATGACTTTCAGGTGGCCGGAGAAGACCTCCGGTCATCTTCTCCGGCCAGACCCTCACCTGAAAGTTGCTAACTTCATCTCTAGGCACTTTCTGGAGCTCTAAAGCTCCAGATTCACTCCTCTCACTCCCCTAAGATCAAATCCACCCTCAAACTTCATTTCTTTTCACCCAAAATCAAGATTCGAAGAAAACAACAAAAATGGAAAAAATTTCAGAAGCCCAGTAAATACTCATCTCTCCACTATTTTCAAAAATACAAAGTTCAGTGTACTCAGGGGGACATGCTTAATCATTTAATAACTTAAAACAAAGCTTCTGGAAAAATGAATTCCAGTGGCTACCTGAGTTGAAGCTTTCAATCCAGGAGCTTTTTGACCAGTTCCTTGCTTCCATTCAACTCTACTGACCTCCCTCAAGTGTTTGCAAAGCTTGTTTGGAGTTTATTTTGGCTGGTTTGTGAGATTGACGGAGTTCTGCTCAGAGAGGGGAAGAAATCGTGTTTGAGTTTCAGGGGCTTTCAAGGCAAGGTGAAGGGTGGTTTATGCTCTATGAAGCTATTCTGAATGAATGGTGAAGTTGGTTTAGAGGTTTGATGATTGTGTGATCAAATTCGAAGGAAAGTGCATAAGAGGGGAGTTTTGTAAACTATGGCTTATGAGAGAGATCAGGCTTGTGTGTGTTATGAAAATGAATCCTTGGAGTGTGTTTGTAAGGTCTGGATTGGGCAGAGAGTGGGTGGTGGACTGTTGTGATTGGTATGGGTGTTCTTGCCAAAAAGTCAAAAGTGTTGTACTTGAGGTATGGGCAATGGTGTAGCTGGCTCATTGGCTTGTCCTGGCTCAGCTGAGATTAAGGATGTCCATGGAATTGGTTTTGAGACAATTCAGCAAGTTGAGTGAAGTTTATGTAGTGTTTTGCAAATTTGTGAACTTTTGGCCCCTTTGGAATTTCTTAATGCACAAGTCATGAAATTGGACAAATCTTTGGTGCATTCTGATTTTTAGGCCTTGGTTTATGTTTGTGTGATGCATAGAAGTCACATTGAAGTCACATTTTGCCTTAGCAAGGGGTTTTGCAACTTTGCCTCTTTGGTGCAAAACTTAAAATTATGTGATTTTTCCCAACTTTGACAAGCCATAACTTTTGATCCAAAATGAATTAGAATGAGTTCTTGTACTTTTTGAAAAGAGAATGATCCATTCTACAACTTTCATGACCAAAGTTTTCTCATTTGAAGCATTTTTGAATCAAAAAGAAAGGGTTGAAAAACTTTCCCAAAATGGCAAGTTTTCAATACAAGTCACTTTCCCAAAATGGCAACTTTGCAAATGGCTTGAAATTCTTCAATTTTGTGAACTTATAACATCTTCTATGATCAAATAAAGATCATACACATTCAAAATGATGGAGAACATCCTTTGGTTGGGTCATTGGGGGCCTCAGATGCCCTGATTTTACACTGACTTGCTCAAAAAGTCAACTCTTGATTAGATGCCTTCCCTATGGAATTTCTTCATGAAAATTGATATGCATTATCCTTATGACATATAGAGACCAATAGAAACAATAATGACCAAAAAATTTGGAGTTATGGCCTTTGAAACCAAAACCCTAATTCTAGGTCATCTGTGCAGTTAAACCTGGCTCTGCTTCCATGCCTTTCTCAGTTCTTGTGATTCTTTGACTTTGTGAGGATACAATATGATGCTTGAACATACATGGACCCCTTTGAAGTGATTGATGACCTTTGGAGTGGCTCAAATGGCTCAGGGATGGCTCAGATCACAAACCCTAGATGTAGATGACTTTGAATCAATGCAGTGAATAAAAAATGTGGTATGAGATGTTATGATTGAATTCATGCATATGAAAAGATCACAAGCCATGGTGTGAATGGGTGAGGGCAAATTTGGGGTGTTTACAGCTGCCCATATTCAAACATGAGTTAGCTGTGCAGGATGTAAGCAACGGCTTAACAGGCAAACAAGATAACTTGTGGTTGAATACCAAAGACAGTCTAAAATTTGCACTCACAGAATGAAGAAGAAAAGGGATATAGATTGTAAAAGAAAATAAAGTATAATTATAAAGTGCGGGCGATGGAGGACGACCGTCGAGCAGAGGACGACTGCTGGGGATGAAGCAATGACGGGGACGACCGACATGCTGGGGAAAATGCCGGGAATAAAGTAATGACGGGGACGACCGACAAGCTGGGGATATGAGAGATTGTGATGGGGACGGCCATCAGGTAAAGCTATAAGACTCTCTGGGGGTTATAGGTAAACGAAATAGAATGATGAGGTACGGTCATCAAAGGTGAAGGACGATCACCTAGCAGGGGACGGCTGCTCTGTTGGGGATAAGATGAGGGACGGTCATCTAAGGTGAAGGACGATCACCTGGCAAGGTACGGTTGCCAAAACGTATCGCGACATAGGACGAATGCCGGATAGAAAAAGGTCGACGATGGGGACGACCATCAGATAAGCATGATGAAGGACGATCATCAAGAGGTGAAGGACGATCACCTAGCAGGGTACGGCTGCTCTCGGGGTTAAGATGAGGGACGATCATCTAAGGTGAAGGACGATCACCTAGCAGGGGACGGCTGCTAAAGATATAACGACATAGGATGAATGTCGGATAAGAAGGGGTTCTAATGAATAGAGACTCCACTGGGGGTTGATGAAGGACGATCATCAAAGAGGTGAAGGACGATCACCTGGCAGGGTACGACTGCCGCAAAGGTATCATGACATAGGACGAATGTCAGATAGAAAGGAAATAGTTTAACCAGTTTTGTTGGGGACTTCGCTGGGGAAAAGTAAACACGGACGAGTGTCTACATCCAAGAAATGAGAGGTATAAGTGTTTGGGTACTGTGTATAGACTAAAGATGCGGACGAGCATCCCTAAGACTATGATACGGACGGGTATCAGGTAGAAACAAATGACGACACATGTTCGGAGATGATGATACGGACGAGTATCAACTAGTTAACACAGAACACGGACGAGTATTGATTCTGCAGGGACTCTTCTGGGGAATAATAGACACAGACGAGTGTCTAAACTCTAAAAAAAGGTAAAAGTATCTGACATTGTGTATGGATAAAGATGCAAACGAGCCTCCTTAAGACCATGATACGGACGAATATCAATAGAAACAGACGCTGACGCATGTTCAGAGATGATGATACGGACGAGTACCAACTGGTTAACAAAGAACACGAACGAGTGTCGAATCTGAGGGGATATAAGTGGTGTATACAAGATACGGACGAGTATCTGTATGAGTAAAAGAGGAGTAACAAGTATGAGTGGTGTATAGACGAGTGTTTAACTTGCTGGGGAGAGTGACACGGACGAGTGTCAAAAAAGAGAAAAGTGTAATATAAACAAGTGTATGTGTATCAAGGAAGTTGTGTATAAGCATCTGTGAGTGCAAAGGGGGCGCTCTGGCTTTCTACTGGGGATATGACACGGACAGGTGTTAGGAAGTATTTGTATCTTTAGGGAAAGTGCCTTGGCTCTCTGCCGGGGAATCTGGGGAGTTTTCTGTATATCGTTGATGGATTGTCAGTATTTTACAAGTGTTTAATTCAGAACATGGCTTATGTTCATGCAGCATGTTTGACTTTTGTCGTAATGCTCCGTATTAGACGGAATGCTACGCTCTGTGGGGAAGATATGATGCGAATGCTATGATTATGCAAAGATACCGATTCGGGATTCGGATCCCGTTGTTGTGGAGATCTCCGGCCGATCTACTTGAAGGATATCCTAGCTGAGGATGAGATCATTGGTAGATCTATCATGTATGACTCTGTATGGGGAAGTAGATCACTAATAGACCTATCCTGGTAATGAGAGACCCATCTGGGGTTTGTAGAAGCTTTTCGTCACTCGGTTGTGAGATCTTCGGGTATTGCTTTGCTGGGTAGAGGTTGGGACTCTGTGGGGAAATGGTTCCTTGTTTGTCACTTGGCTGGGGTAGAAGAAAGATCACTGGAAGATCTTCTTAGAGATTTTTGTGGGGATCCTGATGAGGATGATACTTGACAACTCAGCTGGGGAATATGAACACCTTCTGGTGCTGCTCCGAAGGAAGTGTTGGAGAAGTGATGCCTGGCAACTCTGATGGGGAGATGGCATCTCTGGTGTTGTTTGGAAGGTGTGCTGAGGAAGCAATGGTTTGGCAGCCTACTAGGGAGAAGCTTCCATGCCCCATGTTGTGCTTTGAATGCCTGCAATCCTGAAAAGACAGAGAAACGCACAAGTATCCCGAGGTATCCTTTACTGGATTCCATCATAGGAGTTTAGACACTCCCGGGAGTAAACATATTTCCTGCAAGCATGCGGTTTAGGAAAGACGTATCTGTATTTATGCGATTAACAAAATAATGACATCGGACATTTTTGTAAATGAAAGAGTACGAGACAATGCATGACTGAAAATCTGATTTTATTAATTCGTGTGCCCTGAATTGGCAAGATACAGTCAAAGAAACAAATCCCCTGAAATGAGGAGATTGTTACAAATTGAGAAACAAAAGATGTTGGCAATGTTGATGACGCTTCAAGGAGCTTCCCTTTTGCTATGACTCGTATGACATTTGACGTTCTTCTCGTCTTGCTTTCTGAAGAAGGCTGATTTTGACCGACGCTCAAACCTTTCGGAACTTGTCAGGTTGTAAGTGATACAGATAAATTCAGAATGCAATTGTTCGCTTATTCCCTTATTTTGCGTGGATCGCCCTTTCAGGTTTTCAATCCACCGGGATACCCATTTTTGCCTGAGTTGTCCAATGCGGCTTTTCAACTCAGCGGGTGTACACTTTTTTGTTTATTTTCCCTTATTTTTTCCCGAGTCTTTTATTCTGTTTTTGACTCGCCGGGATGCCCTATTTTTGCCTGGACTTACATTCTGTTTTTATGTCCAGCGGGTCATTCTTATGCGAAGTATTTTTTAACTGCATCTGAATTCACAGGGGACGGGAAGTCTTCACCATCCATAGTACTGAGCATGAGTGCTCCACCGGATAAAAATTTCTTTACTACGAATGGCCCTTCATAGTTCGGAGTCCACTTGCCCCTGTGGTCTGTATGAGGAGGGAGGAGTCTTTTCAGTACAAGATCTCCCACTTGGTATTCTCGGAGCCTGACTTTCTGATCGAAGGCTTTCTTCATTCTTTTCTGATATAACTGCCCATGACAGATTGCAGCTAATCTCTTCTCTTCAATCAGATTCAGTTGCTCGTATCGGGATCAGACCCATTCTGCTTCGTTCAATTTAACATCCATCAGTACCCGCAAGGAGGGTAATTCAACTTCAACAGGTAGGACCGCTTCCATACCATACACAAGTTGATACGGTGTTGCCCTAGTGGATGTTCTGATTGACATACGGTACCCATGCAAGATAAATGGTAGCATTTCGTGCCAGTCTTTATAGGTAACTACCATCTTCTGCACAATCTTCTTGATATTCTTATTAGCTGCTTCAACAGCGCCATTCATCTTTGGCCTGTAAGGAGAAGAATTGTGGTGTTGGATCTTGAAGTCCCGACATAGCTCTGCCGTCATTTTATTGTTTAAGTTGGAACCATTATCAGTGATGATTCGCTTGGGCACTCCATACCGACAGATGATGTCTCTTTTCAGGAATCGGGCTACCACTTGCCTGGTGACATTTGCATAGGAAGCTGCTTGAACCCACTTGGTGAAATAGTCAATAGCAACCAGGATGAACCTGTGGCCGTTTGAAGCAGTCGGTTCAATCTTGCCAATCATGTCAATGCCCCACATGGAAAAGGGCCAGGGTGAAGACATCACATTCAGAGGGTTCGGGGGCACATGCACTTTATCCGCATAAATTTGGCATTTATGGCATTTTCTGGCATAGGCACAACAATCTGCATCCATTGTGATCCAGTAATAGCCCGATCTTAGCAACGTTTTAGCCATTGCATGCCCTCCTGCATGGGTACCAATGGATCCTTCGTGCACCTCGTGCATCAACAAATCTGCTTCTGCCTTATCAACGCATCTGAGGAGTACCATATCAAAGTTTCTCTTGTACAGGGAACCGTCAGTATTCAGAAAGAAACTACCAGCTAGCCTTCTTAACGTCTTCTTATCATTGGAAGATGCCCCAAGTGGGTATGTTTGATCCTCCAAGAAGCACTTAATATCATGGAACCAAGGCTTATCATCTTTAACAACATCTGCTGAGAACACATATGCTGGTCTGTCAAGTCTGGACACTGAAATTCGAGGCACAAAGTTGGAAGCTTGAACTCTGATCATGGATGAAACGGTAGCCAGAGCATCCGCAAACTGATTTTCATCTCGAGGGATATATTCAAGCTTGACGGTTGTGAAGAAAGTCAATAACCTTCTTGTATAATCCCGGTAAGGTATCAGATGATCTTGGTGGGTGTACCATTTGCCGTTGGTTTGATTAATTACCAAAGCTGAATCTCCGAACACAGTCAAAGTTTTGATCCTGAGGTCAATGGCTTCCTCAAGACCCATTATACAAGCTTCGTATTCAGCTTCGTTGTTAGTGCAGTTAAAGGTGAGCTCTGCCGAGAAAGGCATGTGAACCCCTTTAGGTGTAATGAGTACTGCACCAACACCACGTCTATTCATATTAACATTCCCATCACACATCATAGTCCATTCTTCTTCTGGGTCAGGCCCTTCAGTGTGAACAGGCTCTTCATGATCTTTTGCTTTTATGAACATGATGTCTTCATCAGGCATGTCAAATCTCATAGGCTGGTAATCATCAATGGGTTGCTCAGCAAGATAATCAGATAATACACTGCCTTTGATGGCCTTTTGAGATGTGTATTGAATATCGTATTCTGTGAGGATCATTTGCCATCTTGCAACCCGTCCGGTAAGTGCTGGCTTCTCAAAAATGTACTTGAATGGGTCCATCTTTGAGATCAACAAGGTAGTGTGGGTCAACATATACTGTCTCAGTCGGCAAGCAGCCCACGCTAAAGCACAGCAAGTTTTCTCGAGCAGTGAATAACGATGTTCACAGTCGGTAAACTTTTTGCTTAGGTAGTATATTGCATACTCTTTTCGACCAGACTCGTCATGCTGGCCCAACACACACCCATTGACTCTTCTAATAATGTCAAGTACATGATTAGAGGTCTTCCTTCAACTGGAGGCATAAGGATCGGAGGCTCTTGTAAGTATTCCTTGATTTTGTCAAAAGCCATCTGGCAGTCTTCGATCCACCTAACTGTTTGTTCTTTTCTTAACAGCTTGAACAAGGGTTCACAGGTCGTAGTAAGGTGAGATATGAACCGTGAAATGTAGTTCAATCTACCTAGGAACCCCCGAACTTCTTTTTCTGACTTCGGTGCAGGCATTTCTTGAATGGCTTTAACTTTGTCAGGGTCAACTTCAATCCCTTTTTCACTTACAATAAATCCCAGCAGCTTACCAGATCGCACCCCGAATGTGCATTTGTTAGGGTTTAACTTCAGTTGGTATTTCCTCAGACGCTTGAATAACTTCAGCAGATTTACCAGGTGGTCTTCTTCTGTGAGGGACTTGGCAATCATGTCATCCACATAACATTCAATTTCTTTATGGATCATGTCATGGAATAATGTTACCATAGCCCGTTGATAAGTTGCACCAGCATTCTTCAGTCCGAATGGCATCACCTTGTAACAGAATGTGCCCCAGGGTGTGATAAAAGTTGTCTTCTCCATGTCTTCAGGTGACATCTTGATCTGATTGTATCCCGAAAATCCGTCCATGAAGGAGAACACCGAGAACTGAGCCGTATTATCCACCAATACATCAATGTGAGGTAAAGGGAAGTCATCTTTCGGGCTGGCTCTGTTCAGATCCCGGTAATCCACACACATTCTCACCTTGCCGTCTTTCTTAGGCACAGGTACAATATTAGCAACCCACGGTGGATATCTAGTTACAGCAAGGAAACCGGCGTCCCACTGCTTTTGTACCTCTTCCTTAATCTTCATTGCCATATCTGGGCGAGTACGGCGCAACTTCTGTTTTACCGGTGGGCAGTCTTCTTTTAAAGGCAGCTTGTGCATGACAATATCGGTGTCCAACCCTGGCATATCCTGATAAGACCAAGCAAAGACATCCACATACTCCCGAAGCATGTCAATCAGTTGTTCCTTTACTGAATCTTGTAAGCAGGCCCCGATCTTAACTTCTTTCACATCCTCTTCCATACCAAGATTAACCGTTTCAATCTCCTCCTGATGACGAGTGATAACCTTCTCCTCTCGCCTTAACAACCTAGCTAGCTCTTCAGGCAGATCATAGTCTTCTTCAACCCCTTCATCAGCTTGATTGATTGGATTGTCAAAGTCATACGAAGTCGTAGCTGTGTTGTTGTCGGTGCAATCTGAAAGGCACTCTCTGCAAGGGTTTAGATTGTTCATTTTAGTGATCGATTTTAATCTTGTTTAGAAAAAGTGAAATGAAGTTATCATTTTGGAAAACATTGCCATTTTATTTTTGTACAAAAAGAAAAATGAAAAACAGTGAGCGGAAAAGAAAAAGACTCATTTGCAAAAGATGTCAAATATTCATTGATTAATCCATTTGCACAAAATTACAAGATGGCCCGATTACAAAATGAGTCTTGTCATCTTGGGCAAGATGCAAGACTTGATGCATGCTTAAAAATACAGGAAATAATAATTACTATGTAGGAGTAACCCTTATAATTTTCTGGGAAGACCAGTTAAGGACTTGGCTCCCCGGGATCCTTGGACGTATCCAGCTCTCCAGGTTGCGGTCGCTTTCTTCCTCGTCTTCCAAGTTGTTCACTGCATCCGGGGTGAGCATTCCCCCGCTGACAAAATTGGGCTTCTTGGCAGCCTCTGATTGATCTTGTTGAGTTGGTTTGTAACCCAACCCAAATCTGTCTTCCTTCTTTTCCACGGGCAACAGCTTGCCCCAGCCTTGGGCAGTACCCTCTTCAACAACCTTCCTGGCTTGCTGATAAGACATCATGGAGGTTCCCAGTACAGCAGATGCTTCATTAATGTTCAGGGCCTCAAACCCCTGGCTCATGGTTTCATGGATTTCTCCATCCATTTCAATGTACTTGTACATAGCCAGATGGCTAACAAAGATGTCTTCTTCCCCACAGATGGTGATGATCTGACCTTCCCATTCGAATTTCAGCTTCTGGTGAAGGGTAGACGTAACAGCGCCAGCGGCATGAATCCAGGGTCTACCCAACAAACAGTTTTAGGCCGGCTGAATGTCCATCACATAGAAGGTAATCTTAAAAGTCTGCGGGCCAATCATGACAGGCAGCTCAATCTCTCCAAGCACTGATCTTTTAGAGCCATCAAATGCTCTCACCACCAAATTACTCGGACGTAGTGCCAAGCCATCATACTCCAGCTTCACCAAGGATTTCTTTGGTAGAACATTGAGCGATGACCCAGTGTCCACCAGTACATGAGATAAAACAACACCCTTACATTCTAGAGTGATGTGTAAAGCCTTGTTGTGGTTACATCCCTCAGTTGTTAAGTCAGCATTGGTAAAGCCCAGTCCATGACTGTTATTGACATTTGCTACCACAGTTTCTAGCTGATTAACAATGATCTCCTCTGGCACATATGCTGCGTGCAGGACTTTCAATAATGCATTCCTATAAGCTTTAGAACACATCAACAGGGATAATATGGAGATCTTTGAAGGAGTTTGGTGAAGCTGATCCACTACCTTGTAATCACTTCTCTTTATGATTCTCATAAACTCGTCTACATCTTGTTCAAAAGATGTCTTCTGAGTTTCCTTGATAGATGGCTCCTCAAGCACCAGACTCTTTCCTTTTGCTTTGGCAGCAGCTTCTGCTTCGGCATTAGGTCTTTGTACTTGTGAGGCAAAAAGGCGTCCGCTTATGGTAAAGCCTCCGCCTCCCCCAACATTATCAATTTGTGGAGAAGAGGTTGAAGAATCCAAAGTGATTTTCTCCCCGTTGCAGTAAAGATCAGAGCCATAATGCCAAGGTATGGCATTACTGCTTTCATATGGAACTGGTCCAGGCACCGTAATGGTAACTGGACTGACTGCTGCAGAGGAGGGTACTGAAATGGTGTGCGGATTATAGTAAATGGTGACTGGTGATCTGGCAGGAGGTGCCATTGTTTGTTGTTGAAAGTTGTTGTTTGGAGGAACAATTGATGGATCATAGTGGATGGTGACTGCTGAGATATCTTCATTAAGTCTTGCTGGTGTTGTAGAAGATTCTACTGAATAAATGGATGCTGATGTTGTAGAAGAAAGGGTTGTTGTCATTTGATTTGTTGAAGTGATGGACGGAGCCATTGTTGATGATATTGATGAATCAGTATCTGATAGTGGCTCTGGTCAAGTGTGAATACCACTCTCTTGAAGCTCCAGTCAAGCTATCTTCAAAATAGAACATCCACAGCTTTTCATCCATGGTATATGCTTTAAGTCTTCCCAGGAAGGACTGTAAGTGAGTTCGTGGACAGGAAGTTCCATTGTACTTCTCGAAGCACGGGGGTTTAAACTTGTGGGGAATCCTTACCCCATCCACTAACCCCATATCCATTACATCGAAGCCTAAGGAATTTTGAGACTCCAGAGATCTAAACTTCTCAGCAATTTCATAAAACCTCCTATCATAGACCTCATCCCCAGCTCCCATTACAGTAAACTGCTCCTCTTGAGGATCTTCTTACAAGATCCTGCCTGCAGCAGTGTTGCCCTGTACATTTCTTGGGATGTTGAGTTCCGGATCTAGATGAGGTCCAAAAACTGGTGGGTTAACATGAGGCTGACCTCCCTCATTATTACTTGTTCCTCCAGTCCCAGGATGAGGTTCCTCAGGAGTTTGTCTTTCTACCAATGCTCTTAACCTCTCTTGACTTTGGGCCAAGTTAGTCATTACAGTCATGAATTGGGCCATTTGGTTTCTCATCTCCACTCTTTCGTTAGCCATCTGAGTTCTGACCTCTGTCAGGTCCTGCTGTACTTGATCCATTTGGATACCAGGAAGGTTGTTGCGAGTAGGATACCGGTGCGGGCGGTTGAGAGGGAACACCCGGCGGCGAGCAATAATTCCTGAACCACAACAGAGTTAGAAACAAACAAAATAATGGCAAAACCTACAAAACAAAACAAAAGTTAGTATGCAATGCAGTATGCTTATTTGCTTTCCAAGGTATCCGACTTGGCTCTTGGTTTTGACCTTTCCAGACCCCGAGGAAGATGTTCTGATGTTGCTTGAGAAAAGAAACTCATTGAAACAAACTAACAAATACATTACAAATGGTGGATCATACATAGTTTGTTTTTACAACATATGCCCCTGAAGGGTCAAAAATACAACATAAACGAAAAGTACATCAAATGGAAATAACAACAAGCAAAGAAGTCAAACATCTAATCCAAACTCATCCTCCTTAACCTCCTTCAAAAGTGCTTCAGTTACAGGACATGCCGGATGCTCTGTAATAGTCATGATAAGAAGGTTTCTAGTGGCAATGGCAGTGGTCAGCTTCTTGTGCCTGTCCTGGTCCTTTGACCTCTTCAAACCAGCCCTAAGCTTCAACTCTGAAATCTCCTTCTGGGCTGCCAGCAAAGCTTCCTGTTGCTTCTTTTCAATGGCCTCCAACTGCTCAATCCTGGCTTGAGTTCTCTTATCTTCTTGAGTACGAGCTTCAGTGATTCTCACCCACCTAGCTTGACTTTCTTGCACATAGATACCAGTCCTAGCCTTCTGAAGCTTGGCCTCTTTACAGGCATTCTTCAATATTTGTTCTCCAGCTCTTGATTTCTTGATGTAGTCCTCTGTTTTCTCAATCTTGGCCAGATGTTCCACCTTAAGCTTTTCCAACCTCTCAATGTCTAGACGACCATCACTCCTCTCCCAGAGGGTCTTCTTCAGAGCTTGAGACAGATTCTCATTCCTTTCCTTCAGCTTCTCAAATTCTTCCAGGCTGACAGTGGCTGGTGGCTGTACTGTGGATGGTCCAGGTATATCCTCAATGGTGAAAGGCATCCCAGAAATCTGAGCTCTAGCATGGGACCATTCATAGTACTGAGCTGAAGCCACATTATTGCACCTTCCAAGAATAGCCATCCCTTTTATCTGGATGTTGTCCCAAGCCCAAGATGCTTGTCTGACAACAGCTAGATTAGGTTTTATCTCACAATACAGAGTCTCAGCTAAGTCTTGCACTCTAGGAGGGTGGACCAAAGCATAGCCCAGCTGTCTCTTAAACAACAAAGGATTGTAGTTGATGCAACCCTTTACTCCTATTAGAGGTACATTTGGGTACTGCCCACAACTAGTTATTATGTCCCTGCCTTTGGTGCTCTGGGTACACCATCTGATGTCATCTGAAGTCAGAGCAATAAGTCTCTTAGCCCAATTTTTCTGTTGGTGAGGATTCAGGAAGGCATCAGTCCTGGGTAAGTGTTTGAGCAGCCAGGTGTGAAATAGAGGAGCACATCATCTCACCAACTTTCCTCTTTGCTTCTCATTCCTCTGATGAATGGAATAATAGAAATCTCCCAGCAAGGTGGGTACTGGGTTCCTCAGAAGGAAAAGATGAATGGCATTCTTGCTGATAAACTTGGGCTCATCTGCAAATAGTATAACCCCATATATACTGAGGGCTAACAATGCACAAACTGCCCTCCATTCTCCCAAGGAGGCCTTCAGGATGGCCTGAGAAGTCAGAAAGTCTAAGTGCAAACCAGGGATCCCTGCCTTTGTTGTCATGTTCTGCTCAATCAATACAGGCTCTAGGTACAGTGCTTTTGCCACATCTCCATTGCTGGGAGAAGTCATCTCTGGGTTGAAGGGGACACCACCCCTGACAGGTACTCCAACCAATGATGAGAACTCCTCCAGCAGAGGTCCTAACTGAAAGTTCGGGAAAGTGAAGCATCTCAAAGGAGGGTCATAAAATTGTAGGCAGGTGTGGATCATACTCCTCTGAGAAGGGTCCAGGTCCATAACCATATCAAGGATGCCTCCATAATGCTCTCTGAATAATGGGATGTGGTCTGGAGTGATAAGTGCCTGGACCTGCCTGATACCAATCAACACAGGCTCAAAGAAGTGGTATGAAATGTTGCTTTTCCTGGGAGGAGCCATGACTGCTGATGAAGTAATGAAGACAAATGCTGATGAAGATCAAGACTGGTACTGGAGATGGGCCACTGATGGGTTGATGCTGGTGATGAAGGCAACTGAAGCAGGCAGCTGATGAAGATAGCTGAAGCAGATAACTGATGAACAGAGGTCTTATGCAGATGAAGGGGTCAAAACCAAGCCAAAATACAATGTGGATACCCTGAAAAACAAATAAACAAATGTTAAATGATGCAATGATGAGTATGCAAATGATATGCAAGGGTTTGTGATTAAGCTGGATCTGATTATCTGTCTTGATATAAAGTCCATGTATGTTCAAGAAGTCCAGATGGAGGTTTAGAAATCCAGTAACCAAGGTGGGGGACTCAAATAAAGAGTCACATATCCAGGGTTAAATCACAAGAACTGTCCAAAGTGAGGTACTCTTAATCAAAACAAGTATCAGGGTATGATGTGGCCAAGGGTGCCTGCAAACCTGTAAACACCCCAACCCCCTCACAGGTGGTGTTCTAAAACAAGGATCCTCAGACTTGGATCAGTTATGATAAATGTAAACACTTCTAACTCGGAGGTACAGTGTTTACAGTAACCATAAAAGATCCTCCTCTAATTCACCTCAGTTTCTGAAGGTCATAATAAAGGTCATCCAGACTTAGCAGGCTTCCCATATAGCCCTAGCACTACAGGAAATCCGTAGCACAGAGTTCTCAAGAAGAAACCCACATCTGAACCGTGTTTCATATTCCCGCACCAGACCGAAATGGAATGGGAAAGAACATGAACCACTCTAGCCTAGGTGTCACTCAGGTCCCAGGTATAAGACCTTAAAATCTCAGTAGAACCCCCACCCACCAAAACAAAAACCAGATCCAGCAAGATGACAGTATGAAAGTATGATGTATAAAAATGTAAAGAAAGCAATAAATAGCTGTACATAAAGCAGTAAATAAAGCAACTATATATACACAATTAGCACATAACACCCCAGTAAACACAAATCAAACAAGCGCTAGGAGGAACCCACAAAAAGAACCAGAAGCCCTGGTTGCAGTATAAGGATCCCCAGCAGAGTTGCCAAGCTGTCGCTCCCACCAAATGACACTTGGTCAGAAGGGGTACAGACGCGAACGGTCGGCGAAAGGGAAGGGAATGAATAGAGTCGCCAGCTAGGCATTTTTATCCCGAAGGAAAGGTAATGCTGCATAAACCTAGAAAAAAGATGGATAAGACGGTTGCGAACCAGAGAGACTGAGAAAGGGGGTTGGTTACAACCTGGGAAGGTATTAGCACCCAGATTGTCTGCCGTACTCGACGGGATCCACGCTTGAAAGATTTGTGTTTTAAAAGGGGTAGTGTCAGTGCAATCTGTGTATCAAAGCTGGAAAGAATGCAAGTGTCAGTGTAAAAGAAATGTGAAGTGTATAAGAGAAGTATCAGGGTAAGAACAAGAATGAAATGCTCATGATAATGAGGCTTAAAGAATAATGATGGAAGGAGGGGGAATATATATAGACTTTTGTTCGATAACTGTTAAGTTATGCCTACGTATCCTCTCGTGCAATGAGGAAGTCAGAACAACGTAGTTCGACCCAAAGAGACTGAAAGATAAGTTAACTTGTGAACTGCTTACTTGTCTATGCTCAAGTGTATGACCTATCTGGCTCAGGTGCAAACTGTCTTGCATTAGACGGAAGAAGCGAGTTCTCGTTTGTGAGTGAATGAGATGAGAAAAGAATCTCGGAGGAGAAGATTATTGTTTTTTTTTGTGCTTTCAATCTTTTATTGATTTTTGAGTTTGTCATAAGAAAATGAGATTAAGCCTAAACCAAGGGTTAGTAAACTCATCACATCCTCCCTCTGATTAGGGGTAATGAGAATACCTTATGTGTGAAGTAAGCACCTCACACTTAATCAACATGGTGTAGGATTAAGATCATTAACCTACTTGTAATTATTTAGATGTTTTTCGTTATTTTTGTTTAGTGTTGAGTAATGAGTTTAAGCCATAATCAAAGATTTAATGGACTCATTACACCATCCTAATAGAAGGATAATAGATGAGAACATTTAAGCTGAGAAAGACTCCTCAACTTAATCCATGATTAGGGATTAACCTCATGACAAAACAAAGCCTTTATTAAAGTGGATTTTAGTTAATGATAAGATTAAGAAGTGGATTTTATGGTTTGTAAGACAACTTGAGGGGGACTTGTCCATTAACACTAGGGTTAGTCCTTCTTAACCAATTAAGGAAGAATTAGAACCCTAATGCAAGGCCCAAGTTACAAGCTTGATGTCTTGATGATTATTAAGTGAATTGATTGAAGGATTTAAACACATTAAGGGTTTAACACTTAGGATTAAAGTTATGCACTCCATCCTAATAGAAGTATACATGCATAACCCTAATCACAAAGCCTTAAAACCTTTAAGGTTTAGTCCTTGATTAAGAGATGAGAAGAGAAGACTCAAAGATGACACAAAGGTAAAACTAATGGGGAGACTAATCAAACCCTAATTGTGATCATGCTTGGGTGTTCCTAGGGTTTATGAGGCTTGCAAGAGATCTTCAAGGAAAAGCCACCAAGGAAGAAACATGATGAAGGAAGAGAAGCAGCAAGGAGCAAGACAACTTACTTCACTTAAGAAGATAAGTTGCTTGAAGAAAGAAAGTGAGGAGAGAACATGAATGAGCAAGCTCACTCTAATACAAAAGTAAAATGCAACAAGGATGCATAAAGATAGATGAGAAAAGATTATGAGAAGTGAAGGCAAATTCACTTCTCAACACTTACCACCTGAAAAGTTAGCAAAGGAAGTGAAATGTAAATGAAAATGAGATGAAATGCAAAGATGAAAGCCAAAGTCAGAAGCATAAACATGATGTTAATGATGCTAAGAGATAAATCAAACACATGTCAAGAGTTGTGGATGATCATACAAGGATAAGGATGCAAATGAAGCATGTTTTGAACCATGAAAGTTCATGAAATGCAATGGAGGTATAACATGACAAATGGATGAAGAAATGACTTATCATGATTCTAATGTGTCCTAATATGTCTTAGGAGTCATGTGAATGCACAAAATGTCATGGCAAGTTCATGTATGCAAGCATATGAGAGATGAATGCAAATGAAGGCAAAAATTAGGGTTTATGCACAAGACACAAAGCAAAATTCAAAATCAGAAGCAAATGACAAGATAAAAAATGGAAAATGGGATCAAAGGAACCCTAACCCTACATAAGTTCACTGCCCAAAGGAGGGGACCTATCTCTTAACCTAATGGGAGTTATGATTTTCTCAAGTTAGCTAGGGTTTTAAGGTACTTCAAAAGGAAAAATGCACAACAAATTGAAAATGAAAGATAAATTCAAACCAATTTTAACCTAGGAACTATGTAGCATGAAGAATGCAATGCAAAAAGAACCATCATCAAACTCTTCAAGGTTAGGCAGAATGGATTTTTCTAAGTTAGGGCAAAAATATTGACTTTTAATAACTTTAATTCCAAAGAAAAATGTCAAAATATGTCAAGAACCAAAAAGAAATTTGTTTGAAGGGTTTGATAATGTTTCTAAATGTATCAAAATGCAATGTGATTTTTTTTGTGATTTTTAGAAACTTAAATGCTATTTTAATTAATTAATTCTCATTAACTAATTAAAATAAACCTTCAAATATTTTTAAAATACGAAAATTATGCAAACAATAAAATAAAAATTATTTTCAGGAAGGGAAAAATATTTTAAGGTATGATGCGAAAAATGAGATTTTTTAGAAGTGATTTGCTATTTTAAATAAATTGGACAAGAAAAATGAATTAAAATGAAAATTAAAATGAATAAAAGAGAAAGTAAACAGATCCAAAGGCCTGGATTCAAAAGGAATGCGCGGGAGTTGACTGGCGCGTGTTTGGAGGGTGAGGATTGATTCTGGCAAATTCAAATTTTAATCCATATTAATTAATGCTAATGACTGGATTAGGGCTAAATCACAAAATCTATGCCGTTCATAGCGCGCGGGAAAGCCAGATCAAGGGTCCAAATTCAAATTTCGCTAACCCTAATTATAAAACCCTAATTACTCTCAGGTGGCCGGAAATGACCTCCGGTCATCTTCTCCGGCCACCTCTCCCCTGAGATTTTTCTAAAACACTCCCTAGGTCAAATCAAACCCCCCCAAATCTCCAGAAATGATCCTTAAACCCCATAGAACAAGAATCCAGCATCATATTTCATTTATCTCTCATCAAAATCAAGATTCGAACAAAAACATAAAACTGAACAAAATTTTAGAACATGCATACATACTCATTTCTCCACCATTTTCAAAAATAAAAAGCTCAGTGTGATCAGTGAAGCATGAAGAACATTTCTATAACATGAAAAGAGATTTCTGGAAAAAAAGTTCTTGAGGTACCTGAGCTTGAGCTTCTTCAGTTTGCAACTTTCTGGGCAGCTCTTTGCTTCAAATCACCCTCAATGGTCCTCCTGAAGTGTTTGTGATGCTTGGTTGGAGTTTATATGGCCTCAAAATGAAAATGGCAGAAGTTCAGTTTGTGAAATGTGAAAATCGTATTTTTGATTGTGAAGGTTTTAGGGGCAAATGAAAGGTGGGAAATGATCAGTGGATCATGGTGAGTTGAATGGTGAAAGAAGTTTTAAGGTTTGATGGTTGAATCAAGAGATTCGAAAGTTTTTACAAAGTTGGGGATTTTTAAGTGTGCTGAGTTCTTGGAGTTTTTGGCTTGCTTATTGTGTGTAATGGCTTGCTTGAGGTCCACATATGAGGTTCTGATTGGGCAGAGAGTTGTTGTGGAGTAGTGTGATTGGTATGGCTCATGTTGCCAAAAGTCAAGAAAGTTGTACTTGAAGGTATGGGCAAGTGGCAGGCTGGTTTAGGGGCATGGATTGAGTCAGCTGGCTTTAGGGAGGTCCATGGAAACTGATTTAGTGAGCTGGCTCAAGTGGATGAAGAGTTATGGAGCATTTTGCAATTTTGTCCAACTTTGGCCCCTTTTGAAATTCTTGAAGTTTAAGGCATGGAACTTGAGAAAATTTTGGGCCAATCTGAAGTTTAAGTCATGTATGATGTTTGTGTAAAGCTTAGATATCAATTAGAAGTCACAAATTGCCTTGGTACAAGAATTTGCAAGTTTCCCTCTTTGGCACATAAGTGAAAATTAAGTGATTTTTCCCAACTTTGCAAAGCCATAACTTTAGTTCTAGAATGAATTAGATCAAGTTCTTGTACTTTTTGAAAATGGGAGGATCCAATCTACAACTTTCATGACCAAGAATTTTTCATTTGAAGCATTTTTGAATCAAAAAGAGGAGGTTGAAAAACTTTCCCAAAATGGCAAGTTTATATTACAAGCCACTTTCCCAAAATGGCAACTTTGCAAATGGCTTGAAATTCTTCAATTTTGTGAACTTCTAACTTCTTTTAAGATCAAATAAAGATCATACACATCCAAAATGATGGAGAAGATCCTTTGGTTGGGTGATTGGGGGCCTCAGATGCCCTGATTTTGCACTGACTTGCTCAAGAAGTCATCTATTGATCAGATGCCTTCCCCATTGAATTTCTTCATGAAAATTGGTATGCATGATCCTTATATCATATAGAGACCAATAGAAACAAGAATGACCAAAAAAATTGGAGTTATGTCCTCTGAAACCAAAACCCTAATTTTAGGTCATCTGTGCAGTTAAGCTTGGCTCTGCTTCCATACTTTCCTCTGTTCTTGTGATTTTTGACTTTCTTGATCTTGGGAGGATATAATATGATGCTTGAACATACATGGACCCCTTTTGAAATGATTGATGCCCTTTGGAGTGGCTCAGATAGCTCAGGGACTGCTCAAATCACAAACCCCATATGCAGATGACTTTGAATCAATGCAATGAAGCAAAATTGCAATATGAGATGGTATGTTTGAACTTATGCAAATGAAAAGAACCACAAGCCATGGTGAAATGAGTGAGGGCAAATTTGGGGTGTTTACATTAACCGATTAACGCATTTGGTTAACCGGTTAATATGTTGAAAAACGCCCCTGGATTCGAAAATTTTAGGGCGTTAATCGGTTAACCTATAGCGTTAACCGGTTAACGCTGTTCAGAATTTGAAAAATGCTTTTGTTCATTGCATTTTTTAATTGCATTGTGTCTTAAACTTCATGTAGTGATAGAGCATGAATTTAGGGAATTTTCAAGACTATTTTTGGTACCACAATCCATTGTGTCGAGTCGTTTCGACACGTTTCTGTTACCTTTTGCATATTTTGTGCTTATTTGTTCATAATGCATAAAGTGCTTTGTACATTTTGTTGCTATGTTAAATACATCATTTAGCATGTAAATGATTGTTCCATATTCTGTTTTCGCATCCCTAGCATGATCCTTGCATGTGTCATTAACTTGTACACATCATTGCATGGCATATTTGCATGTTGCATTCTTGGAAAAAAAACATAAGCATAGGTATGCATGTTCTTGCATTTGATTTGCATTTTGATTACACTCTCATAATAATGTCAAAGCTGATTTTTGCATCAATTTGTATGATTCATTGTGTTGAGCTTTGATACATTCTTTAATCCATATTCATATTCTTATGTGCCATACTTGAATGCATACTTGTTGCACATTTGTAATTTGGTACATTCTTGCTTAACCACATCATTAAACATAATCATGCTCATTTAATCATGTATATTGATTCCATTTAATCATGCTACATGTTAATTGTGCATTGACCATTGGTTTTGTGGATTAAAAAATGAAAATAAACAAATCTGACTTTTTCATTTCATAGTTGTCTTTTCATACAGTAGCTGTAAAATGTATGTTGATTGTTGCATTTTCTCACTTTTACACCTGTTTTGCATGTTGTTTGCTGGCTGTAAAAAGCTGTTTGTGCATTGCATTGTATTTCATTGTTGTTTGTGCATTCAGGAGATGTAATAGGCTCTTGAAATTTTGTTTAGCATAATTTTTAGTACCTTTAGACTTAGGATTGAGTCTAGTTTAGGTCCTAGATGCATTAGGATTTAATTGGTACTTTGTTTGCCTTATTATTTTAGATAATATGCAATACTAACCTTTGTTTTGTAGGAAGGTTAAGGTAAGTTCCCCACAACTTGTTCCTTTTACTTTCTTTATGCATTTAATTTGCATTTTTGCCTTACCTTTCATACTTGTGTTTGTTAGGTTTTCCCCCTTTGTTGGAATCAACTTATCTTCTTTATGAAGTAAGTTGCATTCTAATTCTTATTTTCCTTTTCTCATTAGGATTAAAAAACCGTACTAACCTAGGTTCATCCATGCATGATAACACTAGGATCTTAGTCTTCTCCTTAGACTTTTTCCTTTGGTTTGCTTTGCTTTCTCTTTCTCATCTCACAAAGAAAAGTAAAAAACACCAAATAATGGTTGTTCTTCTAGTACAACACAAGACTTTGTCGTGGGATACTTATGCACATTCTGTTTCGAGGCGAGGTGTAAGTCATCTACCACAATGAACAAGTCTTAGTATGAGAAGGTTCACAAAAAAATCAAAATACTTCTCTAAAAGATAAAACAACAAAGAAGAATCGTCTTTTCCTTCGGGAATTCTTTTCTCTCACCTCATTCACTCAAAACGTGAACTTAAGACGACATGTCTCTTTGCAAGACGGTAAATACACTCGTACTAGACAAGCCTGCAACACCTGAGCATAGGCATAAGCAGTTCAATTCTTAAAAAACAAAAACAAGTTCCCGCCTTAGTTAGACGAACTACGTCGACTCTGATCCTCATTTTCCCGATGAGGTACGTAGGCAGCGGGGTAGGGCCCGTTCGAGCACATTCTTTATTTTCCCTACATTTTCCCCATTATTTCTTTTCATATACCAGCTAAAGTTAGCAGTATTTTTTGTTCAGAAGCATCTTATTTCTCACCCTTTGAAACAGACAAACAAACGTGGATCCCGTCGGGTACGGCGGACGGTCTGGGGTACTAATACCTTCCCAGGTCGTAACCGACTCCTGAATCCAGATCTTTGGTTTGCAGGACCTTGTCCTTTCCTTCTTCCTCTGGTTTATGCAGCATTACCTTTCCCGTTCCTTCGGGATAAAAATGCATGGCTGGCGACTCTACCTTTTCCGAGCCACTTTCGCGTTTGTACTAACTGGCAAGCGGAAGCTTTCCAGCTTTGGGAAGAGTTATCAGGAGAGCAAAAATCGGCGTGGGATGCGTTATACGCCACTCATATCCATAACCTCGCCATCCGCTACTTTCAGAGGGTGCTTTCCAACATAGTTTTCGGAAGGTACAACGACCACAAAGTGAATCAGAGAGAGTTGTTCTTAATCAGATGTGCCTTCTTCGACATTCATATGAACTCTGTAGCCTCCATCATCCACAACATCGAGAGTAACTGTAAAATAGGGAAAGCCCATTTTTGTTTTGGCGAGATGATCACCGACATCGCCATTAAGCTTGGTCTAGGTTAGAATCTTAGTCAACTGCTAGCAACTCCAACCTTGTACCTCGATATGGAGTATTACAAGAACAACCACCTCATCAGGCAAATGAGGGATAACAGGTATAACTTGGTTGTGAAAAACTGGGTTATCCGAAGCATCGTCCTACCATGCCACTCCTGCATAGATGTGAAGGCCAGAGCCAACTGGAACTATGATCTCGACGCCCCTTCACCAGGCGCAGTTACACCAGAAGAGCAACAAGATGCATGGATTGATGAGATACAACAGGTTATGGACGAGGAGGAAACTGCTCATACGTAAGCCACTGATTTCGCCAGCACTAGCATCTCCACTAGATGTCGACGTAGGAATCAATAACCCGCGTCTATGGATGATATTATGGTGGCAATCATTCAGAGCAACAAAAACATCAAAGGCACTACCAGGTGATAATAGAAAGGATGGGAAGAAATGAGCTTGAGCAGACAGCACAAGGAAGAAGAATCATTACTAATACGGAAGCATTATGTGGCTTAACAAGTCAGGTTCAGACGCTACATGACTATATATATCATGTGGGTATACTGTCGCTCCCGAAGATTTGCATCCCGGTGCAGACGCGAACGGTCGGCGAAAGGAGAAAATGAGGTTGAATTGAATAAATTCGCCAGCTAGGCATTTTTATCCCGAAGGAAAGGTAATGCTGCATAAACCTAGAAAGATATGGATAATACGGTTTCGAACCAGAGAAACTGAGAAAGGGGGTTGGTTACAACCTGGGAAGGTATTAGCACCCAGATTGTCTGTCGTACTCGACGGGATCCACGCTTACAAGATTGTGTTTAAAAGGGGAAGTGTATGTGTTATCTGTGTGCAAAAGCTAGGAATTAATGTACAAGTGTCAGTTCAAAAAGGTGAATTGCTCAGGAACCGAGGCTTTTAAATAATACTGAAAGAGGGGGAAGACACATAGACTTTTGTTCGATAACTGTTAAGTTATGCCTACATATCCTCTCGTGCAATGAGGAAGTTAGAACACCGTAGTTCGACTCAAAGAGACTGAAAGATAAATTGACTATGAACTGCTTACTTGCCTATGCTTAAGTGTATGACTCGTCTGGATCGAGTGCTAATTGTCTTGCATTAGACGGAAGAAGCGAGTTCTCGTTCATGAATGAGTATGATGAGAAAAGAATCCCGAAGGAGACGATTATTCTTTGTTTTTTGTGTTTTCAGTTTTAATTGTTTTTGGTGTTTTGCAAACGTTAATGAGTTTAAGCCTCAATCAATGGTTGTAAACTAATTATATCCTCCCTGATTAGGGATAATGAGCATACTTAAGTATGAGATAAGCATCTCAACTTAATTACCATGATGATGTAGGATTAAGATCATTAATCTATTTGTAATTATTAAGATGTTTTTGGGTTTTTGTTTATTATTAAGTAATGAGTTTAATCTCTAATCATAGATTAGTGAACTCATTACACCATCCTAATAGAAGGATGATAGATGAGCACACTTAAGCTGAGGAAGATACCTCAACTTAATCCATGGTTAGGGATTAAATTCATTATATAAAAAACCTTTATTAAATGTATTTTAATTAAAGGGTGAGATTAAGAAATGAATTTTATGGTTTGTAAGACAACTTGAGGAGGACTTGTCCATTAAAAACTAGGGTTAGTCCCTCTTAACCATAAGGAAGAGATAGAACCCTAATGTAAGGCCCAAGTTACAAGATAAAGTCTTGGTGATTATTAGTTTGATTTGATTAAGAGGTGTAAATAAATTAAAGGTTTAACACTTAGGATTAAAGTTATACACTCCATCCTAAGAGAAGGATGCAGGCATAACCCTAATTCAAAGTCCTAAAACTTTAAGAGTTTAGTCTCTGATTATTATGATGAGAAGAGAGACTCAAGGAGACTCAAAGGTAAAAGTCTAAGGGGGACTATACACAACCCTAAAAGTTATCATGCTTGGATTTCCTATGGTTTGTTAGGCTTAAAAGGATATATCTTCATGGCCACCAATGGAAGAAGCAGATGAAAAGATAAGAAGAAAGAAGAACAAGTTACTTACTTCCTGAAGAAGATAAGTAACTTGAAGGAAAGAAAGTAAGAAAGATGGAACATAAGTGAACAAGTTCACTTCAAAGACATATAAAAATGCATATGAATGAGATAAGAAAAGGTGGGAAGTGAAGGCAAATCCACTTCCCAAAATAACTTACCAAAAGTTCCTGAAAATGTTAGTATGAATGCATAAGACATAAAGCATGAAGAAATGAATTGAAATGAGATGCAAATACCAAAGTCAGAAGTGATTATGCAATGCAAATGGCATATGAGATTATTAAAAGTCATACAATGTGCATATGAATGATCATACAAAGATGAGATGTCATGAAAGCATGCTTGGAAGCTTGAAAACACATGGAATTTTATGAAATGAAATGAATGCAAGACATGGCAAATAAATTAAGAAATGATCAAGCAATGTTCTAACATGTCCTAAGATGTCTAAGATGACATATGAATGCTTGAAATGTCATGGCAAGTTCACATGATGATGAATATGCAAAGTGAATGCAAATGAACATGAGAAATTAGGGTTTTATGGACATATGAGATGCAAATGAACAAAAAAAAAGCACACAACATGATAAAAAATTGAAACCAAACTCAATCAAACCCTAATCCCATATTAGGTCACACCCCAAAGGAGAAGGTCAGAAGCTAATCCTATTGAAAGTTATGATTTTCCTAAGTTTGCTAGGGTTTTTGGGTGATTCTCAAAGGAAAATGCAAATCAATTTGAAAATGCAAGATAAATTCATGAGGAAAATAACCTATAAAGTACATGCAATATGTGAAACAACACAAAAAGAATCAAGTTCAAACTCTTCATGGTTAGGCATAAATGGTTTTTTAAAGTTAGGGTTAGAAAATGTGATTTTAAAGAACCCTAATTCAAAGAAAATTGTGAAATTATGATCAAACCTAAAAAGAAATTTGTATGAAGAGTTTGAAAATGTTTCTAAATGTATTGGAATGGTTCATGATTGTTTTGGTGATTTTTAGAAACGTAAATGTATTTTTAATTAATTAAAATCCATTCATTAATTAAAAATAACATTTAAATATTTTAAAAATACTTTTAAATGCAAAAAATAAAATAAAAATCATTTTTGGGTTGAGAAAAATATTTGGATCAGAAATGCAAAAGAAAATATTTTTGTGATATTTTTAACTATTATTAATAAAATGAGAAAGAAAATGCAAAGCAAATGCAAATAAAATGAAAATAAATGAATAAAAATGCAAGTCAACTGATCCAAGGCTCCAGATTCTAAGGCATGTTGACTAGCGCGTAAATGGGTGGCTGGGATTCAATCTGAGTAATTTAAATTAATTAACCTAATTAAATGAGATTAGGGTTAAGTGGATCAATCCTGGCCATTCGTACATGCGGGTAAAACACATCCAAGGGTCAAAATTCAAACTAACCTAATTAATTAAAATTATGCCCTAATGACTTTCAGGTGGCCGGAGAAGACCTCCGGTCGTCTTCTCCGGCCAGACTCCCTCCTGGATCTCTCAAAACTCCACAAAAACTTACCACAAGCTCCAGAATCAAACCTTAAACAACCCTAAACACGAATCAACTCTCAAAAATCATTTATCTCTCAAGAATATCATGAATCGAAGCAAACAATTTTTAGGTCAGAAAGTTTCAGAGCAAGCATACATGGTCATTTTTCACTCATTATCGAAACTAAACATATCAGTGTGATCAGGGGAACATGAAGATTGATATTTTAACTTAAATAACAAGTTTTGGAAAAAATGTTCTTCATGGTTACCTGAGATGAAGCTTTCAATTCCTGAGCTTTCTGGCCTCTTTCTTGTTGCAAATCAAACCCAATGATCTTCCTTATGATGAGGAGCTTATAGCAAGCTTGTGATGGCTATTTTGAAGTGTTTGGTTCTGGTTTTGCAGAAATCGTGTTTTTGATTTGGGAGGTTTCAGGCCATTTTGAGGGTTGCTTTGTGTTCTATGAGTGATGTTGAGATGATTGGTGAAGTTTGTTTTGCAGTTTGATGGCTGGTTTGTGCAATTCGAAGAAGGGAAGTTTTTTGTGATTTTGTGAATTCTGAGTTCTAAGGTGTTTCAGGCTTGTCTGTTCTATGAAATGAGGTCCTTAGGGTTCACATAAGTCATTGTGATTGGTCAGAGAGTGGGTGGTGGCACAGCTTGATTGGTATGGTGTATTTTGCCAAAAAAAGTCAAAGAATGTGTACCACAAGCATGGCACGGGTCTGAGGAGATCTTATGGCTTTTTCTGCCTCAGCTAGCATTGTGGAGAGCCCTTGGATTGATTTTGATTAGCTGTAACACTTGATGCAAGAGTTTGAAGTGGTTTTGCAATTTTCCCTCTTTGGAAATTTTGTGAAGATTAGTCATGAAATCTTGTGATCCAAGGCACAAATCTGATCAAGCAATGTTTCATTGTCATGTTATGGTGCTTAGAAGTCAATTAGAGGTCACAAGAAGTCTTGGAAATTGGTTTTGCAAAAATCCCTCTTTGGCACATACTTGAAAATTATAGGATTTTTGCCAACTTTGAAACATCATATCTTGAGTTCTAGGATGAATCAAGATATGTTCTAGTACTCTTTGGAAAGGGAAAGACCTAATCTACAACTTTCATGTCCAAGAATTTTTCATTTGAAGCATTTTTGGTCATGAAAGAGGAGGTTGAAAATCATTCCCAAAATGGAAAGTTTCCATTACAAGTCATTTCCAAAAATGACAAGTTTGCAATTGGCTCAAAATTCTTCAATCTTGTGAAATTACAACCACTTATAAGATCAAATAAAGATCATAGAACCTCAATTTGATGAAAATGATCCTTTGGTTCCATTGTTGGGGGGCCTCAGATGCCCTGATTTTGACTTAACTTGCTCAAAAAGTTACCCAATGATCAGATGACTTCCACAATGATTTTCTTCATCAAACTTGGTACACATGATCCTTATAATATATTAAGAACATTAGAAACAAGAATGAACAAAAATTTGGAGTTAAGGCCTCTGAAACCAAAACCCTAATTTTGGTCATCTGTGTAGGAAAACCCTAACTTTGCTTCCATGCCTTTGCCAATTTTGTGATCCCTTAATTTTCATGAAATTTGGGGAGCATAATATGATTATAGAAAACACATGGACCCCTTGGAAAGCTTCAAGACCATTGGGATGGCTCATATTGATTCTTGGATTGCTCAGATCACAAACCTTAGATGCAGATGAAACAAATATGCAATATGAGATGTAATGCTTATACAAAATGCAAAAATGAAAGATCACAAGCCAGGGTGTGAGAAAAAGTGAGGGAAAATTTGGGGTGTTTACAAGTGCCCTTATTCAAGCATGAGTTAGTTGTGCAGGATGTAAGCGCCTGGCTTAACAGACAAACAAGCTAACTTGTGGTTGAATACCAAAGACAGTCCGAAATTTGCACTCGCTGGGAATAAGAAGAAATGGGATATAAATTGTGAAAGGTAGTATAGCATGATGATCAAATGAAGGAGATGGAGGACGACCATCGAGCAGAGGACAATTGCTGGGGGTAAAACAATAAGCAAAGCAATGACGGGGACGGCCGACAAGCTGGGGAAATAAAGAGACCACGACGGGGACGACCATCGGGTAAGGAAATAAAACTCTCTAGGGATTTAGACAAGCATAGATGGGGAAAACCATCAGGCTTGGAAAGTAAAGTAAACAACGGTGGGTACGACCATCAGGTTAAAGAATAAATGAAAAAATGATGCGGGACGGTCATCAAAGGTGAAGGACGATCACATAGCAGGGGACGGCTGCTCTTTATCTCGACATAGGACGAACATCAGATAGAAAAGGTCAACGATGGGGACGGCCATCAGATAAGCATGATGAAGGACGATCATTAAGAGGTGAAGGACGATCACCTAGCAGGGTACGGCTGTTCTCGGGGATTATTAGGACATAGGACGAATGTCGGATAACAAGATCAACAATGGGGACGACCATCAGATAAATTATGAGGGACGATCATCAAAAGGTGAAGGACGATCACCTAGCAGGGGATGGCTACTACAAAACATCACGACATAGGACGAATTCCGGATATAAGGTTCCAACAATGGGGATTCCACTGGGGAAAGGATGAGGGACGGTCATCTAAAGGTGAAGGACGATCACCTGGCAGGGGACGACTGCCGAAAGTATCACGACATAGGACGTATGTCGGATAGAAGAAAGTTTTTTTGTTGGTGACTTACTGGGGGAATGGTAAACACGGACAAGTGCTTACGCCTTCAAGAATAAAAGATATAAGTGTTTGACAGTGTGTATAGATTAAAGATGCGGACGAGCATCCTTAGGACCACGATACGGACGAGTATCGGTAGAAGCAAACGCCGACACATGTTTAAGGACGATGATACAGACGAGTATCAACTGTTTGAATCAAGGAACACGGATGAGTGTTGATCTGTTGGGGAGGTGGTATATACATGATACAGACGAGTATTAGAGGATTGTATATGTACAAGTGTTGATCTGTTGGTGAAGTATGTGCAAGATACGGACGAGTGTCGAAATATTGGGCAAGGGACACGGACGAGTGTTTGACTTGCTAGGGAAGTATGATACGGACGAGTGTCGAAAGATTGGGCAAGAGACACAGACGAGTGTTTGACTTGCTGGGGAAGTATGACACGGAGGAGTGTCGAAAGGAGTATGTACAAGGTGTGAGCAAATATTTGTATTTGAGAGTGCAAAGGGTATTCTGGCGACCTGCGGGGGATAAGATGACATGGACGAATGTCGAAAAGAGCATGTTATGAACAAGTATCTGTATTCAAGAGTGCAAATGCGATGCTTTGGCTTTTATCTGCAGGAGATGTGAGTTTTTGTATATTGTGATGATGGTATTTACAGGTGACTGGCTCAAACCTGGCTTATGATCATGCAAATGTTTGATTTTTTTGCCGCAATGCTCCGTATTAAACGGAATGCTATGCTTATTTTGGTGAATATGATGCGAATGCTATGATTATGCAAATGAGAAACTTGATCCGAGACTCGGATCCTGCGGGGATAAAGATCTTTGGCTGATCTGCTTGGAGGGAGGACCCCAGCTGGGGAGAAGATCATTGATAGATCTGTCTGGGGGGGAGAACTCTTCTTGGGGAAATAGATTATTGATATATCTGTCCGGAGGGAGAATCCTCAATGGGGATGAGGAATTTTAGCAACTCCACTGGGGGTGTATTTTAGGTATTGCTCTACTGGGGAGGAAACTCTGTGGGGAATCAATTCCATCAACTCTGCTGAGGATGAGGGAAATCTTGCATCTCTGTTGGGGGAAAGAAAGCTCTTTGACCACTTTGTTGTGGAAGAGGCTGTCAGGCACTGCTTGGAAGGTCCTGCTCAGGGAGGAGATAACTTGATATGCCCCATGTTGCGAAAGATTGTTTGTCTTGAGTACCTGCAACCTGTTAAGACAAAGGAAAACGCACAAGTGTCCCGAGGTATCTTTAGCCGGATTCCGTCATAGGAGTTAGATTTACCTGAAAGTAATATATTTCCTGCAAGCATTTGTTAAAATGGCTCATATGTTTTATGCAAGTGTTGTATTATGAACATTGGACATTTTGCAAACGAAACAAAAATGTACAAAACGAAGTGTGACTGAAAACTCTGATTTTATTAATTTGTGTGCCCTGAATTGGAAAGTACAGTCAAAGAAGTGAATCCCCTGAAAGGAGGACATTGCTATAAATTGAGAAAATAAAAGTGTCGGCAATGTTGAAGATGACGCTCCAGCGAGCTTCCTTTGCTATGACCTGTATGACCCTGACGTTCTTCTCATCTTGCTTTCTGAAGAAGGCTGATTCTGACTGACGCTTTGTCCTTTCGGAGCTTGTCATGTTGTGAGTGATACAAACGGATTCAGAATGCAGTTATTCGCTTATTCCCTGATTTTGCGTGGATCGCCCTTTCGGGTTTTCAATCCACCGGGATACCCATTTTTGCCTGAGTTGTCCAATGCAGCTTTTCAACTCAGCTGATGTACATTTTTTCCCCTTATTTTTGCCCGAGTCTTTTATTTTGTTTTTGACTCGCCGGGATGCCCTATTTTTTCCTGGACTCACATTCTGTTTTTATGTCCAACGGGTCATTTTATGCGAAGTATTTTTTAACTGCATCTGAATTCACAGGAGACGGGAAGTCTTCACCATCCATGGTTGCAAGCATCAGTGCTCCACCCGAGAAGACTTTGGTTATTACGTAGGGACCTTCATAGTTTGGTGTCCACTTGCCCTTGTGGTCTGTATGAGGAGGAAGGATTCTCTTCAGAACAAGCTCTCCCACTTGGTATTCCCGAGGTATGACTTTCTGATCGAAGGCGCTCTTCATTCGCTTCTGATATAACTGCCCATGACAGATGGCAGCTAATCTTTTCTCTTCAATCAGATTTAGTTGATTGTACTGAGACCGGATCCATTCTGCTTCATCCAGTTTCACATCCATCATTACCCGTAAGGAGGGTATCTCAACTTCAACAGGTAGGACATCTTCCAAACCATACACAAGATGATAAGGCGTTGCCCCAGTAGACGATCTGATTGAGGTTCGGTACCCATGCAAGGCAAATGGTAGCATCTCATACCAGTCCTTATAGGTAACTACCATCTTCTGCACAATCTTCTTGATGTTCTTATTAGCGGCCTCAACAGCACCATTCATCTTTGGCCTGTAAAGAGAAGAGTTGTGATGTTGAATTTTGAAGTCCCGGCAAAGTTCTGCCATCATCTTGTTGTTCAAATTGGAACCATTATCAGTAATGATTCGCTCGGGAATTCCGTATCGATAGATGATGTCTCTTTTCAGAAATCTGGCTACCACTTGTCTGGTGACGTTTGCATACGAAGCTACTTCAACCCATTTGGTGAAGTAATCAATGGCTACCAGGATGAATCTGTGACCATTTGAAGCAGTCAGTTTAATCTTTCCAATCATGTCAATGCCCCACATGGCAAAGGGCCAAGGTGAAGACATTACGTTCAAAGGATTTGGAGGCACATGCACTTTATCCGCGTAGATCTGGCACTTGTGGCATTTTCTGGCATAGGCACAACAGTCTTCATCCATTGTGATCCAGTAGTAACCCGATATCAACAACTTCTTTGCCATTGCATGTCCTCCGGCATGGGTACCGAAAGAAACTTCATGTACTTCGTGCATCAAGAGGTCTTCTTCCTTCTTGTAAACAAATCTGAGCAGGACCATGTTGAAGGAAAGGTAATGCTGCATAAACTTGAGGAAAATATGGATAAGACGGTCGCGAACCAGAGAAACTGAGAAAGGGGGTTGGTTACAACCTGGGAAGGTATTAGCACCCAGATTGTCCATCGTACTCTACGGGATCCACGCTTGAAAGATTTGTGTTTAAAAAAGAGGGTAGTGTCAGTGCTATTCTATGTGCAAAAGCTGGAAAGGAATGCAAGTGTCAGTGTAAAAGAAATGTGAAGTGAAATGAAATAGTGTCAGTGCAGGAAAAGAGTGCAAAGCTCAAGACAATGAGGCTTGAAAGAATGAAGCTGGAAGAGGGGGAATATACAGAGACTTTTGTTTGATAACCGTTAAGTTATGCCTACGTATCCTCTCGTGCAATGAAGAAGTCAGGTAGTTCAACTCAAAGAGACTGAAAGATAAATTGACTTGTGAACTTCTTGCTTGTCTATGCTCAAGTGTATGACCTGTCTGGCTCAGGTGCAAACTGTCTTGCATTAGACGGAAGAAGAAGGTTCTCGCTTGTGAGTGAGTGAGAGGAGAAAAGAATCCCGGAGGAGACGATTATTGTTTGTTTTTGATGATTTCAATCTTTTATTGCTTTTTTGAGTTTGTCATAAGAAAATGAGCTTAAGCCTAAACCAAGGGTTAGTAAACTTATCACATCCTCCCTCTGATTAGGGGTAATGAGAATACCTTAAGTATGAGGTAAGCACCTCAAACTTAATTACCATGATGTAGGATTAAGATCATTAACCTAATTGTGATTACTTAGATGTTTTTGGAGTTTTTGTTTAGTGTTAAGTAATGAGTTTAAGCCATAATCAAGGATTTAATGGACCCATTACACCATCCTAATAGAAGGATAATAGATGAGGACATTTAAGTTAAGGAAGGCTCCTCAACTTAATCCATGATTAGGGATTAACCTCATGACAAAACAAAGCCTTTGTTAAAGTGGATTTTAGTTAATGGTAAGATTAAGAAGTGAATTTTATGGTTTGTAAGACAACTTGAGGGGGACTTGTCCATTAACACTAGGGTTAGTCCTTCTTAACCAGTTAAGGAAGAATTAGAACCCTAATGCAAGGCCCAAGTTACAAGCTTGACGTCTTGATGATTATTAGATGAATTGATTAAAAGATTTAAACACATTAAGGGTTTAACACTTAGGATTAAAGTTATACACTCCATCCTAAGAGAAGGATGTAGGCATAACCTTAATCACAAAGTCTTAAAACCTTGAAGGTTTAGTCCCTGATTAAGAGATGAGAAGAGAGACACAAAAGATGACACAAAGGTAAAAATAATGGGGGGACTAATCAAGCCCTAATTGTGATCATACTTGGGTGTTCCTAGGGTTTATGAGGCTTGCAAGAAGTCTTCAAGATGAGCCACCAAGGAAGAAGCAAAGATGGAAGGAGAAGAAGCAGAAAGAAGCAAGTCAACTTACTTCACTTAAGAAGATAAGTTGCTTGAAGAAAGAAAGTGAGGAGGGAACATGAATGAGCAAGCTCACACTAATACACATACAAAATTCAGCAATGATGCATAAGAGAGATGACAAGAGATTGTGAGAAGTGAAGGCAAATTCACTTCTCAAACACTTACCACCTGAAAAGTTAGCAAAAGAAATGAAATGGAATGAGAATGAAATGAAATGCAAAGATGCAAACCAAAACCAGAAGCATGTTCATGATGCTAATGATGCAAAGAGATGATATAAATGTATGTCATGAGATGAAGATGATCATACAAAGGATGGGAATGCAAATGAAGCATTAAGGAAACATGAAAGTTCATGAATGCATATGGAAAGTAATGAAAGCATATCATGGCAAATGAATGATGCAATGATCAAACATGATTTCAATGTGTCCTAAGATGTCTTAGATGTCATATGGATTTACAAAATGTCATGGCAAGTTCATGTATGCAATTTATACAAGATGGATGCAAATGAAGATGCAAATTAGGGTTATATGATCATGTGAGATGCAAAATTCATAAACAGAAGCAAAGCATAAGATAAAAAAAAATTGAAAATGGACTCAAATAAACCCTAAACCTATACTAAGTTACCATCCAAAGGGGGAGGTCAGAAGCTTAACCTAGAAGGACTTATGATTTTTCTAAGTTTCTAGGGTTTTAAGGGTGATCCTAAAGGTAAAATGCCAAACAAATTGAAAATGCGTTATAAAAATGAAACAAAAATGTTTTTAGATGCTTGAAACCATGCATAGCACAATTCAAAAAGAATCATTTACAAACTCACTTTGGTTCAAAAGTTATGAATTTTTGAAGTTAGGGTTAAAAATATTCAAGTTTAAGAACCCTAATTCAATTGAAAAATGTCAAAGTATGATCAAAACAAAAAGAAATTTGTGTGGTGAGTTTGTAAATGTTTCTAAATGTTTGAAAATGTTCTCTGAATTTTTTTGGGATTTTTAAATACCTAAATGTATTTTTAATGAATTAATTCTCATTAACTAATTAAAAATAACATTTAAATGATTTAAAAATATATTTTTAATGCAAAAAATAAAAATAAAAATATTTTTGGGTTCTGAAAATTAATTAAAGGTTGGATAAATGTTTTTAGAATTTTTAGACTATTTTTGCTATTTTTAAAAATTCGTGCAAGATTAAATAAAGAAAATGAAATAAAAATTAATAAAAGGAAAAGTATGATGAAAGGATGGACATGATTGAATCCGGGCTTTGGGAGGGTTGACTGGCGCGCTATCATACGGCCCACATTTAAATCTCACTAACCCTAATTAATTAATTCATAATCCTATAATTAAAGTTAATCAAAAGATCCAGACCACACAATGCACGCGGGAAAGGATGATCAAACGGCTCAGATTCAAACAAAGCCTTAAACCTGATTAAAAACCCTAATTACTTTCAGGTGGCCGGAAATGACCTCCGGTCATCTTCTCCGGCCACACTCTCCCCTGAGAATCTCTATCTCACTCCCTAAGCTACAAAATCATGCCAAAATCTCCAGAACTCATCTCCTATCATCAAATAACAAGAATCCAGCATCAATAACAATTTATTTCACTCAGACAAAGAGAATCGAAGAAGAAAAGATTTAGGGCAAAAGTTTAAGAGCAACATAAAATGCTTATCTTTGGCTCATTTTCAAAAATAAACACATCCCCATGATCAGGGCAACACATAGAACAATATTTTAACAAGAAATCAGAGTTCTGGAAAAATTGTTCATCATGTTACCTGAGGTTGAGCTTTCGAATCCTGGGCTTTCTGACCTTCTGCCTTGTGCTTTTCCACTCTAATGAACTTCTTAATGCTTCTGGTAAGCTTGGAATAAGTTTGTATGGAGTGTTTTGGAACTTTCAGTTCAGGGGTGGTGAAAATTGTATTTTGGTTTAGGGTGGTTTCAGGCTGTTTTAATGGGTGGGAAATGATCAGTGATGAATTTGAAGATGAATGGTGGAAGAAGTTTTGAGAATGGATGGTTGAGTAGTGTGATTCGATAGAAAATGCAAAGAGGGAGTTTTTTGTGAACTATGGTGATGCTGATGATTCTGGCTGTGTTCTTGTGTCAAAAGGCTTGTATTTGGTCCATGCATCAAGCTGTGATAGGCCTGTGGAGTTGGTGTGGGCTATGCTGATTGGTATGGCTTGTTTTGCAAAAAGTCAAGAAAGTTGTCCTTTGAGGTATGGGCTGTTTCAGGCCAAGGACAAGGGGGTGTCTGGTGCAGCATGATTCATGGACAGCCATGGAAATCAGTTTGAGGCAATTTGGCAAGTTTGTGGGAAGTTGTGGGAGGTTTTGCAATTTTGGCAAAGTTTGGCCCTTTCTTGATTTCTTCATGTACAAGTCATGGGAATGTGAAATACTTTGGGCAATTCTGAGTTTTAGGTATTGTACTATGATGTTATGATGTGTAGAAGTCCATTTGAAGTCATAAAATAACTTAGCATGAGGTTTTGCAAAAATCCCTCTTTGGCATGCAACATGAAATTATGTGATTTTTGCCAACTTTGGAAAGCCATAACTTGAGTTCTAAAATGAATTAGATCTTGTTCTTGTACTTTTTGAAAAGGGAATGATCCAATCTACAACTTTCATGACCAATAATTTTTCATTTGAAGCTTTTTTGGTTGAGAAAGAGGAGGTTGAAAAACTTTCCCAAAATGGAAAGTTTACATTACAAGTCATTTCCATATTTGGCAACTTTTGGTTTAGCCCACTTTTCTTCAAATTTGTGAACTTATAAACACTTAAATGATCAAATAAAGACCATATAACTTCAATTTGATGAAAAATCCACTTTGGTTCCATGTTGGGGGGCCTCAGATGCCCTGATTTGGCTCTGACTTGCTCTAGAAGTTATCCAGTGATCAGATGACTTCCACAATGAATTTTTCCATCAAACTTGGTATGTATGATCCCTATATCATATTGAATCCAATAGAAACAAGAATGACCAAAATATTTGGAGTTATGGCCTCTGAAACAAAAACCCTAATTTTAGGTCATCTGTGTAGTTAAACCTGACTCTGCTTCCATGCCTTGCCAGTTCTTGTGATTTTCTGAATTTCTTGATCTTGGGAGGATAATATGATGGTTGAACATACACGGACCCTCTTGAGATGATTGAAGACCTTTGGAGCGGCTCATAAGGGTCAGGGATTGCTCAGATCACAAACCCTAGATGCAGATGACTTGGAACCAATGCTGTGAAGCAAAAATGCAACATGATGTGATATGATTGAACTTATGCAAATGAAAAGATCACAAGTCATGGTGTGAACTTAGTGAGGGAAAATTTGGGGTGTTTACAGCTGCCCCTATTCAAGCATGAGTTAGCTGTGCAGGATGTAAGCGACGGCTTAACAGACGAACAAGATAACTTGTGGTTGAATACCAAAGACAGTCCAACATTTGCACTCACTGGCTGAAGAAGAAAAGGGATATAGATTGTAAAAGGAAGTATAGTATGATTATAAAAAGGCGGGCGATGGAGGACGACCATCGAGCAGAGGATGACTGCTGGGGATAAAGCAATGACGGGGCGGCCGACATGCTAGGGAAATAAAGAGGTTATGATTTGGACGACCATCAAATAAAGTAACAAGGTTCTCTGGGGATTAAAGGTAAAGTCAATGATGGGGTCGACCATCAGGTTAACGAAATAAATGATGAGGTACGGTCATCAAAGGTGAAGGACGATCACCTAGCATGGGACGGCTGCTCTGTTGGGGGAAAGATGAGGGACGGTCATCTAAGGTGAAGGACGATCACCTGTCAAGGTACGGTTGCCGAAAGTATCGCGACATAGGACGAATGTCGGATAGAAAAGGTCGACGATGAGGACGACCATCGGATAAGCATGATGAAAGACGATCATCAAGAGGTGAAGGATGATCACCTAGCAGGGTACGACGGCTCTCGGGGTTTATCATGACATAGGACGAATGTCAGTTAACATAACCAATGATGGGGACGGCCATTGGATAAAGTGATGAAGGATGATCATCAAAAGGTGAAGGATGATCACCTAGCAGGGGACGGCTGCTCAACATTACGACATAGGACGAATGTCGGATAGAAAGGGGTTCTAATAATAGAGACTCTGCTGGGGGAATGATGAGGGACGATCATCAAAGGGTGAAGGACGATCACCTGGTAGGGTACGGCTGCCGAAAGTATCATGACATAGGACGAATGTCAAATAGAAAAGAAATTTTGCTTTTTACTGGGGATTTGTGTCGCTCCCACCAAAATGACACATAAGGCCAAGAGGGGTACAGACGCGAATGGTCGGCGAAAGGAGGTGTGAGAACACACAGGAGTAAACTCACAAGAAAAGAAAAGAGTCGCCAGCTAGGCATTTTTATCCCAGAGGAAAGGTAATGCTGCATAGACCTAGAAAGATATGGATAAGACGGTTGCGAACCAGAGAGACTGAGAAAGGGGGTTGGTTACAACCTGGGAAGGTATTAGCACCCAGATTGTCCGCCGTACTCGACGGGATCCACGCTTGAAAGATTTGTGTTTTAAAGGGGTAGTGTCAGTGCAGACTGCGTATCAAAGTTGGAAAAGAATGCAAGTGTCAGTGTAAAAAAGAATGTGAAGTGTATAAATGGAGTGTCAGTGTAAGGACAGAGTGAAATGCTCATGATAATGAGGCTAAAAGAATAATGCTAGAAAGAGGGGGGAATATACAGAGACTTTTGTTCGATAACTGTTAAGTTATGCCAACGTATCCTCTCGTGCAATGAGGAAGTCAGAACACCGTAGTTCGACCCAAAGAGACTGAAAGAAATTGACTTGTGAACTTCTTGCTTATCTATGCTCAAGTGTATGACCTGTCTGGCTCAGGTGCTAACTGTCTTGCATTAGACGGAAGAAGCGAGTTCTTATTTATGAGTGAGTGAGATGAGAAAAGAATCCCGGAGGAGACGATTATTGTTTGTTTTTGATGTTTTCAGTCTTTTATTGCTTTTTGGTGTTTTTCATAAATTAATGAGCTTGAGCCTAAACCGAGGGTTAGTAAACTCATCACATCCTCCCTCTGATTAGGGGTAATGAGAATACCTTAAGTGTGAAGTCAGCATCTCACACTTAATCACCATGGTGTAGGATTAAGATCATTAACCTACTTGTGATTATTTAGATGTTTTTGCTATTTTTTTCTAGTGTTGAGTAATGAGATTAAGCCATAACCAGGGATTAAATAGACTCATTACACCATCCTAATAGAAGGATAATAGATGAGAATGTTTAAGCTGAGGAAAACTCCTCAACTTAATCCATGATTAGGGATTAACCTCATGACAAAACAAAGCCTTTATTAGATGGATTTTAGTTAATGATATGATGAAGAAGTGAGTTTTATGGTTTGTAAGACAACTTGAGGGGGACTTGTCCATTAACACTAGAGTTAGTCCTTCTTAACCAATTAAGGAAGAATTAGAACCCTAATGCAAGGCCCAAGTTACAAGCTTGATGTCTTGATGGTTATTTAGTGAATTGATTAAAGGATTTAAACACATTAAGGGTTTAACACTTAGGATTAAAGTTATACACTCCATCCTAATAGAAGGATGCAGGCATAAGCTTAATCACAAAGCCTTAAAGCCTTCAGGGTTTAGTCCCTGATTATGAGATGAGGAGAGAAGACTCAAAGAGACACAAAGGTGAAACTAAGTGGGGGGACTAATCAAAACCCTAATCATTGTCATGCTTGGTTGTTCCTAGGGTTTGTGAGGTTTGCAAGGAAATCTTCAGGGAACCACCAAGGAGGGAAGCAGATGAAAGGAGCGAAGGGAAGCAAAACAACTTGCTTCACTTAAGAAGACAAGTTGCTTGAAGAAAGAAGGTGAGATGAATAAGAATGAGCAAGCTCAATCCAAACACATACAAAAATGCAGCAAATGAATTATGAAGGAGATGAAAAGAGAATGTGAGAAGTGAAGGCAAATTCACTTCTCAAACAACTTACCACCTGAAAAGTTAGTAAAGAAATGAAATGCAATGCAAATGAGATGAAATGTGATGATGCAAACCAAAACCAGAAGCATGAGTATGATGTTAATGATGCTAAGAGATGATGCAAACATGAGGCAAGACATGAGGATGATCATACAAACATATGGATGCAAGAGAAGCATGCTTAGAACCATGAACATACATGAAAAGTTATGGAATGCAAATGACATACAACATGGAAAATGGAAGATGCAATGATCAAACATGATTCTAATATGTCCTAAGATGTATTATGAATCAAATGAATGCACAAAATGTCATGGCAAGTCATGGTATGCAAGCAAATGAAAGATGGATGCAAAGGAAAGCATGAATTAGGGTTTATGATCAACACACAAAGCAAAATCCAAAACCAGAAGCAAACATCATGATAAAAAATTGAAAATGCAATCAAAGGAACCCTAAACCTATACAAACTCACTGCCCAAAGGAGAGGATCCAATTCTTAAGCTAGTGTAAGTTATGAATTTTCTAAGATTGCTAGGGTTTTAAGGTACCTTGTCAAGAAAAATGTCAAAAAAATTGGAAATTCAAGATCAATTCAAGCCAATTTTATCCTATAAACTACATGATATGCAAGATGCAATGCAAAAAGAATCATTATCCAACTCTCAATGGTTAGGCAGAAATGAATTTTTGAAGTTTGGATCAAAACAATGCCTTGAAATGAAATTAATTCCATTGAAAATGATCAAAAGGCATCAAGAACAAAAAATAAATTTGGTTTGAGAGTTGGACAATGTTTCTAAATGTTTTTGAATGTCACATGAATTTTTTTGTGATTTTTAAATACCTAAAAGTATTTTTAGTTAATTAATTTTCATTAACTAATTAAAAATAAACTTTTAAATGATTTAAAAATGAATTTTAATGCAAAAAATAAAAATAAAAATATTTTTGGTTTCTGAAAATTAATAAAAGGTTTGATAAAAATTTTCAGAATTTTTCAATGTATTTTGCTATTTTAATTAATTTGTGCAAAATAAATATGAAACAAATAAAAATAAAATGGATTTAATGAGAAAATAGGAAAGTCAGCAGATCTAGGGGCCAGGATTCAAACTGGGACGCGCGCGAATTTACTAGGCGCGCATCTGGACGGCCAGCATTAAAATTTCCTTAATTATGATTAAAACCCTAATTCAGTGCCCTAATCACTTTCAGATGACCGGAACATTGTTCCGGTCATCTTCTCCTGCAAGGTGATATCTCAATCTCTCTTAATACGCCATGAAACCTCACCAATCTCTCCAGAATCACTCATTGAACATCACTAAACCTAAACCCCACCCCAAAATCCATTTATCTCCACTGAATCATGAGAAACGAATCAAAACGGAAAACACACAAAAATTTCAGAGATCAAATACATCCTACACACGCAACCATTTTCAAAGGTTCAAAGCTCAAAATGATCAGCACACCACATAGAATCAGTTTATAACTTAAAACGCAAGTTCTGGAAAAATGTTTTTGGATGATACCTGAGATGAAGCTTTTCGAACTGGAGCTTTCTGAGCCTTTCTCTTATGCAAACCAACTCCTCTGGTCCCCCTGAGCTCAATGGAATGCTTCAAAACTTTTGTTGATGGTTGATTTGGGAGATTGCAGAAGTTCTGTTCAGTGAGGGGTGATGATCGTGTTTTGGTTTCAGTGACTTTCAGGTTGTTTTAATGGTTGGTTTGTGATCAGTGAGTCATGTTGAGATCAGTGGTGAAGTTTGTTTGTGTGTTTGATGCTTGTGGAGAGTTTTTCGAATGGTTTTGCAAATGAAGCATAAACTTGGAACTATGGCTTGGAGTGTGTTTCAGCATGAGTTGTGTGGTGTGTTATGCTGGCTTTGGTCCACTTATCACAACTAGAGAGGTCAGAGGAGTTGGTGTGCCCTATTGTGATTGGTATGGGCAAGTTGCCAAAATGTCACACTTTGTGTAAGAGAGGTATGGGCTCATGGCTAGCCAAGGACAAGTGGGGTGTCCTGCGCAGCAAGAAGTGTGGAGAGCCCTAGGATCAATTCTGAAGTCAGCAAGCAAGTGGATTAGGGTTTGAGTGAGGTTTTGCAACTTGCTTCATCTTTGCCCCTTTTGAAGTTTCTTGCCCCACAAGTCACAAAAATGAGCAAACTCTTCGTGAATTCTGATCTTTAGACATTGGTTCATGTTTGTATGAAGTTTAGAAGTCCATTTGATAGCACAATTTGTCTTGGCAAGGGATTTTGCAACTTTGCCTCTTTGGTGCATAACTTGAAATTATGTGATTTTGGCCAACTTTGACAAGCCATAACTTTTGATCCAAAATGACTTAGAATGAGTTCTTGTACTTTTTGAAAAGGGAATGATCCATTATACAACTTTCATGACCAAAGTTTTCCCATTTGAAGCCTTTTTGAATCAAAAAGCAAGGGTTGAAAAAGTTTCCCAAAATGGCAAGTTTCCATTACAAGTCATTTTCCCAAAAAGTCAACTTTGTAAATGGCTTGAAATTCTTCAATTTTGTGAACTTCCAACATCTTCTATGATCAAATAAAGATCATACACAATCAAAATGATGAAGAACACCCTTTGGTTGGGTCATTGAGGGCCTCAGATGCCCTGATTTTGCACTGACTTGCTCAAAAAGTCAACTCTTGATCAGATGCCTTCCCCATTGAATTTCTTCATGAAAATTGATATGCATGATCCCTATACCATATAGAGACCAATAGAAACAAGAATGACCAAAAAATTTGGAGTTATGGCCTTTGAAACCAAAACCCTAATTCTAGGTCATCTGTGCAGTTAAACCTGGCTCTGCTTCCATGCCAATCTGAGTTCTTGTGATTCTTTAACATTATTGACTTTGAGAGGATATAATATGATGCTTGAACATACATGGACCCCTTTGAAGTGATTGATGACCTTTGGAGTGGCTCAAGTGGCTCTTGGATTGCTCAGATCACAAACCCTAGATGCAGATGACTTTGAATCTATGCAGTGAATCAAAAATGCAATATGAGATACTATGATTGAACTTATGCATATGAAGAGATCACAAGCCAGGGTGTGAATGGGTGAGGGAAAATTTGGGGTGTTTACAGCTGCCCCTATTCAAACATGATTTAGCTGTGCAGGATGTAAGCAGCGGCTTAACAGGCTAACAAGATAACTTGTGGTTGAATACCAAAGACAGTCCAAAATTTGCACTCACACAATGAAGAAGAAAAGGGATATAGATTGTAAAAGAAAATAAAGTATAATATAAAGTGCGAGCGACGGAGGACGACCGTCGAGCAGAGGACGACTGCTGGGGAAAGAGCAATGACGGGGACGGCCGACACGCCGGGGAAAATGCGGGAAATAAAGCAATGACGGGGACGGCCGACATGCTGGGGATATAAGAGATTATGATGGGGACGGCCATCAGGACTCTCTGGGGATTATAGGTAGAAATAAATGATGAGGTACGGTCACCAGGTTCATAAAGTAATGCAAACAACGATGGGGACGACCATCGGGCTAAACTGATGAAGGACGATCATCAGGAAAAGGAAAAGGGACCACGATGGGGACGACCATCAGGTTGAAGAATAAATGAAATAATGATGAGGGACGGTCATCAAAGGTGAAGGACGATCACCAGGAAAAGGAAAAGGGACCACGACGGGGACGGCCATCGGGTTAAAGAACAAATGAAATAATGATGAGGGACGGTCATCAATGGTGAAGGACGATCACCTAGCAGGGGACGGCTGCTCTGTTGGGGATAAGATGAGGGACGGTCATCTAAGGTGAAGGACGATCACCAGGCAGGGTACGGCTGCCGAAAGTATCACGACATAGGACGAATGCCGGATAAAAGGTCAACGATGGGGACGGCCATCGGACGAGCATGATGAAGGACGATCATCAAGAGGTGAAGGACGATCACCTAGCAGGGGACGACTGCTCTCAAGGTTTATCATGACATAGGACGAATGTCAGATAACAAGATCAACGATGGGGACAGCCATCGGAAAAATGATGAAGGACGATCATCAAAAGGTGAAGGACGATCACCTAGCAGGGTACGGCTGCTAAAAATCACGACATAGGACGAATGTCGGATAAAAGGTCGATGATGGGGACGGCCATCGGACGAGCATGATGAAGGACGATCATCAAGAGGTGAAGGACGATCACCTAGCAGGGGATGACTGCTCTCAATATCACGACATAGGACGAATGTCGGATAGAAAAGGGGTTCTAATGAATAGAGACTCCGCTGGGGAAAGGATGAGGGACGATCATCCAAAGGTGAAGGATGATCACCTGGCAGGGTACGGCTGCCGAAAGTATCGTGACATAGGGCGAATGTCAGATAGAAAAGAAGTTTTGTTTTGCTGGCGACTTACTGGGGAATAGTAAACACGGACGAGTGTTTATATCCAAGAAATAAAAGGTATAAGTGTTTTGACGTTGTGTATAGATTAAAGATGCGGGCGAGCATCCCTAAGACTGTGATACGGACGAGTATCGGGTAGAAACAAATACTGACATGTGTTCAGAGATGATGATACGGACGAGTATCAACTGGTTAACAAGGAACACAAACGAGTGTTGATTCTGAGGGGACTCTTCTGGGGAATATAAGTACAGACGAATGTCTAAATTCAAGAAGACATAAGTGTTTGACACGTGTATGTATTAAAGATGCGGACGAGCATCCCTAAGACTATGATACGGACGAGTATCAGGTAGAAACAAATGCTTGACGCATGTTCAGAGATGATGATACGGACGAGTACCAACTGGTTAACAAAGAACACGGACGAGTGTTGAATCTGAGGATGTATAAGTGGTATATACAAGATACGGACGGGTATCTGTATGAGTGACATAAGTATGAGTGGTGTACAGGAGTGTTTAACTTGCTGGGGGGAGTGACACGGACGAGTGTCAAAAGGAGAAAAGTGTAATATAAACAAGTGTATGGTTTACAAAATGTTTAGGCAACTGTGCTGGGGGAAATGACACGGACGGGTGTCAGGGAATTTGTATAAAGATGTGTATCTGTGAGTGCAAAGGGGACGCTTTGGCTTTCTGCTGGGATATGACACGGACGAGTGCCAAAAGGAGTGTGTATCTGTATTTGTGAGTGTAAAGGGCAAATGCATTGGCTTTAGCTCTCCGCCGAGGAATCTGAGGGAGTTTTCTGTATATTGTTGATGGATTGTCAATATCTACAAGTGTTTGCTTCAGAATCATGGCTTATGATTATGAAATATGTTTGATTTTTGCCGTAATGCTTCGTATTAGATGGAATGCTACGCTCTGTGGGGAAATATGATGCTTAATGCTATGATTATGCACAAACACTGATTCAGGATTCGGATCCTGTTGCTGAGGAGATCTCTGGCTGATCTACTTGAAGTGGACATCCCAGCTGGGGATGAAATCATTGGTATATCTGACATGTGGGACTCTGCTTGGGGATATAGGCCACTGATAGACATATCCTTGTAATGAGGTACCCAGCTTGGGTTTGTAGAAGCCTTCGTCACTCTGTTGTGATTCCTTCACGCGTTGCTCTTCCGGGTAGAGGCTGAAGCTCTGTGGGGAGATGGTTTCCCGGCTTTTGCACTTGGCTGTGGAGGAATAGTAAATGGCAACTCGGTTGGGGAAGAAGAAAGACCATGGGAAGGTCTTCCTGGAGATTCCTGTGGGGACCCTGCTGAGGATGATACTGGATAACTCAGCTGGGGAGAAACCATCTCCGGTGCTAATTGGGAGATAGACTGGGTAGATAATGATTTGCTAGCTTGCTGGGGTGAAGTTTCCATGCCCCATGTTGTGCTTTGAATGCCTGCAATTCAGAAAAGAGTAGAGAAGCGCACAAGTAATCCCGAGGCATCCCATACAGGATTCCGTCATAGGAATTCAGACACTCCCGGGAGTAAGTATATTTCCTGCAAACACGCATTTTTAGAAGAAAAGCATCTGTATTTATGCAATCAGTATTTTAAAGACATCGGACATTTTTGCAAATAAAAGAGTACGAGACAGTGTGTGACTGAAAATCTGATTTCATTAATTCATGTGCCCTGAATTGGCAAGATACAGTCAAAGAAACAAATCCCCTAAAATGAGGTGATTGTTACAAATTGAGAAACAACAGGTATTGGCAATGTTGACGACGCTTCGGGGAGCTTCCCTTTGGCTATGACTCGTATGACTTTTGACATTCTTCTCGTCTTGCTTTCTGAAGAAGGCTGATTCTGACAGAAGCTTGATCCTTTCGAGGTTTACCGAGTTGTAGGTGATACATACGAATTCAGAATACAGTTGTTCGCTTATTCCCTTGTTTTGCATGGATTGCCCTTTTGAGTTTTCAATCCATCGGGATACCCATTTTTGCCTGAGTCGTCCGATGCGGCTTTTCAACTCAGCGGGTGTACATTTTTTGTATATTTTCCCTTATTTTTGCCCGAGTCTTTTATTCTGTTTTTGACTCGCCGAGATGCCCTGTTTTTTCCTGGACTTATATTCTGTTTTTATGTCCAGCGGGTCATTTTCATGCAAAGTATTTTTTAACTGCATCTGAATTCACAGGGGACGGGAAGTCTTCACCATCCATAATGCTAAGCATGAGTGCTCCACCAGAGAAAACTTTCTTTACTACGAATGGCCCTTCATAGTTCGGAGTCCACTTGCCCCTGTGGTCTGTATGAGGAGGGATGAGTCTTTTCAGCACAAGATCTCCTACTTGGTACTCTCGGAGCCTGACCTTCTGATCGAAGGCTTTCTTCATTCTTTTCTGATACAGCTGCCCATGACAGATTGCAACCAATCTCTTCTCTTCAATCAGACTCAGTTGTTCGTATCGGGATCGGACCCACTCTGCTTCGTTCAGCTTAACATCCATTAATACCCGTAAGGAGGGTAATTCAACCTCAACAGGTAGGACTGCCTCCATACCATACACAAGTTGATACGGTGTTGCCCCAGTGGATGTTCTGATTGACGTACGGTACCCATGCAAGGCAAACGGTAGAATTTCATGCCAGTCTTTGTACGTAACTACCATCTTCTGCACAATCTTCTTGATATTCTTGTTAGCTGCCTCAACAGCGCCATTCATCTTCGGCCTGTAAGTAGAAGAATTGTGGTGTTGGATCTTGAAGTCCCGGCATAGTTCTGCCATCATTTTATTGTTCAATTTGGAACCATTATCAGTAATGATTCGCTCGGGCACTCCGTACCGACAAATGATATCTCTTTTCAGGAATCGGGCTACCACTTGCCTGGTAACATTTGCATAGGAAGCTACTTCGACCCATTTGGTGAAATAGTCAATGGCAACCAGGATGAACCTGTGGCCATTTGAAGCAGTCGGTTCAATCTTGCCAATCATATCAATGCCCCACATGGCAAAGGGCCAGGGTGAAGACATCACATTCAAAAGATTGGGAGGCACATGCACTTTATCTGCATAAATTTGGCATTTATGGCATTTTCTGGCATAGGCACAACACTCGGCATCCATTGTGATCCAGTAATAGCCTGATCTTAGCAACTTTTTAGCCATGGCATACCCTCCTGCATGGGTACCAAAGGATCCTTCGTGCACTTCGTGCATCAACAAGTCTGCTTCTGTTCTATCAACGCACCTGAGAAGTACCATATCAAAGTTTCTCTTGTACAGGGAGCCATCAGTATTCAGGAAGAAACTAGCAGATAGCCTTCTTAATGTCTTCTTATCATTGGAAGATGCCCCAGGTGGGTATGTTTGATCCTCCAAGAAGCACTTAATGTCGTGGAACTAAGGCTTATCATCTTTAACAACATCTGCTGAGAACACATATGTTGGTCTGTCAAGTCTGGACACTGAAATCCGAGGTACAAAGTTGGCAGCTTGAACTTTGATCATGGATGAAATGGTAGCCAGAGCATCTGCAAACTGATTCTCGTCTCGAGGGATATACTCAAGCTTGACCGTTGTGAAGAAAGTTAATAACCTTCTGGTATAATCCCTGTAAGGTATCAGATGATCCTGGTGTGTGTACCATTTGCCATTGGTTTGATTGATTACCAGAGCTGAATCTCCGAACACAGTCAAAGTTTTGATCCTGAGGTCAATGGCTTCCTCAAGACCCATAATGCAAGCTTCGTATTCAGCTTCGTTGTTAGTGCAGTTGAAAGTGAGTTTTGCCGAGAAAGGCATGTGAACTCCTTTAGGTGTAATGAGTACTGCACCAACACCACGACCATTCATATTAACAGCCCCGTCAAACATCATAGTCCATTCTTCTTTTGGGTCAGGCCCTTCAGTGTGAACAGGCTCTTCATGATCTTTTGCTTTTATGAACATGATGTCTTCATCAGGGAAGTCAAATCTCATAGGCTGGTAATCATCAATGGGTTGCTCAGCAAGATAATCAGACAATACACTACCCTTGATGGCTTTCTGAGATGTGTACTGGATGTCATATTCTGTGAGGATCATTTTCCATCTTTCAACCCGTTCGGTAAGTGCTGGCTTCTCAAAAATGTACTTAACTGGGTCCATCTTGGAGATCAATAAAGTAGTGTGGGTCAACATATATTGTCTCAGTCGGCGAGCAGCCCACGCTAAAGCACAACAAGTTTTCTCGAGCAGTGAATAACGTTGTTCACAGTCGGTAAACTTTTTGCTCAGGTAGTATATTGCATACTCTTTTCGACCAGACTCGTCATGCTGGCCCAACACACACCCCATTGACTCTTCTAATACTGTCAAGTACATTATCAGAGGTCTTCCTTCAACTGGAGGCATAAGGATTGGAGGCTCTTGTAAATATTCCTTGATTTTGTCAAAAGCCCTCTGGCAGTCTTCGTTCCACCTGACCGTTTGTTCTTTTCTTAACAGCTTGAACAAGGGTTCACAGGTTGCTGTAAGGTGAGATATGAACCTTGAAATGTAGTTCAATCTACCTAAGAACCCCCGAACTTCTTTCTCAGTTTTCGGTGCAGGCATTTCTTGAATGGCTTTAACTTTATCAGGGTCCACATCAATTCCTTTCTCACTTACAATAAATCCCAGCAGCTTACCAGACCGCACCCCGAATGTGCATTTGTTGGGGTTTAACTTCAGTTGGTACTTCCTCAGACGCTTGAATAACTTCAACAGATTTACCAGGTGGTCTTCTTCTGTGAGGGACTTGGCAATCATTTCATCCACATAACATTCTATTTCTTTATGGATCATGTCGTGGAATAATGTTACCATAGCCCGTTGATATGTTGCACCAGCATTCTTCAGTCCGAATGGCATCACCTTGTAACAGAATGTGCCTCAGGGTGTGATGAAAGTGGTCTTCTCCATGTCTTCAGGTGACATCTTGATCTGATTGTATCCTGAAAATCCGTCCATGAAGGAGAACACTGAGAACTGAGCTGTATTATCCACCAATACATCAATGTGAGGTAAAGGGAAGTCATCTTTCGGGCTGGCTATATTCAGATCCCGGTAATCCACACACATCCTCACCTTGCCGTCTTTCTTAGGCACAGGTACAATATTAGCAACCCATGGCGGATAGCTAGTCACAGCAAGGAACCCGGCTTCCCACTGCTTTTGCACCTCTTCTTTAATCTTCATTGCCATATCTGGGCGAGTACGGCGCAGTTTCTGTTTAACCGGTGGGCAATCTTCTCTTAAAGGCAGCTTGTGCATGACAATATCGGTGTCCAAACCTGGCATATCTTGGTAAGACCAAGCAAACACATCCACATACTCCCGAAGCATACTAATCAGTTGCTCTTTCACTGAGTCTTGTAAGCAGGCCCCGATCTTAACCTCTTTCACATCTTCTTCCGTACCAAGATTAATCGTTTCGACCTCCTCCTGATGAGGAGTAATAACCTTCTCCTCTTTCCTTAACAACCTGGCTAGCTCTTCAGGAAGCTCATAATCTTCTTCAACCCCTTCATCAGCTTGATTGATTGGATTGTCAAAGTCATACGAAGCCATAGTTGTGTTGTTGTCGGTGCAGTCTGAAAGGCACTCTCTGCAAGGGTTTAGATTGTTCATTTTAGTGATCAATTTTAATCTTTGTTTAGAAAAAGTGAAAAGAAGTTATCATTTTGGAAAACATTGCCATTTTATTTTTTGTACAAAAAGAAAAAAATGAAAAACAGTGAGCGGAAAAGACTCATTCGCAAAAGATGTCCGATATTCATTGATTGATCTGTTTGCACAAAATTACAAGATGGCCCAATTACAAAATGAGTCTTGACATCTTGGGCAATATGCAAGACTTGATGCATGCTTAAAATATACAGGAAATAATAATTACTCTGCAGGAGTAACCCTTAAAATTTCCTGGGAAGACCAGTTTGAGATATGGCTCCCCGGGGTCCTTGGACGTATCCAGCTCTCCAGGTTGCGCTCATCTTCCGACTCATCTTCCAAGTTGTTCACTGCATCTGGGGTGAGCATCCCCCCGCTGACAAAGTCGGGCTTCTTGGAAGCCTCTGATTTGACTTGTTGAGTTGGTTTGTAACCCAACCCAAATCTGTCTTCCTTCTTCTCCACGGGCATCAGCTTGCCCCAGCCTTGGGCAGTCCCCTCTTCAACAACCTTCCTGGCTTGCTGATAAGATGTTATGGAGGTTCCCAGTACATCATATGCTTCATTAATGTTCAGGGCCTCAAATCCCTGGCTCATGGTTTCATGGATTTCTCCATCCATCTCAATGTATTTGTACGTAACCAGATGGCTAACAAAGATATCTTCTTCACCACAGATGGTGATAATCTGGCCTTCCCACTCGAATTTCAGCTTCTGGTGAAGGGTAGACGTAACAGCGCCAGCGGCATGAATCCAAGGTCTACCCAACAAACAGCTGTAGGCCGGCTGAATATCCATCACATAGAAGGTAATTTTAAAAGTCTGCGGGCCAATCATCACAGGCAGATCAATCTCCCCTAGCACTGATCTTTTAGAGCCATCAAAAGATCTCACCACCAAATTACTTGGACGTAGTGCCAAGCCATCATACTCCAGCTTCACCAGGGCTTTCTTTGGTAGAACATTGAGTGAAGACCCAGTGTCCACCAGTACATGGGATAGAACAGCACCCTTTCATTCTAGAGTGATGTGTAAAGCCTTGTTGTGGTTACGCCCCTCGGTTGTTAGATCAGCATTGGTGAAACCCAATCCATGGCTGGTGTTGACATTTGCTACCACGGTTTCTAGCTGATTAACTGTGATCTCCTCTGGCACGTATGCTGCGTGCAGGACTTTTAATAATGCATTCCGGTGAGCTTCAGAACACATCAGCAGGGATAATATGGAGATCTTTGAGGGAGTTTGGTGAAGCTGATCCACCACCTTGTAATCACTTCTTTTTATAATTCTCATAAACTCGTCTACATCCTGTTCAAAAGACATCTTCTGAGTTTCTTTGATAGCTGGCTCTTCAACCACCACACTCTTTCCTTTTGCTTTGGCAGCAGCATCTGCTTCAGCATTAGGTCTTTGTAATTGTGAGGCAAAAAGGCGTCCGCTTCGAGTGAATCCTCCGCCTTCCCCAACATTATCAATTTGTGGAGAAGAAGTTGAAGAGTCCAAAGTGATTTTCTCCCAGTTGCAGTAGAGGTCAGAGCCATAATGCCAAGGGATGGCATTACTGCTTTCATATGGGACGGGTCTAGGCACCGTGATGGTAACTGGACTGACTGCTACAGAGGAGGGTGCTGAAATGGTGTGCGGATCGTAGTAGATGGTGACTGGTGACCTGGCAGGAGGTGCCACTGTTTGTTGTAGAAAGTTGTTGTTTGGAGGAACATATGATGGATCATAATAAATGGTGACTGCTGAGATATTTGTTGGCGTTGTAGAAGATTCTGAATAAAGGGGTGCTGATGTTGTTGAAAAGATGGTTGTTGAGGTCTGATTTGTTGAAGTGATGGATGGAGCCATTGTTGATGATATTGATGAATTGGTTGGAATGATTGTTCTTTCAGTTGTAGAAGAGTCAGGAACTGTTGTCAAAGGGATTGTTGGATTTGTAGGTGCCGATGTTGTGATCTGAAGTATACCACTTTTGATAGGACATCTATGCCGCTTCTCAAGTTATCACACCCATTGACCGAAATGTTGCAATAACCAAAACAGAGCTCACACCCGGGGAACATCTGGCATTCTAGGAGTTGAGCTTTAATTTCTACCAGAGGTGTCCGAATCTGCCCAACACTGGTGATTAAGAAAGATGGCTTGTCTTCCTCAATGGCATTAATTCTTGGTCCTCCATGATTGGGCATGGGATTCTTATTGACATTTAGCGGGGGTGCAAAGTTGAGGGCTTTAGAATCCACCAGATCTTGTACCTTCATTTGTAAAGCCCTGCATTTTTCTGTACTGTGGCCTGGTGCATTAGAATGAAAAGCACACCTGGCGTTGACATCGTACTTTCTTGGAAGACTGGAGGGATCTGGTGGTGCCAACGTCCTTAACTCAACCAAGTTGAGCTTCAGGAGTTGTGGAAATAAAGCGGCATAAGGCATAGGGATAGGGTCAATCACCCTATTTGCTTGTGATGGTCTTTGTTGGAAGGGTCTTTGTTGTTGATTGCTGTTGTTGTTGTTGTTGTTGTAATTTCTTTGTGGCGGATACTGAACTTGTTGCTGATAATGTGGTGGTTGTTGTGGTTGATATGCTGGTTGTTGAGGAATTGGAGCTGGAATTGTGACAGCTGCCACTGACCTATGAACATACTGAGGTCTGCCCCTGTTGGCATGAATAGCATTAGTCTCACCGGTTCTTCTAGGTCCCACAAAAGGCTTCCTAGGATTACTCGACGAACTTGCACCATTATCAGTAATCTTACCCATCTTCAGAAGGCTTTCAATTCTTTCTCCAGCTATGACTACGTCAGCGAAGCTGGTGGAAGAAAAGGCAGCTAGCCTATCAATATATGTTCGTTGCAGCGTGTTCATGAACATGTCGGCCATTTCTCTTTCCGACATGGGTGGCTGGACAGCAGCAGCAAGCTGTCTCCACCTCTGGGCATATTCCCTGAAGCTTTCTCTGGATGACTGAGACATTCCCATCAATAGAGTCCTGTTAGGAGCCATGTCCAGATTGTATTGGTATTGTCTGATGAAGGCCTCAGCTAGATCCTTCTAGCACCTGATAGTAGCTCTGGTCAAGTGAGAGTACCACTCCCTTGAAGCCCCAGTCAAACTGTCTTCAAAGTAAAACATCCACAGTTTTTCATCCATGGTGTAGGCCTTAAGTCTTCCCAGAAAAGACTGCAGGTGGGTTCGTGGACAGGAAGTTCCATTGTACTTCTCGAAGCACGGGGGTTTAAACTTGTGAGGGATTCTTACCCCATCCACTAACCCCATATTCATGACATCAAAGCCCAGGGAATTTTGAGACTCCAGAGATCTCAACTTCTCAGCAATTTCATCAAGCCTCCTATCATAGGCTTCATCCCCAGCTCCCATCACAGTAAACTGCTCTTCTTGGGGGTCTTCTTGTAAGACTCTTCCTCCCGTTGTATTTCCTTGCACAATACCCGGGATGTTGACTTCTGGATGCAGATGAGGCTCGTATACTGGTGGGTTGACATGAGGCTGAACCCTCTCATTGTTACTCGTTCCTCCAGTCCCTAGATGGGGTTCTTCTGGGGTCTGCCTTTCTACCAATGCCCTCAATCTCTCTTGACTCTGGGCCAAGCCATTCATTACTTCCATGAACTGGGTCATTTGGTTTCTCATCTCCAGCCTTTCGTTAGCCATCTGGGTTCTGACCTCTGTCAGATCTTGCTGTACTTGGTCCATCTGGATACCAGGAAGATTGTTGCGAGTAGGATATCTGTGTGGACGGTTGAGAGGGAACACCAGACGGCGAGCAATAATTCCTGAGTCACAACAGAGTTAGTAACAATCAAAACAAAACCTACAAAACAAAACAAAGGTTAGCATGCAATGCAGTATGCTTATTTGTTTCCAAGGTATCCGGCTTGGCACTTGGTTTTGACCTTTCCAGACCCTGAGGAAGATGCTTTGATGTTGCTTGAGAGAAAGAGAACTCAGTGAAACAAACTAACAAATATATTACAAAAGGTGAATAATACATAGTCTGCTTTTACAACACGTTCCCCTGAAGGGTCAAAATACAATAAAAAGAAAAGTACATCAAATGGAAATAACAACAAGCAAAGGAGTCAAACATCTAAACCAAATTCATCCTCCTTAACCTCCTTCAAAAGTGCTTCAGTTACAGGACCAGCCGGATGCTCTGTGATTCTTCTGATGAGAAGGTTTCTGGTTGTAATAGCAGTGGTCAGCTTCTTGTGCCTGTCCTGGTCCTTTGACCTCTTTACACCAGCCCTAAGCTTCAATTCTGAGATTTCCTTCTGGGCTTCTAGGAGAGCCTCCTGTTGCTTCTTTTCATTTGCCTCCAACTGCTCAATTCTGTCTTGAGTTCTCTTATCTTCTTGGGTGCGAGCTTCAGTGATCCTGACCCACCTGGCTTGACTTTCTTTCAGATAAAGATCAGTCCTAGCCTTCTGAAACTGGGCCTCTTTACAGGCATTCTTCAAAATTTGCTCTCCAGCTCTTGATTTCTTGATGTAGTCCTCTGATTTCTCAATCCTGGCTAGATGCTCCACCTTAAGCTTTTCTAACCTCTCAATGTCTAGACGACCATCACTCCTCTCCCAGAGGGTCTTCTGCAGAGCTTGAGACAGATTCTCATTCCTCTCATTCAGCTTCTCAAATTCTTCCAGGCTGACAGTGGCTGGAGGTGGTGCTGTGGATGGTCCATGTGCATCCTCAATGGTGAAGGGCATCCCAGAAATTTGAGCCCTAGCATGGGACCATTCATAATACTGAGCTGAAGCCACATTGTTGCATCTCCCAAGAATGGCCATCCCCTTGGTCTGGATGTTGTCCCAAGCCCAGGATGCCTGTCTGACAACAGCTAGATTAGGTTTTATCTCACAATACAAGGTTTCAGCCAAGTCTTGTACTCTAGGAGGGTGAACCAAAGCATAGCCTAACTGTCTCTTGAACAACAAAGGATTGTAATTGATACAACCCTTCACTCCTACCAGAGGTACATTGGGGAACTGCCCACAGCTAGTAATTATGTCCCTTCCTTTGGTGCTCTGGGTGCACCATCTGATGTCATCTGCAGTCAAAGCAATGAGTCTTCTAGCCCAATTCTTCTGTTGGTGAGGATTCAGGAAAGCATCAGTCTTGGGCAAGTGTTTGAGCAGCCAGGTATGAAATAGAGGAGCACAGCATCTCACCAATCTCCCTCTCTTCTTCTCATTCCTCTGATGAACAGAATAATAGAAATCTCCCAGCAATGTGGGTACTGGGTTCCTCAGAAGGAACAGATGAATGGCATTCTTGCTGATAAACTTGGGCTCATCTGCAAAAAGTATGACCCCATATATGCTGAGGGCTAACAATGCACAAACTGCCTTCCATTCTCCCAGAGCAGCCTTCAGGATGGCCTGAGAAGTCAAGAAATCCAAGTGTAGGCCAGGGATGCTAGCCTTTGTTGTCATGTTCTGCTCAATCAGAATAGGTTCCAAATACAGTGCTTTTGCCACTTCTTCATTGCTGGGAAAAGCCATCTCAGGGTTGAAAGGGACACCACCCCTGACAGGTACTCCAATCAGTGATGAAAACTCCTCCAACAGGGGTCCCAACTGAAAATTCTGGAAAGTGAAGCATCTCAAAGGAGGATCATAGAACTGTAGGCAAGTGTGGATCAAGCTCCTCTGAGAAGGGTCTAAGTCCATAACCATATCAAGGATGCCTCCATAATGCTCTCTGAATAAAGGGATATGGTCTGGAGTGATAAGTGTCTGGATATGTCTGATGCCAGCCAGCACAGGCTCAAAGAAGTGGTATGAAATATTGCTCTTCTTGGGTGCCATGACTGCTGATGAAGAGCTGAGAATAACTACTGATGATGAAGACTGATACTGGTGATGAGCCACTGACAGGCTGAGACTGGTGATAACAGTAGCTGAAGCAGGCAACTGATGAGGAGTGCTGAAGCAGATAGCTGATGAACAGAGGTCTATGCAGATGAAAGGGTCAAAACCAAGCCAGGTGAAATGTGGATACCCTGAAAAACAAATAAGCAAATGTTAAATGATGCAATGATGATGTATGCAAATGATATGCAAGGGTGTGTGATCAAGCTGGATCTGATTATCTGTCTTGATATAAAGTCCATGTATGTCCAAGAAGTCCAGATGGAGGTTCAGAAGTCCAGTAACCAAGGTGGGGGACTCAAATAAAGAGTCACATGTCCTGGGTTAAATCACAAGAACTGTCCAAAGTGAAGCATTCTTAAAAACAAGTACCAGGGTATGATGTGGCTAAGGGTTCCTGCAAACCTGTAAACAGCCCAACTCCCCTCATAGGTGGTGTTCTAAAACAAGGATCCTCAGACTTGGATCAGTTATGAGAAGTGTAAACACTTCTAACCCGGAGGTACAGTGTTTACAATAACCATAAAAGATCCTCCTCTAATTCACCCCAGTTTCTGAAGGTCATAGTAAAGGTCATCCAGACTTAGCAGGCTTCCCAGATAGCCCTAGCACTACAGGAGATCTATAGCACAGAGTTCTCAAGAAGAAACCCATATCTGAACCGTGTTTCATATTCCCGCACCAGACCGAAATGGAATGGGAAAGAACATGAACCACTCTAGCCTAGGTGTCACTCAGGTCCCAGGTATAGGACCTTAAACTCTCAATAGAACCCCACCCACCAAGACAGAAAACAGATCCAGCCAGATAACAGTATGACAGTATGATGTATATAAAGCTGTAAAGAAAGCAATAAAACAACTGTACATAAAGCAGTAAATAAAGCACATATACAAACAATTAGCACATAACACTCCAGTAAACACAAATCAATCAAGCGCTAGGAGGAACCCACAAAAAGAACCAGAAGCCCTGGTTACAGTATAAGGGTCCCCAGCAAAGTCGCCAAGCTGTCGCTCCCACCAAAATGACACATAGGGCCAAGAGGGGTACAGACTCGAACGGTCGGCGAAAGGAGGTGTGAGAACACACAGGAGTAAACTCACAAGAAAAGAAAAGAGTCGCCAGCTAGGCATTTTTATCCCAGAGGAAAGGTAATGCTGCATAGACCTAGAAAGATATGGATAAGACGGTTGCGAACCAGAGAGACTGAGAAAGGGGATTGGTTACAACCTGGGAAGGTATTAGCACCCAGATTGTCCGCCGTACTCGACGGGATCCACGCTTGAAAGATTTGTGTTTTAAAGGGGTAGTGTCAGTGCAGACTGCGTATCAAAGCTGGAAAAGAATGCAAGTGTCAGTGTAAAAAAGAATGTGAAGTGTATAAATGGAGTGTCAGTGTAAGGACAGAGTGAAATGCTCATGATAATGAGGCTAAAAGAATAATGCTAGAAAGAGGGGGGAATATACAGAGACTTTTGTTCGATAACTGTTAAGTTATGCCTACATATCCTCTCGTGCAATGAGGAAGTCAGAACACCGTAGTTCGACCCAAAGAGACTGAAAGAAATTGACTTGTGAACTGCTTGCTTATCTATGCTCAAGTGTATGACCTGTCTGGCTCAGGTGCTAACTATCTTGCATTAGACGGAAGAAGCGAGTTCTCGTTTATGAGTGAGTGAGATGAGGAAAGAATCCCGGAGGAGACGATTATTGTTTGTTTTTGATGTTTTCAGTCTTTTATTGCTTTTTGGTGTTTGTCATAAATTAATGAGCTTAAGCCTAAACCGAGGGTTAGTAAACTCATCACATCCTCCCTCTGATTAGGGGTAATGAGAATACCTTAAGTGTGAAGTCAGCATCTCACACTTAATCACCATGGTGTAGGATTAAGATCATTAACCTACTTGTGATTATTTAGATGTTTTTGTTGTTTTTGTCTAGTGTTGAGTAATGAGATTAAGCCATAACCAGGGATTAAACAGACTCATTACACCATCCTAATAGAAGGATAATAGATGAGAATGTTTAAGCTGAGGAAAACTCCTCAACTTAATCCATGATTAGGGATTAACCTCATGACAAAACAAAGCCTTTATTAGATGGATTTTAGTTAATGATATGATGAAGAAGTGAGTTTTATGGTTTGTAAGACAACTTGAGGGGGACTTGTCCATTAACACTAGAGTTAGTCCTTCTTAACCAATTAAGGAAGAATTAGAACCCTAATGCAAGGCCCAAGTTACAAGCTTGATGTCTTGATGGTTATTTAGTGAATTGATTAAAGGATTTAAACACATTAAGGGTTTAACACTTAGGATTAAAGTTATACACTCCATCCTAATAGAAGGATGCAGGCATAAGCTTAATCACAAAGCCTTAAAGCCTTCAGGGTTTAGTCCCTGATTATGAGATGAGGAGAGAAGACTCAAAGAGACACAAAGGTGAAACTAAGTGGGGGGACTAATCAAAACCCTAATCATTGTCATGCTTGGTTGTTCCTAGGGTTTGTGAGGTTTGCAAGGAAATCTTCAGGGAACCACCAAGGAGGGAAGCAGATGAAAGGAGCGAAGGGAAGCAAAACAACTTGCTTCACTTAAGAAGACAAGTTGCTTGAAGAAAGAAGGTGAGATGAATAAGAATGAGCAAGCTCAATCCAAACACATACAAAAATGCAGCAAATGAATTATGAAGGAGATGAAAAGAGAATGTGAGAAGTGAAGGCAAATTCACTTCTCAAACAACTTACCACCTGAAAAGTTAGTAAAGAAATGAAATGCAATGCAAATGAGATGAAATGTGATGATGCAAACCAAAACCAGAAGCATGAGTATGATGTTAATGATGCTAAGAGATGATGCAAACATGAGGCAAGACATGAGGATGATCATACAAACATATGGATGCAAGAGAAGCATGCTTAGAACCATGAACATACATGAAAAGTTATGGAATGCAAATGACATACAACATGGCAAATGGAAGATGCAATGATCAAACATGATTCTAATATGTCCTAAGATGTATTATGAATCAAATGAATGCACAAAATGTCATGGCAAGTCATGGTATGCAAGCAAATGAAAGATGGATGCAAAGGAAAGCATGAATTAGGGTTTATGATCAACACACAAAGCAAAATCCAAAACCAGAAGCAAACATCATGATAAAAAATTGAAAATGCAATCAAAGGAACCCTAAACATATACAAACTCACTTCCCAAAGGAGAGGATCCAATTCTTAACCTAGTGTAAGTTATGAATTTTCTAAGATTGCTAGGGTTTTAAGGTACCTTGTCAAGAAAAATGTCAAACAAATTGGAAATGCAAGATCAATTCAAGCCAATTTTATCCTATAAACTACATGATATGCAAGATGCAATGCAAAAAGAATCATTGTCCAACTCTCAATGGTTAGGCAGAAATGAATTTTTGAAGTTTGGATCAAAACAATGCCTTGAAATGAAATTAATTCCATTGAAAATGATCAAAAGGCATCAAGAACAAAAAATAAATTTGGTTTGAGAGTTGGACAATGTTTCTAAATGTTTTTGAATGTCACATGAATTTTTTTGTGATTTTTAAATACCTAAAAGTATTTTTAGTTAATTAATTTTCATTAACTAATTAAAAATAAACTTTTAAATGATTTAAAAATGAATTTTAATGCAAAAAATAAAAATAAAAATATTTTTGGTTTCTGAAAATTAATTAAAGGTTTGATAAAAATTTTCAGAATTTTTCAATGTATTTTGCTATTTTAATTAATTTGTGCAAAATAAATATGAAATAAATAAAAATAAAATGGATTTAATGAGAAAATAGGAAAGTCAGCAGATCTAGGGGCCAGGATTCAAACTGGGACGCGCGCGAATTTACTAGGCGCGCATCTGGACGGCCAGCATTCAAATTTCCTTAATTATGATTAAAACCCTAATTCAGTGCCCTAATCACTTTCAGATGACCGGAACAGTGTTCCGGTCATCTTCTCCGGCAAGGTGATATCTCAATCTCTCTTAATACGCCATGAAACCTCACCAATCTCTCCAGAATCACTCATTGAACATCACTAAACCTAAACCCCACCCCAAAATCCATTTATCTCCACTGAATCTTGAGAAACGAATCAAAACGGAAAACACACAAAAATTTCAGAGATCAAATACATCCTACACACGTAACCATTTTCAAAGGTTCAAAGCTCAAAATGATCAGCACACCACATAGAATCAGTTTATAACTTAAAACACAAGTTCTGGAAAAATGTTTTTGGATGATACCTGAGATGAAGCTTTTCAAACTGGAGCTTTCTGAGCCTTTCTCTTATGCAAACCAACTCCTCTGGTCCCCCTGAGCTCAATGGAATGCTTCAAAACTTTTGTTGATGGCTGATTTGGGAGATTGCAGAAGTTCTGTTCAGTGAGGGGTGATGATCGTGTTTTGGTTTCAGTGACTTTCAGGTTGTTTTAATGGGGTGTTTGTGATCAGTGAGTCATGTTGAGATCAAGGGTGAAGTTTGTTTGTGTGTTTGATGCTTGTGGAGAGTTTTTCGAATGGTTTTGCAAATGAAGCATAAACTTGGAACTATGACTTGGAGTGTGTTTCAGCATGAGTTGTGTGGTGTGTTATGCTGGCTTTGGTCCACTTATCACAACTAGAGAGGTCAGAGGAGTTGGTGTGCCCTATTGTGACTGGTATGGGCAAGTTGCCAAAATGTCACACTTTGTGTAAGAGAGGTATGGGCTCATGGCTAGCCAAGGACAAGTGGGGTGTCCTGCGCATCAAGAAGTGTGGAGAGCCCTAGGATCAATTCTGAAGTCAGCAAGCAAGTGGATTAGGGTTTGAGTGAGGTTTTGCAACTTGCTTCATCTTTGCCCCTTTTGAAGTTTCTTGCCCCACAAGTCACAAAAATGAGCAAACTCTTGGTGAATTCTGATCTTTAGACATTGTTTCATGTTTGTATGAAGTTTATAAGTCCATTTGATAGCATAATTTGTCTTGGCAAGGGATTTTGCAACTTTGCCTCTTTGGTGCATAACTTGAAATTATGTGATTTTGGCCAACTTTGACAAGCCATAACTTTTGATCCAAAATGACTTAGAATGAGTTCTTGTACTTTTTGAAAATGGAATGATCCATTCTACAACTTTCATGACCAAAGTTTTCCCATTTGAAGCCTTTTTGAATCAAAAAGCAAGGGTTGAAAAAGTTTCCCAAAATGGCAAGTTTCCATTACAAGTCATTTTCCCAAAAAGTCAACTTTGCAAATGGCTTGAAATTCTTCAATTTTGTGAACTTCCAACATCTTATATGATCAAATAAAGATCATACACAATCAAAAGGATGAAGAACACCCTTTGGTTGGGTCATTGAGGGCCTCAGATGCCCTGATTTTGCACTGACTTGCTCAAAAAGTCAACTCTTGATCAGATGCCTTCCCCATTGAATTTCTTCATGAAAATTGATATGCATGATCCCTATACCATATAGAGACCAATAGAAACAAGAATGACCAAAAAATTTGGAGTTATGGCCTTTGAAACCAAAACCCTAATTCTAGGTCATCTGTGTAGTTAAACCTGGCTCTGCTTCCATGCCAATCTGAGTTCTTGTGATTCTTTGACATTCTTGACTTTGAGAGGATATAATATGATGCTTGAACATACATGGACCCCTTTGAAGTGATTGATGACCTTTGGAGTGGCTCAAGTGGCTCTTGGATTGCTCAGATCACAAACCCTAGATGCAGATGACTTTGAATCTATGCAGTGAATAAAAAATGCAATATGAGATGCTATGATTGAACTTATGCATATGAAGAGATCACAATCCAGAGTGTGAATGGGTGAGGGCAAATCACTAAATGATCTTCCTTGAGATTTCTGTATGGATCCTGTTGAGGATGATAATATCTTGACAACTCAGCTGGGGAAATGAACACCTTCTGATGATGCTCTGAAGAAAATGCTGGAGAAGTGAAGCCCGAAAACTCTGGTGTTAAGAAAGACCATCTCTGGTTGTGTTTGGAAGATTTGTTGAGGAAATAATGATTTGGCAGCTTGATGGGGAAAACCTTTCATGCCCCATGTTGTGTTGAACACATGCAATCCTGTTACGACAAAGAAACGCACAAGTACCCAGAGGTATCCCTTTTTGGATTCCATCATAGAAGTTTAGACACTCCCAAGAGCAAATAATATATTTCCTATAAGCATGTGATTAAAAAGGCACATATGTTTTTATGCAACCATTTTATCAAGGATATCGGACATTTTGCAAATGAAGTAAAATGTACAAGACGAAGTATGACTGAAAATTTTGGTTTTATTAATTTGTGTGCCCTGAATCTGCAAGTAAAGTCAAAGAAACAAATCCCCTGAAATGAGGAGATTGTTACAAAATTGAGAAAAATAAAGGTGCTGGCAATGTTGATGACGCTTTAGTGAGCTCCCCTTTTGCTATGACTCGTATGACATTGACGTTCTTCTCATCTTGCTTTTTGAAGAAGGTTGATTCTGACCGACGCTTTAACCCTTCAAAGCTTGCCATATTGTGGGCGGGCTTCGATGATCCTGACCCACCTAGCCTGGCTCTCTTGCAGATAGTGCTCAACCCTAGCTTTCTGAATCTTGGCCTCCTTGCAGGCATTCTTCAATATTTGTTCCCTCGCCCTTGCTTTCCTTATGTAGTCCTCTGTCTTTTCAATCTTGGTCAGATGCTCAATCCTGAGCTTTTCCAATCTTTCAATGTCCAGACAACCATCACTTCATTCCCAAAGAGTCTTCTTCAAGGCCTGAGATAGATGCTCATTCATTTCCTTCAACCTTTCAAATTCCTCCAGGCTAACTGTTGCTACAGGCTGTACTGTAGATGGTCCAGGTGTGTCTTCCAAGGTGAAAGGAATTCTGGTAATCTGAGCTCTAGTACGGTACTAGTCATAGTACTGAGCTGAAGCAACATTGTTACATCTTCCAAGAATAGCTATCCCTTTTGTCTGGATGTTGTCCCAAGCCCAAGCAGCTTGCCTGAAAATAGCTGAATTAGGTTGCACTTCACAGTATAGGGTCTCAACTAAATCCTGTCCTCTGGGAGGGTTAACTAAGGCATAACCCAATTTTCTCTTAAATAATAAAGGGTTGTAGTTGATGCAACCTTTTACTCCTATCAGAGGCACATTTGGGTATTATCCACAACTGGTGATAATGTCCTTGCCTTTGGTGCTCTGGGTGCACCATCTGATATCATCTGAAGTTAAGGCAATGAACCTCTTGGCCCAATTTTTCAGCTAATGTGGGTTCAAGAAGGCATCTGATTTAGGCAGGTGTCTGAGTAACCAAGAGTAGAACAAAGGAGCACAACATCTGACCAACTTCCCCCTTTGTTTTTCATTCCTCTGGTGGATGGAGTAGTAAAAATCCCCTAATAATGTAGGTACTGGGTTCCTCAGCAGAAACAAGTGGATGGCATTCTTACTGACAAATTTAGGCTCATCTGCAAACAATATAGCCCCATATATGCTGAGGGCTAATAGTGCACAAACTGCCTTCCATTCTCTCAAGTTAGCCTTCAGGGTGGCCTGAGAAATCAAGAAGTCCAGATGCAAACCAGGAATCCCAGCTTTTGTTGTCATGCTTTGCTCAATAAGGGCAGGCTCCAAGTATAATGCCCTTGCTATCTCCTCACTTCTGGGAGCAGTCATCTCTGGGTTGAAGGGGATCCCTCCTCAGATAGGTACTCCATTCAACAAAGAAAACTCTTCCAACAGAGGCCCCATCTGGAAATCTGGAAAAGTGAAGCATCTAAGTGGAGGGTCATAAAACTGCAAGCATGTGTGGATCATGCTTCTCTGAGAAGAATCAAGATCCATGACCATGTCTAAAATATCCCCATAGTGCTCTCTAAACAGTGAGATGTGGTCAGGTGTGATGAGTGATTGGACCTGCCTGATACCAGTCAATATGGGCTCAAAAAAGTGATAAGATATGTTGCTCTTCCTAGGAGTAGCCATGAGTGCTGCTGAAGAAGCTGAAGACAAATGTTGATGAAGATCACAAACTGAGAAGCTGGAAGTAAGTCTCTGACAGACTGATGCTGGTGAGGATGGAGATAACTGAAGCAGATAACTGAAGAAGACAATTTCAGCAGAGGTCTAAGAAATGAAAGGGGTCAAAACCAAAACCAAGATATAATGAGGTGGATACCCTGAAAAACAAATAAAACAAATGTTAAATGATGCAATGATGATATATGCAAATGATATGCAAGGGTTTGTGATCAAGAGCTGGATCTGATTATCTGTCTTGATATAAGGTCCATGTATGTTCAAAGATCCGGATGGAGGCTCAGAAGTCCAGTAACCAGGGTGGGGGACTCTAATAAAGAGTCACATATCCAGGGTTAATCACAAGAACTGTCCAAAGTGAGGTATTCTTTAAACAAAACAGTATCAGGGTATGATGTGGCCAAGGGTTCCTGCAAACCTGTAAACAACCCAACCCCCTCACATGTAATGTTCTAGAACAAGGATCCTCAGACTTGGATCAGTTATGAGAAGTGTAAACACTTCTAACCCGGAGGTACAGTGTTTACAATAACCATAAAAGATCCTCCTCTAATTCACCCCAGATTTTGAAGGTCATAATAAAGGTCATCCAGACTTAGCAGGCTTCCCAGATAGCCCTAGCACTACAGGAAATCTGTAGCACAGAGTTCTCAAGAAGAAACCCACATCTGAATCGTGTTTCATTTTCCCGCACCAGACCGAAATGGAATGGGAAAGAACATGAACCACTCTAGCCTAGGGGTCACTCAGGTCCCAGGTATAGGAGGAAATAAATAAATGGGAAAGAAAATAAAGATGTACAAAAAGCAATAAATAAAGCAAATAAATAAACACACATAGCACATAACACCCCAGTAAACACAAATCAAACAAGCTCTAGGAGAAACCCACAAAAAGAACCAGAAGCCCTGGTTGCAGTATAAGGGTCCCCAGCAGAGTCGCCAAGCTGTCGCTCCCACCTGGTGGCACCTGGCCAAGAGGGGTACAGACGCGAACAGTCGGCGAGAGGAGAACACGAGGGTGAACTGAAAAGAGTCGCCAGCTAGGCATTTTTATCCCGAACGAAAGGTAATGCTGCATAAACCTGAGGAAAATATGGATAAGACAGTCGCGAACCAGAGAAACTGAGAAAGGGGGTTGGTTACAACCTGGGAAGGTATTAGCACCCAGATTGTTCGTCGTACTCAACGGGAACCACGCTTGAAAGATTTGTGTTTAAAAAAGGGGGGTAGTGTCATTGCGATTCTGTGTGCAAAAGCTGGAAAGGAATGCAAGTGTCAGTGTAAAAGAAATGTGGTGAAATGAAATAGTGCAAGTGCAGGAAAAGAGTGCAAAGCTCAAGACAATGAGGCTTGAAAGAATAAAACTGGAAGAGGGGGAATATACAGAGACTTTTGTTCGATAACCGTTAAGTTATTCCTACGTATCCTCTCGTGTAATGAGGAAGTCAAAACACCGTAGTTCGACTCAAAGAGACTGAAAGATAAATTGACTTGTGAATTTCTTTCTTGTCTATGCACAAGTGTATGACATGTTTGGCTTAGGTGCAAACTGTCTTGCATTAGACGGAAGAAGCAGGTTCTCGCTTGTGAGTGAGTGAGATGAGAAAAGAATCCCGGAGGAGACGATTATTGTTTGTTTTTGATGATTTCAGTCTTTTATTGTTTTTTTGAGTTTGTCATAAGAAAATGAGCTTAAGCCTAAACCAAGGGTTAGTAAACTCATCACATCCTCCCTCTGATTAGGGGTAATGAGATTACCTTAAGTATGAGGTAAGCACCTTAAACTTAATTACCATGATGTATGATTAAGATCATTAACCTACTTGTGATTATTTAGATGTTTTTGGAGTTTTTGTTTAGTGTTAAGTAATGAGTTTAAGCCATAATCAAGGATTTAATGGACCCATTACACCATCCTAATAGAAGGATAATAGATGAGGACATTTAAGCTGAGGAAGGCTCCTCAACTTAATCCATGATTAGGGATTAACCTCATGACAAAACAAAGCCTTTGTTAAAGTGGATTTTAGTTAATGGTAAGATTAAGAAGTGAATTTTATGGTTTGTAAGACAACTTGAGGGGGACTTGTCCATTAACACTAGGGTTAGTCCTTTTTAACCAATTAAGGAAGAATTAGAACCCTAATGCAAGACCCAAGTTACAAGCTTATTGCCTTAGTGATTATTAGATGGATTGATTAAAGGATTTAAACACATTAAGGTTTTAACACTTAGGATTAAAGTTATACACTCCATCCTAATAGAAGGATGCAGGCATAACCTTAATCACAAAGTCTTAAAACCTTGAAGGTTTAGTCCCTGATTAAGAGATGAGAAGAGAGACACAAAAGATGACACAAAGGTAAAAATAATTGGGGAACTAATCAAGCCCTAATTGTGATCATACTTGGGTTTTCCTAGGGTTTATGAGGCTTGCAATAAGTCTTCAAGATGAGCCACCAAGGAAGAAGCAAAGATGGAAGGAGAAGAAGCAGAAAGAAGCAAGTCAACTTACTTAACTTAAGAAGATAAGTTGCTTGAAGAAAGAAAGTGAGGAGGGAACATGAATGAGCAAGCTCACTCTAATACACATACAAAATGCAGCAATGATGCATAAGAGAGATGAGAAGAGATTGTGAGAAGTGAAGGCAAATTCACTTCTCAAACACTTACCACCTGAAAAGTTAGCAAAAGAAATGAAATGGAATGAGAATGAAATGAAATGCAAAGATGCAAACCAAAACCAGAAGCATGTTCATGATGCTAATGATGCAAAGAGATGATATAAATGTATGTCATGAGATGAAGATGATCATACAAAGGATGGGAATGCAAATGAAGCATTAAGGAAGCATGGAAGTTCATGAATGCATATGGAAAGTAATGAAAGCATATCATGGCAAATGAATGATGCAGTGATCAAACATGATTTCAATGTGTCCTAAGATGTCTTACATGTCATATGGATGTACAAAATGTCATGGCAAGTTCATGTATGCAAGTTTATAGAAGATGGATGCAAATGAAGATGCATATTAGGGTTATATGATCATGTGAGATTCACAATTCAAAAACATAAGCAAAGCATAAGATAAAAAAATTGAAAATGGACTCAAAGAAACCCTAAACCTATACTAAGTTACCATCCAAAGGTGGAGGTCAGAAGCTTAACCTAGAAGGACTTATGATTTTTCTAAGTTTCTAGGGTTTTAAGGGTGATCCTAAAGGTAAAATGCCAAACAAATTGAAAATGCATTATAAAAATGAAACAAAAATGTTTTTAGATGCTTGAAACCATGCATAGCACAATGCAAAAGAATCATTTACAAACTCACTTTGGTTCAAAAGTTATGAATTTTTGAAGTTAGGGTTAAAAATATTCAAGTTTAAGAACCCTAATTCAATTGAAAAATTTCAAAGTATGATCAAAACCATAAAGAAATTTGTGTGGTGAGTTTGTAAATGTTTGAAAATGTTCTCTGAAATTTTTTGGGATTTTTAAATACCTAAATGTATTTTTAATTAATTAATTCTCATTAACTAATTAAAAATAACATTTAAATGATTTATAAATATATTTTTAATTCAAAAAATAAAAATAAAAATATTTTTGGGTTTTGAAAATTAATTAAAGGTTGGATAAATGTTTTTAGAATTTTTAGACTATTTTTGCTATTTTTAAAAATTCGTGCAAGATTAAATAAAAAAAATGAAATAAAAATTAATAAAAGGAAAAGAATGATGAAAGGATGGACAAGATTCAATCTGGGCTTTGGGAGGGTTGACTGGTGCGCTATCCTACGGCCCACATTTAAATCTCACTAACCCTAATTAATTAATTCATAATCCTATAATTAAAGCTAATCAAAAGATCCAGACCACACAATGCACGCGGAAAAGGATGATCAAACGGCTCAGATTCAAACAAAGCCCTAAACCTGATTAAAAACCCTAATTACTTTCAGGTGGCCGGAAATGACCTCCGGTCATCTTCTCCAGCCACACTCTCGCCTGAGAATCTCTATCTCACTCCCTAAGCTATAATATCATGCCAAAATCTCCAGAACTCATCTCCTATCATCAAATAACAAGAATCCAGCATCAATAACAATTTATTTCACTCACACAAAGAGAATCGAAGAAGAACAGATTTAGGGCAAAAGTTTCAGAGCAACATAAAATGCTTATCTTTGGCTCATTTTCAAAAATAAACACATCCCCATGATCAGGGCAACACATAGAACAATATTTTAACAAGAAATCAGAGTTCTGGAAAACTTGTTCATCATGTTACCTGAGGTTGAGCTTTCGAATCCTGGGCTTTCTGACCTACTGCCTTGTGCTTTTCCACTCTAATGAACTCATTGATGCTTCTTGTAAGCTTGGAATAAGTTCGTATGGAGTGTTTTGGAACTTTCAGTTCAGGGGTGGTGAAAATCGTATTTTGGTTTAGGGTGGTTTCAGGTTGTTTTAATGTGTGGGAAATGATCAGTGATGAATTTGAAGATGAATGGTGGAAGAAGTTTTGAGAATGGATGGATGAGTAGTGTGATTCGATAGAAAATGCAAAGAGGGAGTTTTTTGTGAACTATGGTGATGCTGATGATTCTGGTTGTGTTCTTGTGTCAAATGGCTTGTATTTGGTCCATGTATCAAGCTGTGATTGGCCTGTGGAGATGGTGTGGGCTATGCTGATTGGTATGGCTTGTTTTGCAAAAAGTCAAGAAAGTTGTCCTTTGAGGTATGGGCTGTTTCAGGCCAAGGACAAGGGGGTGTCTGGCGCACCATGATTCATGGACAGCCATGGAAATCAGTTTGAGGCAATTTGGCAAGTTTGTGGAAAGTTGTGGGAGGTTTTGCAATATTTGCAAAGTTTGGCCCTTTCTTGATTTCTTCATGTACAAGTCATGGGAATGTGAAATTCTTTGGGAAATTCTGAGTTTTAGGCATTGTACTATGATGTTATGACGTGTAGAAGTCCTTTTTGAAAAGGGAATGATCCAATCTACAACTTTCCTGACCAAGAATTTTTCATTTGAAGCTTTTTTGGTTGAGAAAGAGGAGGTTGAAAAACTTTCCCAAAATGGAAAGTTTACATTACAAGTCATTTCCATATTTGGAAACTTTTGGTTTAGCCCACTTTTATTCAAATTTGTGAACTTATAAACACGTCAATGATCAAATAAAGACCATATAACTTCAATTTGATGAAAAATCCACTTTGGTTCCATGTTGGGGGGCCTCAGATGCCCTGATTTGGCTCTGACTTGCTCAAGAAGTTATCCAGTGATCAGATGACTTCCACAATGAATTTTTCCATCAAACTTGGTATGTATGATCCCTATATCATATTGAAACCAATAGACACAAGAATGACCAAAAAATTTGGAGTTATGGCCTCTGAAACCAAAACCCTAATTTTAGGTCATCTGTGCAGTTAAATTTGGCTCTGCTTCCATGCCTTGCAAGCTCTTGTAATTTTCTGACTTTCTTGATCTTGGGAGGATAATATGATGGTTGAACATACATGGACCCTCTTGAGATGATTGAAGACCTTTGGAGTGGCTCAGAAGGCTCAGGGATTGCTCAGATCACAAACCCTAGATGCAGATGACTTGGAACCAATGCAGTGAAGCAAAAATGCAACATGATGTGATATGATTGAACTTATGCAAATGAAAAGATCAAAAGTCATGGTGTGAACTTAGTGAGGGCAAATTTGGGGTGTTTACACCATCCTTCTTAATGTCTTCTTATCATTGGATGATGCCCCAGGTGGGTATGTCTGATTCTCCAAGAAGCATTTGATGTCATGGAACCAAGGCTTGTCATCATTAGCAGTGTCCACAGAGAATACATATGCCGGTCTATTCAGTCTGGATACCAAAATCTGAGGTACATAATTAGCAGTTTGTACTTTGATCATGGAGGAAATGGTAGCCAAAGTGTCTGCAAACTGATTCTCATCTCGAGGGATGTATTCAAGTTTGACTGTTGTGAAGAAAGTCAATAATCTCCTCGTATAATCACGGTATGGAATCAGATACTCCTGATGAGTGTACCATTTACTGTTGGTCTGATTGATTACCAAAGCCGAATCTCCGAATACATTCAAGGTTTCGATCATGAGGTCAATGGCTTCCTTAAGACCCATGATACAGGCTTCGTATTCTGCTTCGTTGTTAGTGCAGGCAAAGGTGAGTTTTGTCGAGAAAGGCATGTGAACTCCTTTAGGTGTAATAAGCACTGCACCAACTCCACGACCATTCATATTAACATCCCCGTCAAACATCATAGTCCATGCCTCTTCTGGATCAGGCCCTTCAGTGTAAAATAGCTCTTCACAATCTTTTGCTTTTATGTACATGATGTCTTCATCAGGGAAGTCAAATCTCATGGGTTGGTAATCGTCAATGGGTTGCTCAGCCAGATAATCAGATAATACACTGCCCTTGATGGCTTTCTAAGAAGTGTACTAAATGTCATATTCTGTCAGAATCATTTGCCATCTTGCAACCCTTCCGGTAAGTGCTAGCTTTTCAAATATGTACTTGACGGGGTCCATCTTTGAGATTAACAAGGTAGTGTGAGTCAGCATATACTGTCTTAGTCGGCGAGCAGCCCACGCTAAAGCACATCAAGTTTTCTCGAGCAGTGATTAACGTTGTTCACAGTCGGTAAACTTTTTGCTTAGGTAGTATATTGCATACTCTTTTTGACCAGACTCGTCATGCTGGCCCAACACACAACCCATTGAACCTTCTAATATTTTCAGGTACATTATCAGAGGTCTTCCTTCAATTGGAGGCATGAGAATTGGAGGTTCTTGTAGGTACTCCTTGATCTTGTCAAAAGCTTTCTGACAATCGTCGTTCCACCTGACTGTTTGTTCCTTTCTTAACAGCTTGAACAAAGGTTCGCAAGTTGCGGTGAGGTGTTATATGAACCTTGAGATGTAGTTCAATCTACCTAAGAACCCTCGAACTTCTTTCTCAGTCCTAGGTGCAGGCATTTCCTGAATGGCTTTGACTTTGTCGAGATCAACCTCAATTCCCTTTTCACTTACGATAAAACCCAGCAGCTTATCGGAACGTACCTCGAATGTACACTTGTTGGGGTTCAACTTCAGCTGATACTTCCTCAGATGCTTAAACAACTCCAGCAGATTCACCAGATGGTCTTCTTCAGTAAGGGACTTGGCAAACATATCATCCACGTAGCATTCATTTTCTTTGTGTATCATATCATGGAATAATGTTACAATAGCCCGTTGATACGTTGCACTAGCGTTCTTTAGTCCAAACGACATTACCTTGTAACAAAATGTGCCCCAAGGTGTGATGAAAGTTGTTTTCTCCATGTCTTCGGGTGACATCTTGATCTGATTGTATCCAGAAAATCCGTCCATGAAAGAAAATACCGAGAACTGAGTTGTGTTGTCTACCAATACATCAATGTGAGGTAATGGGAAATCATCCTTTGGGCTAGCTCTGTTCAGGTCCCAGTAATCCACACACATACGTACCTTGCCATCCTTCTTAGGTATGGGTACAATGTTAGAATCCCACGGCGGGTAACTAGTCACAACAAGGAAACCGGCGTCCCACTGCTTTTGTACTTCTTCCTTAATCTTCATGGCCATATCTGGGCGAGTACGACGTAGCTTTTGTTTGACTAAAGGACAATCTTCTTTCAATGGTATCCTGTGAATGAAAATATTTGTATCTAGACCTGGCATATCTTGATAGGACCAAGCAAAGACGTCAACGTATTCCCGAAGCATACTGATGAGCTGTTCCTTTACTGGAGCTTGCAGACTGGCCCCAATCTTCACTTGTTTTAAATCTTCCTTGTTACCAAGATTAATAGTTTCAATTTCCTCCTGATGAGGAGTAATCACTTTCTCTTCTTGCCTCAACAACCTGGCCAACTCTTCAGACAACTCATAGTCTTCATCAACCCCTTCATCTGCTTGATTAATTGGATTGTCGAAGTCATACAAGGTCATAGCAGTGTTGTTGTCGGTGCAATCTAGAGGATTATCTCTACAAGGGTTGAGATTTGTTCTTTTTAGTGATTAATTTTAATCTTGTTTTAGAAAAAGGTGAAAATGAAATTATTATTTTGAAAACATTGCCATTTATTGTTTTGTGCGAAAAATAACAAAAATGAAAAGACAGTAAGCGAAAAGGAAAATTGTTTGCAAAAGATGTCTTGTTCATTGATATTCCATTTGCACAAAATACAAATATGGACCTATTACAAAATGAGTCCTGACACCCTGGGCAAGATGTAGGACTTGATGCATGCTAAAGCAGGAAATAATAATTACTCTGCAGGAGTAACTCTTATAATTTCCTGGGAAGACCAGTTAAGGACTTGTTGGCCTGGGATCCTTGGACGAATCCAGCTCTCCAGGTTGAGGTTGCTTTCAGCCTAGTCTTCCACGTTATTGACAGCATCTGGGGTCAGCATTCCCCCACTCACGAATTTGGGCTCCTTAGTAGCCTCTGCTTGATCTTGTCGGAATGGTTTATAACCCAAACTGAATATGTCTTCCTTCTTCTCCACAGGTAGCAACTTGCCCCAGCCTTGGGAGTTTCCATCTTTGTCGCTCCCGAAGATTTGCATCCCCGGTGCAGATGCGAACGGTCGGCGAAAAGTGAAATGAAGGTGAAATGAATAGAGTCGTCAGCTAGGCATTTTTATTCCGAAGGAAAGGTAATGCTGCATAAACCTAGAAAGAGATGGATAAGAAGATTTGTGAACCAGAGAGACTGAGAAAGGGGGTTGGTTACAACTTGGGAAGGTATTAGCACCCAGATTGTTCATCGTACTCGACGGGATCCACGCTTACTTGATTGTGTTTAAAAGGGGTAGTGTATGTGTTGACTGTGCATGAAAAGCTAGGGAGAATGTACAGTGTGTCAGTGCAAAAAGAGAGTGAAATGCTCAAAGACTGAGGCTGAGAAAGAAAGCTGGAAGAGGGGGGAGACAAAGACACTTTTGTTCGATAACAGTTAAGTTATGCCTACGTATCCGCTTGTGCAATGAGGAAGTCAGAACACCATAGTTCGACTCAAAGAGACTGAAAGGTAAATTGACTATGAACTGCTTGCTTGCCTATGCGCAAGTGTATGACTCGTCTGGCTCGAGTGCTAACTGTCTTGCATTAGACAAAAGGAGCGAGTTCTCGTTTGTGAGTGAGTGTGATGAGAAAAGAATCCCGGAGAGACGGTTATTGTTTGTTTTGGTGATTTCAGTTTTGTTATTGTTTTTGGTGTTTTGCGTAAGTTAATGAGCTTAAGCCTAAATCAAGGGCTTGTAAACTCATTATATCCTCCCTGATTAGGGATAATGAGCCTACTTAAGTATAAGATAAGCATCTCAACTTAATTACCATGATGATGTAGGATTAAGATCATTAACTTACTTGTGATTATTTAGATGTTTTTTGGGTTTTTGTTTAGTGTTAAATAATGAGTTTAATCTCTAATCACAGATTAGAGGACTCACTACACCATCCTAATAGAAGGATAATAGATGAGAACACTTAAGCTGAGGAAGATACCTCAACTTAATCCATGGTTAGGGATTAAATTCATTAGATAACAAGCCTTTATTAAGTGGATTATAATTAAGGGATGGGATTAAGAAATGGATTTTAAGTTTGTAAGACAACTTGAGGGGGACTTGTCCATTAAACACTAGGGTTAGTCCTTCTTAACCATAAGGAAGAATTAGAACCCTAATGTAAGGCCCAAGTTACAAGATAAAGTCTTGTTGATTATTAAGTGATTTGATTAAGAGGTTTAAACAAATTAAAGGTTTAACACTTAGGATTAATGTTATACACTCCATCTTAAGATAAGGATGCAGGCATAACCCTAATTCCAAAGTCCTAAAACTTTAAGAGTTTAGTCTCTAATTATTGAGATGAGAAGAGAGACTCAAGGAGACTCAAAGGTAAAAAGCTAAAGGGGACTAATCACAACCCTAATCATTATCATGCTTGGATATCCTATGGTATATGAGGCTTAGAGAAAAATCTTCAAGGAAGCCACCAATGGAAGAAGCAGATGAAAGGAGGAGGAGACAGAAGAATAAGTTACTTACTTCCTAAGAAAATAAGTAACTTAAAGGAAGAAAGTGAGAGATATGGAACACAAGTGGATCAAGTTCACTTTAAAGACAAGTTGAAATGCACATGAATGAGATAAGAAGAAGTGAGAGGTGAAGGCAAATCCGCCTCCCAAATAACTTACCAAAAGTACCTGAAAGTGTTAGTATGAATGCATAAGGTATAAAGTAAAAGGAAATGAAGTGAAATGAGATGCAATGATCAAAGTCAGAAGTGTTTATGTAATTAAAATGGCATATGAGATGATGTAATGTCATATAATGTGCATATGAATGGTCATACAAAGATGAGATGTTATGAAAGCATGCTTAGAAAGCTTGAAAACACATGGATGTTTATGAAATGAAATGAATCAAAGCATGGAAAATGAAATAAGAAATGATCAAGCAATGTTCTAACATGTCCTAAGATGTCTAAGATGACCTATGAATACATGAAATGTCATGGCAAGTTCATGTGATGGTGAATATGCAAGGTGAATGCAAATGAACATGAGAAATTAGGGTTTTATGGACACATGAGATGCAAATGAACAAAACAGAAGCATGCAACATGATAAAAATTTGAAATCAAGCTCAAACAAACCCTAATCCCATACAAAGTCACACCCCAAAGGAGAAGGTCAGAAGCCTAACCTATTGAAAGTTATGATTTTCCTAAGTTTTCTAGGGTTTTTGGGTGGTTCAAAAGGAAAAATGCAAATCAATTTGAAAATGCAAGATAAATTCATGAGAAAAATGACTTATAAACTAAATGCAATATGTCACACAATGCAAAAAGAATCTAGTTCAAACTCTTCTTGGTTAGGAAGAAATGATTTTTCAAAGTTAGGGTTTAAAAATGTGATTTTAAAGACCCTTAATTCAAAGAAAATTGGCAAACTATGATCAAACCTAAAAAGAAATTTGTGTGAAGAGTTTGAAAATGTATCTAAATGCATTGGAATGGTTCATGATGTTTTTGGTGATTTTTAGAAACCTAAATGCATTTTTAATTAATTAAAATACTTTAATTAATTAAAAATAACATTTAGATATTTTAAAAATACTTTTTTAATGCAAAAAATAAAATAAAAATTATTTTTGGATTGAGAAAAATATTTAAAGTCAGAGTGCAAAGGGAAATATTTTTGTGATGATTTTTAGTATTTTAAAATAATTATGCAAAAGAAATGAAATAAAAATAAATAAAATGCAAAGTCAACTGATCCAGTGGATGAGATTCAAACTGGAGGGGGGGGGGGAATTGACCACGTGCGCATCTTAAGGTTTGAGGTTCAATCTGGGTTAATTAACTGATTAATCTAATTAATTGAAAATTAGGGTTAAGTGAAATGATCTGGACCCTTAAAAAACACGCTAAGAATAATCTACAGGCTCACGTTTAAACTGGCAAGATTAAACCCTAATCAAACCCTAATGACTTTCATGCTCCGGTCATCTTCTCCGGCAGGCCATTCTTCCTAACTTCTTCCCTAGGTCAAATTAAACCCTCTAACTTTCTAGAAATGATCCCCTAACCTCCCTAAGCAAGAATCCATCATCAAACAACATTTATCATTCACGAAAATCATGATTCGAAGCAAAAAGGAAAAACATTCAAAACTTTCAGAAGTTCAATACATGCTTGTTTCTCAATCATTTTCGAAAATAAACATATCAGGATGATCAGCTAAACATGTAGAATCATTTAGAAACTTAAAACAATAGTTCTGGAAAAAAACGTTCTTCATGACTACTTGAGTTGAAGCTTTGCAAACTGGAGCTTTCTGACCTCTTCCTTTGTGCAAAAAGCCTCCAATGATCCCTCTAATGCTTCTGGAAAGCTTGAATGAAGTTTAAATGGCCTCCTTTGTGAGTTTCAGTTCTGAGGAGTGATAAATCATGTTTGTGTTGTGGGGTGTTTCAGGCTATGGTGAGGGGTGGTAAATGATCCTTGGGTGTTTTTGAGTTGATTGGTGGAAGAGTTTGTGGTTTTTGCTGGCTGTGTTATGAAATTCGAAGAGAGGAAAGTGTAAAATTGTTGCACCCTAAAATTTGTCCTCCCCGAATCAAGACAATGTGTCCCAATGTGTCCCAAGGATCTTCTCAAGGGTTCACAAGACTCCCAATTGGTAAGTGTGGAAGTTTCCTCAGACAATGCCTCCTCCTAAGCAAAGTGCCCAAAACTAGGGTTTTGTGATTCATCAGGCTAAATGGACTTTAAAGGATTCAAGTGAGCTTCATAACATCCCACATGTCTTCAAGAATCCCTATGTCAAGTTTCAAGGCTTTCCCAAAAGGTTTGCTCAGTCAAATGATCAGATAGGCTAAAATCAGTCAAAGTAGTTAAAAAGTCAAACTGAGGTCAACTGTGGTCAAACCAAAGTCAAACTTCATGATTTTTTGCCAAAATCAATTATATGAAGTAAAATTCATCATTTGATCAATGGTTTATCATGATTCATCAAGGAGATTTCAGATCATCAAGAATCAGGAGTTTCTAAATTAGGGTTTTCACAGGAAAAGTCAACTAAACTTTGACCAACCATAACTTTCACATTCTTCATCAAAATTTTTCCATCCAAATCTCATTTTGAAGGAAATTGAATTCTCTACAACTTTGTGTCTCTCAAGCCAAGCCTAAAAATGCTTCATTTGAAAGGTATGAGCCAAAACATTACAGGTCATTTCAAAAGTCAACAAAAAGTCAACATCTTCCAAAGGGCATAACTTGAAAATGGTATAAGATATGGACATGAGACCAATGAGGTTGGTTATAGGACTCTCTAAGCTTTCCAAAATGTCCAAGATCACCTTCATATCCTTAAACTTGAGGTATTTGTGTCTTTGCAAAGTTGGGAAATTTTTGAGGGGTATATTGAGCAAATGGGGCCTTAAAACCAAATTTCTCCAAACGGGCTTGCAATATTGCCACCCAATCTTCATGATATCATCAAGCACGACCCAATCCAAGCATTATCTAATTTTTTATTTTTTATTTAGTATTTATTTGAATTTTATTCAATAAAAATCAAATTAAATCTAAATAAAATATGAAAACTCAATATTTGAATGTTATTCTTCTTCTAGAAAGTCTTAAAAATCATTCAAAGCTGATTGAAATCATACAAATTTGTGCTAGCCTAATTTGGAAAGGTTTGATGAGATTTTTTTCAATATTTGAAAGTGTGAAACTTCATGATCAAGCAATCAAGACAAAGCCCAAGAATCCATCATATTTTGACCTAATTACATTCCATACATATACACAAACTCACTGCAAGCATAAGGGGACGAAATCCTGCCTCCAAGAACACTCTTCAAACTTCAAATTTTCAAGGAAAAGGTGAGAATCAGATTCAAGCATTCAAGCTATCTCCAAAGCTTTTGAAGGTTCCAAATCATTCCCAGAAGATCACCCAACGTTTTTGGATCATAAAATCATCCATTCATGCATCAAAACATGCAAACCGAATTCCTCTAGTTCTTGATATTTCAATTTTTTGATTAAATTAATTTATGCATTATTATGGAAATTTTACTGTGCTTTGATGTTTATAGTGATGTGTAGAATGTTTTTGGACACTTAGATCAAAGCTTCATGGCCGGAATAGGATAACGCCATTGTTAGGGTTTTATGTTTCAAATTGGGGGTTCATTATTTACCCAATATAAATAAATTCTAAGGACATAGATGAATCGTGTGAGTCATAAGGAACTCATTGGTGCAATTAATTTGAAGAAATTGTACCTCTTGCATGGTGATTAATATTTGCAGGTTTCGTTGGCAAGAAAGTTTGCAGGAAAAGTTGCAAATAAATTCGCAGGAAAACCTATGAATTATGAGGAAGATGATGAAGCTGCGCGCGAAATTTAGTTTTTAAATTCAATTTTATTATTTAATTAACATTTAGTATTTCATATCAGTTGGACATAAGTGGTGTAGTGGTGGAAGGCGCGTGTATGTAATGCTTGGTCCTGGGTTCGATCCCAGGTTTTCATTTTGTTTCAATTAATTTGTCATTTTTTTGCAGAACTAATATATTATCAATTGAAGTTATTATTAATCAAGCGCGCCTTATGTGGCTCAGTTGGCTGGAGTGTTTGGTTTGTATTGAGATGGTTGTGGGATCGAATCCTTAGAGGGCCATTTTTTTTATTTTGGAGAATTTTTCAGACTTGTTTATGCATATATGATGTGTTCTCTCCCTAGATGGCAAGGTGCGCGCCTTGGCCCAGTGGTTAAGTCTCTCCTCAGGTATTGGGGAGGTCCTGGGATCAAATCCAGGCCTTCCCCTTTTTTTATAAAACCTTGTTTTATTTTATTTTTCTTTTGTTAATTTTAATTATATTATCTAATTAACTAATTTCTTAATCCTAATTTTCTTAATAAAACACTAACCCTATTTTTTTCTATTAACCCTAAAAAATTAACTTATTTTTATAAACCCTAATTAATATATTAATCTTTATTTTTATTAATATGTAAATAACTTAATATTTTGTTTATTATTATTAAATTAATTATATTTTCTTAATTAATCTCTAAATTTTTTTCCAATACTTGTTTAACCTAAAAATAATATTTTCTCTTTAATCTTTATTTTGATTTATTTATTTATTATTATAATCATTATTATTATTTTATTATTGCTAATATTTTGTGGTTTATTTATTATTGTTATTCTTATTTATCATTATTATTTTTATTTGATTAATATGTATCTGTTAAAGCCATGTAATATCTCGTAGGTTTATTTTCCGCATTTATTTTTGTTGTAAATATATTTACTATATGGTTAGTAATTCTAGGGCGTGTATAACATATTTGTAATTAAAATTAACTTAGAAAATTAATTTAACAAGATAAATATTTGAAAAGAAACACGCACACACGTAAGTCGATCTGAGATCGCCATCTTGCACTTCCTAGGGTTGCCTCTCAGTTGCCTTATGCAAAAGGTCAAGTAGGGTGTCTTAAGCAAAAGTCCCTCCATAAAACAAATCATCTAGTCCCTCTCCAGATTCTAAAAGATCAAGTCCCTATGAGGTTTCCTACGATAAATGATCTTGTCCCTCCCAGTTAAAAGATGATTGTCCCTCCATATGGCTAAAGACACCCTACAGTTGCCTATATCCAGATGACCCTACCAATGTCCCTTAACAAATCCAAGATAATAACTACCTATTCCTTAATAATAGGGATAGTCTTACCATTGAAAGAACATACGAGAACATGAAAGACTTAATCTAGGGTAGGTTTCTCTTAGTTACTTGCTCACACTTCAAAATACTCTTTACACCCCACTTTTCAAACAATTTTCAAAAACAAGGCTTTGTATACATCCATACGAGGATCATTACAAAGTACTTAGAAAATTTCTAATCACACACTACACCTTTTTCAAAACAATTTAAAGTGAGCTAAGTAACTAAGAGTCCATGGATAACCATGGATATAAAGGGTGCTAACACCTTCCCTTTATATAACCTACCCCCCGAACCTAAGTCTTTTAAAATAGGTCTTTCCTGTTCTTTTATGTCCTTTCCTCTTGGATAAAATAAAATTTGGTGGCTACTCTTGCTATCCACAACATAACTAAAAGTCAGTTCTCCCACCGTGTTACAGAACTGGCGACTCTGCTGGGGAATAATAAAAGAGGGGTACCCTTAGAAATTAGATCACTTTAAATTTGTTTGCTTTGTTTGCTTTACTTTACTTGTTGGGGCTCTTATGTGTGAAAGATCCTAACCCGGATCTTGTGTACCTTAGGTAAATGGCAATAGACCAAGGAAATTGTACGGCGTATACCGATATGGTTGATCTGGTGGCCATAGTTAGTGTGACTTCTTGGTTGGTGCTTATGTTCCTTAAGTAAGTTGAGGATAATATGAGGCTGCCATATGTTATCAATACACTAACTGACTTTTAGAACCCTAGTTATCCCATCTTGGCCTTTAAAAAGTAGTGAGATAACCGACTTTGGTGAAGACTGAAGTTGGTTGATACTCGATGCTACACTCATTGAGATCCTAAACTTGGAGGGTTTTGGTTGGCAAGTAAGTTTCCTACTGAACAACCACCCTTGGGAAGGATCAGTGATATTGAGATCCCTTAGAACCTGGTTACTTTTGTAGGACAGGATGAACCAACTAACTTCAGGGGAAGGTACTTACCTTTAAACCTCATGCAAGCCTTCAAACCTAGGGCTATTGTGTGACTTGTTTGTGTGTTCCACATGTTTTGATTGAGCATAACATCATAAAATCATCATGCATCATAAGCATAGCATTCTCACTAACTATTTCAAGGACCAAAGGATTTATCTTTGTTCTTTGTTGCAGGTCATGGCTTCTGCTCGTAGGAATACTATTCGGATCAACTTTGTAGGAATACCTCCTAAGCTTAAGGAACTGGTCTCTCAAGTTTCTGAAAACTCCCAATTCATCAAGAGGCATGGTTACCTACTGGATCTAGTCACTTCAGAGTTCAATGAAGATATGATGAGTGTCCTATTTCAGTTCTTTGATCCTAAACATCATTGTTTCACATTTCCCGACTATCAACTGGTTCCTACAATGGAAGAGTTCTCCAAGCTACTAGGTATACCTATCCTTGATCAGAGACCCTTCACAGGCTTAGAGAATGAGCCTAAACCTGAAGTCATTGCTGCAGCCCTACATCTGAAGAAATCAGACATTGTCCTAGAAACAAGAAGTGGAGTTAAGGGTATCCTTGCTAAGGTATTGATGGAGAAAGCTCAAGTGTTCCTGAAGGCTATGAGTTATGATGCTTTTGAGGAGATCTTGGCCGTATTAATCTATGGCCTAGTGTTGTTCCCTAATCCAGACCATTTCATAGACGTACACGCCATCAACATATTTATGACTCGCAATCCAATGCCTACATTACTTGGAGACATCTTACATTCTCTCCATACCCGTACTATGAAGGCGAGAGGGACTCTGATGTGTTGCATACCTTTGTTGTCCAGGTGGTTTATTTCTCACCTTCCTCGATCAGTGATGAAGAATGCACAAGGGTTCAGGTGGTCTAAGAGGATCATGTCACTTTCCCATTCAGATATTCATTGGTGCTCTCGATCTATGGAGAATGTTACTATCATTGACCATTGTGGAGAGTTCCATAATGTGCCACTCCTTGGCATAAGAGGGGGCATTACTTACAACCATTCTTTAACTCTACATCAGTTTGGTTATGCTCGGAGTGATGGTCCTCATGACATGCTTATTCAGGGTATTGTGTTCGACTACGACAACGATCTGCAAGGTTACCGTTAAAGGTTCATACGAGCTTGGGGCAAGGTGAACAAGGTTGACAGCAAGACTCTGGAACCAAAGTACTCCATTCTTATGGAACCTTATCTCAGATGGGTACGAGCACGTGCTCAGACTCTTATGATGCCATATCCTGCTATCCTGCCAGTTACCATGGAGCCTGTTGCTGAAGGAGATACTCCTTATATCATTCTTCATCCAGACATGCCTAATGACATGGAAGAGTTGCAGAGATCCTGGATCCAGTTGAAGGAACAAAGGGATACTTTTGAGACTCCTTTCAAAGATAGTCAAGAAAGAATCCTGGAGCTGACAAGACAACTTCACGAGGAGCGGAATCTCAACACATACCTCAACACAAAGAGGAAACATCCATGGGAGACTTAAAACCCCATATTTCTATTTATTTCATTTTATTGTAAGCCCAAGAGGAAAACAAATTTTTTGCTTACTAATAAAAGTTTACTTTCTGGTTGTTTAAACAAATTTAAATCCTGCGGTCCTTGAAAACATTGCATATGCATTTACATACCATATCATTGCATCACAGGTTTCTTATGAACATGTATCTTATATTCTCGCTGTTTATTTTAAGCAGAAATGGCTCTCGAAAAAACTATCAAGGATCTCTAGACTCATAATGCACAATTTCAAGAGCTGATCCTGAACTTGTCCAAGGGACAAGATGAGCTGAAGGCATTGCTGGCTAAGAAGAAGAAGAAGACTAGAAAACCAGGAGGCCTTATCAACCTAGGTAGAAGATTCGGAGGTCCTATCAAGACAAAGGAAGAGGTTGAGGATTCTGAGTCTGAGAATTCTGAGAAAGAGGGAGGTAGTCTTCATGATACTGTGGAAGATTCTGATTCTGAGGCAAACTATTATCATGATCCTGCTAGTGAGGAGAAGTACAAGATGCTGGTAGACAGAATGAACTATATGGAGCTACAAAAATCTTCTGGGCTTGATTTTGAAGATTTGAGTTTAGTTTCTGGAGTGGTTATACCTATTGGCTTCAAGGTTCCTGTTTTTGTGGTGTATGATGGTGTTTCATGTCCTAAGTTGCACCTAAGATCCTATGTCCAGAGGATTCAACCACATACTGCTGATAAGAAACTGTGGATTCATTTCTTCCAAAAGAGCTTATCTTGATCTCAATTGGAATGGTACTATCAACTTGAAAGTGTTAATATTAGTGATTGGAATGATCTTGCTGGGGCCTTCTATAGGCAATACCAATATAATGCTGATTTAGCACCAACTCGCATGCAGCTCCAAGGCATGTCTATGGGTGCTAAGGAGAGTTTCAAAGAGTATGCCTAGAAATGGAGAGACCTAGCTGGCATAGTTCAACCTCCTCTGACTGGCAGGGAACTGGTGGATATGTTTATGAGTACGTTGAATGGTCCTTTCTATAGTTACCTCATTGGAAGCTCATCATCTGGTTTCACCGAGCTGATAATGACTGGAGAACGTGTGGAAAGTGGTATAAGAAGTGGTAAGATACAGGTGAGTGCCTCTTCATCGAGCACTGCTAAGAAGCCCCCTAGTGTAAAGTAGGAGTCTAATGCAGTGTATGGTCAACATAGTCGTAACAGGAGTCACCAATCTGTGGGAGCAGTTCACATCTCCAATCCTGCCCCTACAGTACCAGATCAACAGCAGAACAATCAACAGAAACCTAGAAGATAGTTCACCAAGATCAACATGTCACTGGCCCAAGCCTTGCAACACATGTTGAAAGGGGAACTAATTACTTTGAGGGATCCTCCTCAGAATCCTAATACATCCTCTCCTCGATACAATCCTAATGCAAGATGTACATATCATTCTAATAGTCCGGGACATGACACCAACAATTGTTGGGTATTGAAAAACAAAATTCAAGACATGATTGAAGCTGGAGAAATTGAATTTGACCCTCCTGGGACCCCAAATGTGATCACTGCTCCTATGCCTAATCATGAGAAGACTGTTAATGTTGTTGATGAAGCTTCCTATGTTTCCTCAGTAGCTGACCTGACTACACCATTATCCATTATCAAGAAGAAGCTGATGCAGGCTGGTTTCTTTCCAGGTTGCAATGAAGACTGTTTCTATTGTGCCTACAAACCTGATAGCTGCTGGAAGTTGAAGGATGGAATTTAGCGCCTCATGGACAATTACACTATATTGTTTGAGAGAACTCCTTCTATGGAAAGTATGTGTGAATATCTTACTAGAAACATGAAGCTTGAAGATGTAACTATGGTTGATAAAGTTCCTGTGAAGATTACCTCAAAAGGTCCTGTCAGGATCACATCTAAAGGTCCTGTCAGGATTACATCCAGAGGACCAGTGAAGATTACTGCTGAAGGCCCTGTGAATACTGTTGCTGAAACTAGAGTAGCTCCAATGATCATTACCACTCCTAGCCCTGTTCCTTATACCTCTGATAAAGCTATACCCTGGAATTATGGTTCTGATGTGTATATCCATGGTGTTAAGCAAGAACCTCTGGCTGATCCTCCTATTTCCAACCACAATCTTGATGTTGATAATATTGTTGGATCTAGTAAGGTCACCAGAAGCGGAAGAATCTTCTCCCCTCAAGACATCTCTAAAAATACAGTTACTCCAACTCATACCTCTAATTCTGGGCCAAGTATTGATGCCCAAGGCAAAGGTCCTGTGATTGAACCTATACAAGCTGAGGCACCAAATGTTGAAAATCTTTCTAAACAGATGGAAGAAGTATTGAAGATCATTCGCAAGAGTGATTATGATATTGTTGACCAGTTGGGGCATACTCCCTCCAAAATCTCCATGTAATCTTTGCTACTGTATTCTAAGGCCCATGCTTAAGCCTTAATCAAGTTCTTAAAGGCTGCTCATGTGCCAAATGAAATTTCTATGGATCAGTTTGAGAATTGTGTTGCACATCTAACTAGTGATAATGGTTTGGGTTTTTCTGATGCTGATCTGACTCCTGCCAAGAGAAACCCTAACAGAGCTCTGCATATCTCCATTGAATGTAGGGGCACTACTATGTCTCATGTACTAGTGGACAATGGTTCTTCATTAAATGTGCTCCCTAAAGAGGTTATGGACAAGCTCAATCCTGAAGGTGTTGTGCTAATACCAAGTAATGTGGTGGTAAGGTCCTTTGATGGTTCAAGAAGAATGGTACATGGAGAAGTAGACCTCCCAATCAAAGTAGGCTCTCAAGTTTTCAACTCTACTTTCTATGTGATGGATATTCGTCCGGCGTACTCATGTTTTCTTGGGAGCCCCTGGATCCATGGGGCAGGTGCTGTGACATATACCTTACATCAGAAGCTGAAATATCCAGTGAAGAGAAAAATTGTCACTATTTATGGTGAAGAAGAGTACATGGTGAGCCATGTGAATACTTTCAAATATGTAGAAATGGAGGGTGAAATGGTTGAAACTTCGTGTCAAACATTTGAAGTGGTTCCTTGCTCTGCTCCTGTTCCTTAGTCTGTCCCTGCTTCTGAAAGGTTCATGTGGTTACTAGAATACCTCCTGCAATGGACTCCCTCAAAGATGCTAAGGCTGTGGTTGCAAAAGGTGGTTCTGCTATTTGGGGTCAGCTTCCCAACATCCCTTGCAAGTCTGACAAGTTTGGTTTGGGTTTTACTGCAGAATCTGAGAAGACTGTTCGTCGTGCTTGTGTTGTTCGTATCACTAATCTAGGGGTCATAAGAGATTAATTTAATGTTGTGGGTGACTGTAATGAAGACTACAACCTGGATGATTGGATCTTTCCTACCATGGGTGATGGACTCAACAATTGGAAGACTGAAGACGGTATTCCTATCTCCTTTAGTCAGGAGTAAATACTATTACTATGTTTTGTTTTAAGTTTGTAATTTTGAACAAAAAAACCTTTTAAGCCTTGTGTCTTGCCCGGGGCACAATGGTATGCTTGTTTCGGGATGTCATTTCATTTGCATACTTCATTCAATAAAATCAATGGACGTTTCGTTTTTGTAAATATTGTGCTCCTTGTCTTTCTTTTATTTATATTTCTGTTTTATCAGCTATGTGTTCTTACACACACCCACATCACTAAATGCAGATCCTCATCCACTCTGGATCCTGTTGATAACAGTTCTACTATTGCCAATTATAATTTCGAGAATCCGATCTATCAAGCTGAAGATGGAAAGGAGGAAGATTGTGAAGTACCTGTAGAGCTTTCTATGTTGTTACAACAAGAAGAGAAAGCTATACAGCCACATGAAGAGCCAATCGAAGTTGTGAATCTGGGAACAGAAGAAAACAGGAAAGAGGTCAAGATAGGAGCTGAATTAGAGGATGGTGTTAAGACCAGACTAATTCAGATGTTACGTAACTATGTGGAGATCTTTTCTTGGTCTTATGAAGATATGCCAGGGTTGGATACTGACATTGTGGTCCATCGTTTACCGGTAAAAGAAGATTGTCGTCCAAAGAAGCAAAAGTTTCGTCGTATGCGTCCTGAAATGTCAGAAAAGATTAAAGCAGAGGTGATGAAACAATTTGATGTGGGGTTCTTAGCCGTGACTTCTTATCCTCAATAGGTTGCAAACGTAGTACCAGTACCTAAGAAGGATGGTAAGGTACGCATGTGTGTGGATTACAGGGAGTTGAATAAGGCTAGTCCTGAAGATGACTTTCCACTTCCACATATTGATGTTTTGGTAGACAACACTGCTCAGCATAAGGTATTCTCTTTCATGGATGGTTTCTCTGGTTACAATCAGATCAATATGGCACCATAAGATATGGAGAAGACTACATTTGTTACACAGTGGGGCACCTTTTGTTATAAGGTAATGCCATTTGGTTTGAAGAACCTCGGGGAAACATATCAGCGTGCTATGGTGGCTTTGTTTCACGATATGATTCATCATGAGATAGAGGTATATATGGATGATATGATAGCCATGTCCCAGAATGAGGAACAGCACCTTGATCACCTGCACAAGTTGTTTGAGAGGTTGAATAAGTATAAACTGAGATTGAATCCAAACAAGTGTACTTTTGGAGTTAGGTCTGGTAAACTCCTGGGTTTCATTGTCAATGGAAAAGGTATTGAAGTAGATCCTGCAAAAGTAAAAGCTATATAAGAGATGCCTGCTCCCCATACTGAGAAGGAAGTTAGAGGTTTCTTGGGACGACTGAATTACATTGCAAGATTTATTTCCCAGCTAACTACTACTTGTGAGCCAATCTTCAAGCTGTTGAAGAAAGATCAGGTAATGGAATGGAATGATGAGTGCCAGACAGCCTTTGATGAAATCAAAAGATATCTCCTAGAACATCCAATCTTGATGCCACCTATTGACGGAAGACCCTTGATTATGTACTTAACAGTATTAGACAACTCAATGGGGTGTGTGTTGGGGCAACATGACGAGTCTGGTCGAAAAGAGCAGGCAATATACTACCTTAGCAAAAAGTTTACCGATTGTGAAACAAGATACTCACTGCTCGAGAAAACTTGCTGCACTTTGGCATGGGCTGCTCGCCGACTAAGACAGTATATGTTGACTCATACTACCTTGTTGATTTCAAAGATGGATCCAATCAAGTACATATTCGAGAAACTTGCTCTCTCCGGACGAATAGCGAGATGGCAAATGATCTTAACAGAATATGATATATAGTACACCACTCAGAAAGCCATTAAGGGGAGTGTGGTAGCTGATCATCTGGCTCATCAGGCAGTGGATGATTGTCAATCTTTGAATTTTGAGTTCCCGGATGAAGACATTATGATTATTACCAAAGAACCTGGACAATATTACGGACCTGAACAAGGATCCCGATGGACTATGATTTTTGATGGAGCTTCTAATGCGCTAGGTAATGGTGTTGGTGTTGTGATTATTTCCCCTGAAGGTTGTCATACCCCAATTACTGCAAGACTGTGTTTCTATTGTACCAATAACATGGCTGAATATGAAGCATGTATCATGGGTATCAAAGCTGCCATTGAGATGAAGATTCAGTTCCTTGACGTATATGGGGATTCAGCCCTGGTAGTTAGTCAGATTAAAGGAGATTGGGATACCAAGCATGAAAATCTCATTCCTTACAGAGAGCATGTGTTGTCCTTGATCCCATATTTTAAAGAGATTACCTTTGGACATATTCTACGAGGAGAGAATCAGTTGGCAGACGCATTAGCCACCATGGCATCTATATTTGAGATTAGCTGGGATGATGAAGCTCCCAAGATCACTATTGATAGATTCGAGAAGCATGCATATTGTAATGAGATTGACACTGAAGGAGTAGAGGGAAAGCCTTTGTTCTATGAAGTGAAAAGGTATCTTGAAGCTCAGGAGTTCCCTGAAGGGGCATCTATCAATGATAAGAAGTTTCTTAGGAGGTTTTCTGCTAAGTTCTTTTTGAGTAATGGAATTTTGTACAAGCGCAATCATGACTCGACTTTGCTTCGTTGTGTGGATAAGAAGGAAGCAACAGAGATTATGGAATACATGCATGATGTGATCTTTGGCACTCATTGTAGTGGTCATACCATGGCAAAGAAGATATTGAGAGCAGGTTACTATTGGTCTACCATGGAAGCTGACTGCTATCAACATTCCAAAACATGTCACAAGTGTCAGATTTATGCTGATAAAGTGCATGTACCTCCAGTTCTGTTGAATGTGTTGACTGCTCCTTGGCCTTTTGCCATGTGGGGCATTGATATGATTGGTGAGATCAAGCCTACTACTTCCAATGGGCATCGTTTCATCCTGGTTGCCATTGATTACTTTAAAAAGTGGGTGGAGGCAGCCTCATTTGCATCTCTTACTAAGAATGTTGTGGCTTGATTCATTAAGAATAATCTCATATGTAGGTATGGCATCCCTGAAAGGATTATCACAGACAACGGCTCTAATCTGAACAACACTATGATTACTGATCTTTGCACGTAGTTCAAGATTAAGCATCACAACTCTTCTCCGTATCGACCAAAGATGAATGGAGCAGTAGAAGCTGCTAATAAGAACATCAAGAAGATTCTACAGAAGATGACTGTTACTTATAAGGATCGGCATGAGATGTTACCATTTGCTCTTCATGGTTATCGTACTACAATACGTACTTCAACAGGGGCAACCCCATTCTCCCTAGTCTATGGTATGGAAGCAGTTCTACCCATTGAAGTTCAGATCCCCTCCTTAAGAATCATGAAGGATGCAAGCTTGGATGAAGATGAGTGGATTCAGACCCGACTTGACCAGATAAATTTGATTGATGAGAAAAGATTGGCAGCTATTTGTCACAGTCAGATGTACCAGAAACGGATGATCAAAGCTTTTAATAAGAAGGTTAAGCAAAAGGTATATCAGACTGGAGACTTGGTAATCCAGCGTATTATATTACCACAGGGTGATCCTAGGGGCAAGTGGACTCCTACATATGAAAGACCATTTGTAGTCAAGAGGGTATTCTCAAGAGGTGCCATGATGCTTACTACTATGGATGGTGAAGATTTCCCACAAGCCGTAAAAGCGGACATAGTTAAAAAAATACTACGCATAAAAAGAGACCCGCTAGGTTGACTGGCCTAGGCAAAAATAAGGGCATCCCGGCGAACCAAAAGGGTTCGGGAAAAAATTAGGGATATATTTATAAAAATTTGTACACCCGGTAAGTCAAAAATCCGAAAGGGAGGATTGGGCAAAAAAGGGTATCCCGGTGGATTGAAAACCTGAAAAGGAAGTCTAGGAAAAAGTTAGGGATTAAAGCGTATGACTATGTCTCGTTGGATCACTCATGTAACTCCAACTATTTGTGCTACCTAAATCAAGTTCAAACAGATAAAGATCAATCCAATCATTTCCATCTCAACAGCCAGGGATGAGATACTTGAAGATAATGGCAATAGTAGAATTGGAACTCAATAGGATTATTTTTCACATAGATATTTTTCTTTGTTTTTGTAAAAAAGCTTTTGTGACGAATTCCTCTTACTAGGATTTTTGTCTCCTTGTACAAACTTGCCTATGTATAGGTCACTTTCTAAATAAATAAAGTCTCGTCTTCAATTTCAAATTTACATTTACCTTGTTTACTTAAACGAAAACGTTCATTGGTTGTGTTTGAATGTGTGTATGCTTTTGAATATGATTGATGTTTACTAGAAATGCATAAAATGCAGTAATAGTATTTACTAAGGACGAACGAGGGTAGGAATTCAACGAAGCTTCACCAGTTCATCCCCACAGGGTAATCTTTGCGGATATCCATATAGAATTCTTCAAGTAATATCTTATACTTCCCACTCGACGAAATCTTCAAGCAGTTTCATATCCTCCGAAGAATTAAGTCTCCCGGATCTATGTCCATCTCTTTTATCCTCAGTCAGGATATTCAGGAACTTATTCCTTCAATAAAAAGCATGACGAACAAAGACGGGAGGTTCTGAGTACCATATTATTAAACAAGACGGGAGTGAAGTCCTCATATTCCTCAGCAACAAACCAGGATTTATTTTCCCCAGCCATCAGTTGTTATACAGAGATACCCAGACACTTCAAGCTACATAATTCATACATACATCATTTACATTATATCATGGCATACACATCCATAATGCATAAGACATTTACTTAGGTACATCATGCCATACATGCATACATATTGCATAAACTAACCTTTTCTTTTCAGGATAGTTGTAGGCAGATAAACACTAGCAACAATTCAAAACAGTTCAGAGACGATCTATACGAAGATCTAGTACTGATACTTAATTCAGAGATAATCGCTATGAAGATTCATTTCTGATGATCAATACTCAAGTTGTCCTTGGAAGGGTACGTAAATGATCTATACGAAGATCTAATGCTTAATCCAGGGTATTTCTAGAGGAGATAATCGTTACGAAGATTTATTTCTGATGGTCAACTATCTTTGGGATAATGTGTAAATGATCTATACGAAGATCTAGCACTTAATCCAAGAGATTCTTTCAGAAGAAGTTCAGGGATAATCGCCACGAAGATTTAATCTTGATATTATTTTTTTCCTTGGGAAGGTATGTAAATGGTCTATACGAAGATCTATTACCTAATCTGGGATATTTCCAGAAGAGATAATCACTACGAAGATTTATTTCTAATGGTCTATGCAACAGTTTATCTGTGGGATGATACATAAATGATCGATACGAAGATCTTGTATTTAGCCCAAGATATTACCAAAAGCAATTCATAAAAGATCGCCACGAAGATTTGATTCTGATGCTTAAATTAAAATATGTTCCTAAAGATGGTTCAGTGCTGATCTATACGAAGATCTAAGTACTGACACCTAGTGAAAGATATTCTTTTCCCCCAGAGATAATGCAGAGACGTTCTATACGAAGATCTAGTGTTGGCATTCAATTCAAACCATGTTACATAAATGATTCAGAGAGAGCCTATATGAAGACCTAGTACTGATATCCAGTGACAACATAAAGATACTATCACCTTCTGATATTATGGATGGCATCTATAAGCCCATCTTCAGTCCCTCCGAGTGGCATCTTTAAGCCCATTCAAGCAAATACAACCAATCAGCAGTATTACTTTACGCACCGGCGAGTGCAAAGTTTTGGGCTTTTGTGTTCAATCCCCTTCAACCTTCCAAGTCACGAATGGTACACAAGCCAATCTAACTCCTCAGGTTTCAGAAAATTGAACAGGGGCAGCTATTGCACCCCAAAATTTTCCCTCCTCTAGTCAATAAAATGTGTTCCAATGTGTCCCAAGGATCTTCTCAAGGGTTCACAAGGTTCACAAGACTCCCAATTGGTCATGAAGTGTGGAAGTTTCCTCAGACAATGTCTCCTCCTAAGCAAAGTGCCCAAAACTAGGGTTTTGTGATTCATCAGGCTAAATGGACTTTCAAGGCTTCAAGTGAGCTTCATAACATCCCACATGTCTTCAAGAATCCCTATGTCAAGTTTCAAGGCTTTCCCAAAAGGTTTGCTCAGTCAAATGATCAGATAGGCTAAAATCAAGCAAATCAGTTAAAAAGTGAAACTGAGATCAACTGTGGTCAAACCAAAGTCAAACTTCATGATGTTTTTGCCAAAATCAAGTATATGAAGTAAAATTCATCATTTGATCAATGGTTGATCATTATTCATCAAGGAGATTTCAGATCATCAAGAATCAGGAGTTTCTAAATTAGGGTTTTCATAAGAAAAGTCAACTAAACTTTGACCAGCCATAACTTTCACATGCTTCATCAAAAAATTTCCATCCAAAGCTCATTTTTAAGGAAATTGAATTCTCTACAACTTTGTGTCTCACAAGCCAAGCCTAAAAATGCTTCATTTGAAAGGTATGAGCCAAAACATTACAGGTCATTTCAAAAGTCAACAAAAAGTCAACATCTTCCAAAGGGCATAACTTGAAAATGGTAAAAGATATGGACATAAGACCAATGAGGTTGGTTATAGGACTCTATAAGCTTTCCAAAATGTCCAAGAACACCTTCATAGACTTAAAATTGAGGGATTTGTGCCTTTGCAAAATTGGGAAATATTTGAGGGGTATATTGAGCAAATGGGGCCTTAAAACCAAATTTCTCCAAATGGGCTTGCAATATTGCCACCCAATCTTCATGATATCATCAAGCACGGCCTAATACAAGCATTATCTGATTTTTTTATTCTTTATTTAGTATTTATTTGAATTTTATTCATTAAAAATCAAATTAAATCTAAATAAAATATGAAAACTCAATATTTGAATGTGATTCTTCTTCTAGAAAGTCTTAAAAATCATTCAAAGCTGATTGAAATCATACAAATTCGTGCTAGCCTAATTTGGAAAGGTTTGATGAGATTTTTTTCAATATTTGAAAGTGTGAAACTTCATGATCAAGCAATCAAGACAAAGCCCAAGAATCCATCATATTTTGACCTAATTACATTCCATACATATACACAAACTCACTGCAAGCATAAGGGGACGAAATCCTGCCTCCAAGAACCTTCTTCAAACTTTAAATTTTCAAGGAAAAAGTGAGAATTGGATTCAAGCATTCAAGTCATCTCCAAAGCTTTTGAAGGTTCCAAATCATTCCTAGAAGATCACCCAACGTTTTTGGATCATAAAATCATCCATTCATGCATCAAAACATGCAAACCGAATTCCTCTAGTTCTTGATATATCAATTTTTCGATTACATTCATTTATGCATTATTATGGAAATTTGATTGTGCTTTGATGTTTATAGTGATGTGTAGAACGTTTCTGGACACTTAGATCAAATCTTCATGGCCGGAATAGGATAACGCCATTGTTAGGGTTTTATGTTTCAAATTGGGGGTTCATGATTTAAAAAATATAAATAAATTCTAAGGACATAGATGAATCGTGTGAGTCATAAGGAACTCATTGGTGCAATTAATTTGAAGAAATTGTACCTCTTGCATGGTGATTGATATTTGCAGGTTTCGTTGGCAAGAAAGTTCGCAGGAAAAGTTGCAAATAAATTCGCAGGAAAACCTATGAATTCTGAGGAAGAAGATGATGAAGCTGCGCGCGAAATTTAGTTTTTAAATTTAATTTTATTATTTAACTAACATTTGGTATTTCATATCAGTTGGACACAAGTGGTGTAATGGTGGAAGACGCGCGTATGTAATGCTTGGTCCTGGGTTCGATCCCAGGTTTTCATTTTGTTTCAATTAATTTGTCATTTTTTTGCAGAATTAATATATTATCAATTGAAGCTATTATTAATCAAGCGCGCCCCATGTGGCTCAGTTGGCTGGAGTGTTTGGTTTTCAGTGAGATGGTTGTGGGATCGAATCCTTGGAGGGCCATTTTTTTTATTTTGGAGAATTTTTCAGACTTGTTTATGCATATATGATGTGTTCTCTCCCTAGATGGCAAGGCGCGCGCCTTGGCCCAGTGGTTAAGTCTCTCCTCAGGTATTGGGGAGGTCCTGGGATCAAATCCAGGCCTTCCCCTTTTTTTTAAAACCTTGTTTTATTTTATTTTTCTTTTCTTATTAATTATATTATCTAATTAACTAATTTCTTAATCCTAATTTTCTTAATTAAAACACTAACCCTAATTTTTTCTATTAACCCTAAAAAATTAACTTATTTTTATAAACCCTAATTAATATATTAATCTTTATTTTTATTAATATGTAAATAACTTAATATTTTGTTTATTATTATTAAATTAATTATATTTTCTTAATTAATCTCTAAATTTTTTTCTAATACTTGTTTAACCTAAAAATAATATTTTCTCTTTAATCTTTATTTTGATTTCTTTATTTATTAATATAATCATTATTATTATTTTATTATTGCTAATATTGTGTGGTTTATTTATTATTGTTATTCTTATTTATCATTATTATTTTTATTTGATTATTATGTATCTGTTAAAGCCATGTAATATCTCGTAGGTTAATTTTCTGCATTTATTTTTGTTGTAAATATATTTACTATATGGTTAGTAATTCTAGGGCGTGTGTAACATATTTGTAATTAAAATTAACTTAGAAAATTAATTTAACAAGATAAATATTTGAAAAGAAACACTCACACACGTAAGTCGATCTAAGATCGCCATCTTGCACTTTCTAGGGTTGCCTCTCAGTTGCCTTATACAAAAGATCAAGTAGGGTGTCTTAAGCAAAAGTCCCTCCATAAAACAAATCATATAGTCCCTCTCCAGATTCTAAAAGATCAAGTTCCTACGAGGTTGCCTACGATAAATGATCTTGTCCCTCCCAATTAAAAGATGATTGTCCCTCCATATGGCTAAAGACACTCTACAGTTGCCTATATCCAGATGACCCTACCAATCTCCCTTAACAAATCCAAGGTAATGACTACCTATTCCTTAATAATAGGGATAGTCTTACCATTGAAAGAACATACGAGAACTTGAAAGACTTAATCTAGGGTGGGTTTCTCTTAGTTACTTGCTCACACTTCAAAATACTCTTTACACCCCACTTTTCAAACAATTTTCAAAAACAAGGCTTTGTATAAATCCATACGAGGATCATTACAAAGTACTTAGAAAATTTCTAATCACACACTACACCTTTTTCAAAACAATTTAAAGTGAGCTAAGTAACTAAGAGCCCATGGATAACCATGGATATAAAGGGTGCTAATACCTTCCCTTTATATAACCTACCCCCCGAACCTAAGTCTTTTAAAATAGGTCTTTCCTGTTCTTTTATGTCCTTTCCTCTTGGATAAAATAAAAGTCGGTGGTGACTCTTGCTATCCACAAGATAACTAAAAGTTTGTTCTCCCACCGTGTTACAGAAGTGATTTTGTGCAATCTGAAACCAAAACCCTAATTTTGGTCATCTGTGTAGTGAAAACCCTCGCTCTGCTTCCATGCCTTTGCTAGTTCTTGTGATCCCTTGACTTTCATGAACTTTGGGGAGAATAATATGATCATAGAACACACATGGACCCTCTTGGAAAGCTTTATGACCTTTGGGATGGCTTAGATGAACTCTTGGATTGCTTAGATCACAAACCCTAGATGCAGATGAACTTGAACTATGCAATGAAGCAAAAATTCAATATGAGATGGTATGCTTATGCTAATGTAAAAATGAAAGATCACAAACCATGGTGTGATAAAGAGTGAGGGAAAATTTGGGGTGTTTACAGTTGCCCCTATTCAAGCATGAGTTAGTTGTGCAGGGTGTAAACGCTTGGCTTAACAGACAAACAAGATAACTTGTGGTTAAATACCAAAGACAGTCCAATATTTGCACTCACAGGATAGGAGAAGAAAAAGGATATAAATTACAAAAGGTAGTATAATATGATTATAAAATGAAGGCGACGGAGGACGACCATCGAGCAGAGGACGACTGCTGGGGATAAAGTGGTAAGTAAAGCAATGACGAGGATGGCCGACAAACTGGGGAAATAAAGGGATCACGATGGGGACGGCCATCGGGTAATAAAATAACATTCTCTGGGGATTAACGTAAGCAATGATGGGGACGGCCATCAGGCTTGGAAAGTAAAGTAAGCAATGATGGGGACGGCCATCGGTTTAAAGAATAAATGAAAATAATGATGAGGGACGGTCATTAAAGGTGAAGGGCGATCACCTAGCAGGGGACGGCTGCTAAAAAAAATCACGACATAGGATGAATGTCAGATAGGAAAGATCAATGATGGGGACGTCCATCGGATAAGCGTGATGAAGGATGATCATCAAGAGGTAAAGGACGATCACCTAACAGGGTACGGCTGCTCTCAGGGTTCATCATGACATAGGATGAATGTCGGATAACAAGTATTGATTTGTCGGTGAGGTATGAGCAAGACACGGACGAGTGTTTGATTTGTTGGGGAAGAACGACACGGACGAATGTCAAATATGTATAAATATAAACAGGCATCTGTTTTGAGAGTGCAAAGGATATGCTTTGGTATTCTGTGGGGAATAAGATGACACGGACGAGTGTCAAGAAGAACATGTTAAGGGCAAGTATCTGCTTGCAGAAAGTGTTCGGGCGACCTGTGGGGATAGGATGACACGGACGGGTGTCGAAAAGAGTGTGTTATGAACAAGTATTTGTACTTGAGAGTGCAAAGGGGATGCTTTGGCTTTTATGTGAAAGGGATGTATTTTGTATATTTCTGATGAAATATTGATAGCAATTTGCAGGTGACTGGCCCGAACCCGGCTTGTGATCATGCGAATGTTTGATTTTTGTCGTAATGCTCCGTATTAAACGGAATGCTACGCTTATTTGGTGAACATGATGCAAATTCTATAATTATATAAAAGAGAGAACAATCCGAAGCTCGGATCCTGCGGGGATAAAGATCTCTGGATGATCTGCTTGGAGGAATAACCCGGCTGGGGAAAGGGATCATTGATGGATCTGTCCGTAGGGAAAACTTTGCTTGGGGAATAGATAAATTGTAGATCTATCCGAAAGGAGAACTCAGCTGGGGAGAAGGAAGTTTCAGCCACTCCATTGGGGTTGGGTTTCAGGCATTGCTCTTCTGGGGAAAGAATGGAAGCTCTGTGGGGAGGCAGTTCCATTAACTTTGCTGAGGATGAGAGAGACTTGGCACTCTGGTGGAGAATAGGAAATTCCTTGCCCATCTTGCTGTGAAACAGTTGTCAGGCATTGTTCGTGGAGGAGATAACTTCTGGGAAGTAACATGTTGGGGATTCAATGCTTGAAATGCCCCATGTTGTGTATTGAATACCTGCAACCTGCTAAGGCAAAGGAAAACATACAAGTATCCCAGGGTATCCCTAATCGGATTCCGTCATAGGAGTTAGACTTATCTGAAAGTAATACATTTCCTGCAAGCATTTTATCAAAAATGGCTCATATGTTTTATGCAATTGTTGTATTATGAACATTGGACATTTTGCAAACGAAACAATAATGTACAAAACAAGGTGTGACTAAAAACTCTGATTCTATTAATTTGGGTGCCCTGAATTGGCAAATATAGTCAAAGAAAAAAATCCCCTGAAATGAGGAGATTGCTATAAATTGAAAAAGTGTTGGCAATGTTAATGACGACACTCCATCGAAATTCCTTTCCTATGACATGTATGACCTTGAGGTTCTTCTTATCTTGCTTTTGAAGAAAGTTGATTCTGACTGATGCTTTATCCTTTCGAAGCTTTGCCATGTTATGAGTGATACAGAAAAATTCAGAATGCAGTTGTTCGCTTATTCCCTGATTTTGCGTGGATCGCCCTTTCGGGTTTTCAATCCACCGGGATACCCATTTTTGCCTAAGCTGTCCAATGCGGCTTTTCAACTCAACGGGTGTACACATTTTTTTTTAATTTTCCCTTATTTTTTCCCGAGTCTTTTATTCTGTTTTTGACTCGCCGGGATGCCTTATTTTTGCCTGGACTCACATTTTGTTTTTATGTCCAACGGGTCATTTTATGCGAAGTATTTTTTAACTGCATCTGAATTCACAGGGGATAAGAAATCCTCGCCATCCATAGTAGTGAGCATCAGTGCTCCACCAGAAAAAACCTTCTTTACTATGAATGGGCCTTCGTAGTTTGGCGTCCATTTGCCCCTGTGGTCTATATAAGGAGGAAGAAGTCTCTTCAAAACAAGATCTCCCACTTGGTATTCCCGAAGTCTGACTTTCTGATCGAAGGCTTTCTTCATCCGCTTTTGATATAACTGCCCATGACAGATGGCAGCTAGCCTTTTCTCCTCGATCAGATTCAGTTGATTGTACCGAGACCGGACCCATTCTGCTTCATCCAGCTTCACATTCATCATTACCCGTAAGGAGGGTAGTTCAACTTCAACAGGTAGGACAACTTCCATACCGTACACAAGCTGATAAGGCGATGCCCCAGTAGACATTCTGATTGAGGTTCGATACCCATGCAAGGCAAATGGTAGCATTTCATGCCAGTCTTTATAAGTGACCACCATCTTCTACACAATCTTTTTGATATTCTTGTTAGCTGCCTCAACAGCGCCATTCATCTTTGGCCTGTAAGGAGAAGAGTTGTGATGTTGGATTTTGAAGTCCCGACACAGTTCTGCCATCATTTTGTTGTTCAAATTGGAACCATTGTCAGTAATGATTCGCTCGGGAACTCCATATCGACAGATGATGTCTCTTTTCAGAAATCTGGCTATCACTTGTCTGGTGACGTTTGCATACGAAGCTGCTTCAACCCATTTGGTGAAGTAATCAATGGCTACCAGGATGAACCTGTGGCCATTTGAAGTAGTCGGTTCGATCTTTCCAATCATGTCAATGCCCCACATGGAAAAGGGCCAAGGTGAAGACATCACGTTCAGAGGATTCGGAGGCACATGCACTTTATCTGCGTAGATCTGACACTTGTGGCATTTTCTGGCATAGGCACAAAGTCTGCATCCATTGTGATCCAGTAGTAGCCTGACCTTAATAACTTCTTTGCCATTGCATGCCCTCCGGCATGGGTCCCAAAAGAACCTTCAAGCACCTCGTGCATCAGCAAGTCTACCTCTTTCTTGTCAACACATCTGAGCAGAACCATGTCGAAGTTTCGCTTGTATAATGAACCATCAGCATTGAGGAAGAAACTACCAGCCAGTCTTCTTAATGTCTTCTTATCATTAGATGATGCCCCAGGTGGGTACGTCTGATTCTCTAAGAAGCATTTGATGTCATGGAACCAAGGCTTGTCATAACTAGCAGTGTCCACAGAGAATACGTATGTTGGTCGGTCTAGTCTGGATACCAAAATCTGAGGCACATAGTTGGCAGTTTGAACTTTGATCATGGAGGAAATGGTAGCTAAAGCATCCGCCAACTGATTTTCGTCTCGAGGGATGTACTTAAGTTTGACTGTTATGAAGAAAGTCAATAATCTCCTCGTATAGTCACGGTATGGAATCAGATGCTCCTGGTGAGTGTAACATTTGTCGTTGGTCTGATTGATTACCAAAGCTGAATCTCCAAATACATTTAAGGTTTTGATCCTGAGGTCAATGGCCTCCTCAAGACCCATGATACATGCTTCGTATTCTTCTTCGTTGTTAGTGCAGGCAAAGGTGAGTTTTGTCGAGAAAGGCATATGAACTCCTTTAGGCGTAATAAGCACTGCACCAACCCCACGACCATTCATATTGACAGTCCCGTCAAACATCATAGTCCATTCTTCTTCTGGGTCAGGCCCTTCAGTGTGAACAGGCTCTTCATAATCTTTTGCTTTCAAGTACATGATGTATTCATCAGGGAAGTCAAATCTCATGGGCTGGTAATCATCAATGGGTTGCTCAGCCAGACAGTCAGACAATACACTGCCCTTGATGGCTTTTTGAGATGTGTACTGAATGTCATACTCTGTTAGAATCATTTGTCATCTTGCAACCCTTCCGGTAAGTGCTGGCTTCTCAAATATGTACTTGACGGGGTCCATCTTTGAGATCAATAAGGTAGTGTGAGTCAGCATGTACTGTCTTAGTCGGCGAGCAGCCCACGCTAAAGCACATAAAGTTTTCTCGAGCAGTGAATAACGTTGTTCACAGTCGGTAAACTTTTTGCTCAGGTAGTATATTGCATACTCTTTTCGACCAGACTCATCATGCTGGCCCAACACACACCCCATTGATCCTTCTAATACTGTCAGGTACATTATCATAGGTCTTCCTTCAATTGGAGGCATGAGAATTGGAGGTTCTTGCAGGAATTCCTTGATCTTGTCAAAAGCTTTCTGACAATCGTCGTTCCACCTGACTGTCTGTTCTTTTCTTAATAGTTTGAACAAGGGTTCACAGGTCGCAGTGAGGTGAGATATGAACCTTGATATGTAGTTCAATCTACCTAAGAACCCCCGAACTTCTTTTTCAGTCCTAGGTGCAGGCATCTCCTGAATCATCTTGACTTTGTCGGGATCAACCTTAATTCCCTTTTCACTTACAATGAATCCCACCAACTTACCAGAACGCACCCCGAATGTGCATTTGTTGGGGTTTAACTTCAGCTGATACTTTCTCAGACGCTTGAACAACTTCAACAGATTTACCAGATGGTCTTCTTCAGTAAGGGACTTGGCAATCATGTCATCCACGTAGCATTCAATTTCTTTGTGGATCATATCATGGAATAACGTTACCATAGCCCGTTGATAATTTGCACCGGCGTTCTTTAGTCCAAACGGCATTACCTTGTAACAGAATGTGCCCCAAGGTGTGATGAAGGTTGTTTTCTCCATGTCTTCGGGTGACATCTTGATCTGATTATACCCAGAAAATCCATCCATGAAAGAAAACACCGAGAATTGAGTTGTGTTGTCCACCAATACATCAATGTAAGGAAATGGGAAATCATCCTTCGGGCTAGCTCTATTCAGGTCCCGATAATCCACACACATACGCACTTTTCCATCCTTCTTAGGCACGGTTACAATGTTAGCAACCCATGGCGGGTAACTAGTTACAGCAAGGAAACCGGCGTACCACTGCTTTTGTACTTCCTCCTTAATCTTCATGGCCATATCTAGGAGAGTACGGCGCAACATCTGCTTGACTGGAGGGCAATCTTCTTTCAATGGTAGCTTATGCATGACAATATCCGTAACTAGACCTGGCATGTCTTGAAAGGACCAAGCGAAGACGTCGACATACTCTCGAAGCATGCTGATAAGTTGTTCTTTTACTGAAGCTTGCAGACTGGCCCCAATCTTCACTTCTTTCAAATCCTCCTCGGTACCAAGATTAACAGTTTCAACCTCCTCCTGGTGAGGAGTAATCACTTTCTCTTCTTGCCTCAACAATCTGGCTAACTCTTCAGGCAACTCATAGTCTTCTTCAACCCCTTCATCAGCTTGATTAATTGGATTGTCGAAGTCATACAAGGTCATAGCAGTGCTATTGTCGGTGCAATCTGGAGGATTATCTCTGCAAGGGTTGAGATTTGTTATTTTTAGTGATCAATTTTAATCTTGTTCAGAAAAAAATGAAGTTATTTATTTTGTAAACATTGCCATTTTATTGTTTTGTGCGAAAAATAAAAATGAAAAGATTGTGAGCGAAAGAGATAACTGTTTGCAAAAGTTGTCCATTGTTCATTGATATTCCATTTGCACAAAATTACAAATATGGCCCTATTATAAAATGAGTCATGACACCTTAGGCAAGATGCAGGACTTGATGCATGCTGAAAAAAGCAGGAAATAATAATTACTCTGCAGGAGTAACCCTTATAATTTCCTGGAAAGACCAGTTAAGGACTTGTTGACCCGGGATCCTTGGACGAATCCAGCTCTCCAGGTTGAGGTCGCTTTCAACCTCGTCTTCCACGTTATTGACAGCATCTGGGGTTAGCATCCCCCCACTTATGAACATGGGCTCCTTAGCAGCCTCTGCTTGATCTTGTCAGAATAGTTTGTAACTCAAACCGAATTTGTCCTCCTTCTTCTCCACCGGTAGCAGCTTGCCCCAGCCTCGGGCGTTTCCATCTTCAACAACCTTCTGATCTTGTTGATAGGAGACAATTGAAGTACCCATCCTTTCTTCCTGGGATGCAGCAAATACTTCAGTTGTCGCCTCATTGATGTTCATTGCTTCGAACACTTGGCTCATGGTTTCGTGGATTTCACCATCCATCTCAATGTATTTGTAGGTGACCAGATGGCTAACAAAAATATCCTTTTCACCACAGATTGTGATAATCTGCCCTTCCCACTCATATTTCAATTTTTGGTGAAGGGTCGACGTAATTGCGCCAGCGGCGTGAATCCAAGGTCGACCCAACAAACAGTTGTAGGCCGGCTGAATGTCCATCACATAGAAAGTAGTTTGAAAGACCTGCGGGCCAATTATCACAGGAAGCTCCACCTCTCCAAGAACAGACCTCTTGGAACCATCAAAAGCTCTAACCACCAGATTGCTTGGTCAGAGAGCTATACCATCATATTCAAGCTTGACAAGGGCTTTATTTGGCAAGACATTGAGTGAAGACCCAGTGTCAACAAGAACATGTGAAAGCACAGCCCCTTTACACTCCAGCGTGATATGTAAAGCTTTGTTGTGGTGACGACCTTTCGTTGTCAAATCAGTGTTGGTGAAGCCTAACCCATGGCTAGCATTAACATTAGACACCACTGTCTCAAGATGATTTACCGTGATCTCCTCTGGCACGTAGGCTGCGTGCAGGACTTTAAGTAATGCATCTCGATGAGCTTCGAAATACAACAGCAAGGATAAGATGGAGATCTTGGAAGGAGTCTGGTGGAGCTGATCCACAACCTTGTAGTCGCTTCTCTTGATTATCCTCACAAACTCATCCACATCTTGATCAAAGGATGTTTTATGGGCTTCCTTCAAAATTGGTTCTTCCGGCACCACATTTTTACCACTGGCTTTGGCAGCAGCCTCTGCCTCAATATTCACTCTTGGAACTTGTGACGCGAAGAGGCATCCGCTTCAGGTGAAGCCTCTGCCTCCCCCGACATTATCCACCTGTGGTGTATGAACTGAAGAATCAAGAAGGACTCTTTCCCCGTTGCAGTAAAGGTCCAAACCATAGTGCCATGGTATAACATTGTCTTTTTCATATGGAATGGGTCAAGGTACCGTGATGGTGACTGGACTGACTGCAGTAGAGGTTGGCACTGTGATTGTATGTGGATCATAAAATAAGGTGATGGAACTTCTGACTAGTGGTGATGGTGAATGACTGAAGTTGGGTTATTGTTGAGATTGTTGCTGAGATTGTTGCTGAAATTTGTTTGAATCAGGGACCATTGCAGGGTCGTAGTATATGGTGACTGTGGAGACGTCGTTGTTAATGGTTGTTGTAGTTGTAGAAGCGGATGCGGTCGAACTGGTGTTTGTTGAAGTGATGGAAGAGGTGGCTGCTAATTTTGTAGACGAGTCCGTCAGAACAATTGTCTTTGAAGTTGTAGGAGGGGTACTGGTTGTTGTAAAAGGTGTTGTTGATGTTGTAGAAACTGTTGTTGTTATTTGAAGGATACCTTCTCTGATCAGGCCATTGATGCCACTTCTCAAGCTTGCACACCCATTGAAGGAAACTTTGCAAGATTCACATCAGGCCTCACAACCTGGGAACACCTGGCATTTTAAAAGCTGAGCCTTAACCTCTGCCAGAGGTGTTTGAATGCTTGCAGTATCTTCAATTAAATTCATGGGTTGATCCTCCTCAATTGCATTTATCCTGGGCCCACCATGACTGGGCATAGAATTCTTCGTGACATTAGGAGGTGATGCAAAATTTAGGGCCTTTGAATCAACCAGATCCTGGACCTTCATGTGCAAAGCTCTGCACTTTTCTGTAGTATGGCCAGGTGCATTAGAATGAAAAGCACATCTGGCATTGACATCTTAGTTTCTCATAAGGTTCTGAGGATCTGGTGGAGCCAAAGTCCTTAATTCAACAAGATTAAGCTTTAGGAGTTGTGGCAACAAAGTGGCATAAGGAATTGGTATAAGGTCAATTACCCTGTTGACTTGAGATGGACTTTGCTGGAAAGGACGTTGTTGTTGGTTGTTGTTGTTATAGGACCTTTGTTGAGGAAACTGTTGTTGTTGAGGAAAATGTCGTGGATGTTGAGTGTATTGAGGAGGTGAAGTAGGAATAGTGACAGCGGCAATTGATCTTGGCAGATACTGGGGTCTTCCTCTGCCCATGTTGTCGCTCCCTGGATTTCCATCCTGGTACAAACGCGAAAGTGGCGCGGAAGAGGTTAGAGTCGCCAGCCAGGTATTTTTATCCCGAAGGAACGGGAATGGTAATGATGCACAAACCAGAAGAAAGAAGAGGAAGGACACGGGTCTTGCGAACCAAAGATACTGAGTTCGAGAGTCGGTTACGACCTGGGAAGGTATTAGCACCCCAGATCGTCCGCCGTACCCGACGGGATCCACGCTTGCAAAGAAATTGTTTTCAAAGTGTGAAGAAATGACAGCTGCTGCAAAACTGAAACTGAAACTAGATAAAAGAAAAAGGGAACTGAAAAAGAAATGAAAAGGAAAAAATGTAGGGAAAATAAAGATTGTGCTCGAACGGGCCCTACCTCGCTGCCTACGTACCTCATCTGGACAATGAGGATCAGAGTCGCCGTAGTTCCCCTAACTAGGGGTGGAAAAGATTGCTTGTGTATTAAGGCTTGAACTGCCTATGTCAATGCTCAGGTGTTGCAGGCTCGGACGACGAGTGCGTAACCGTCTTGCAAAATGACAAGTAGGAGCAAGTTCGCGGACGGAGCGAAGGAGATGAGAAAAGAAGTCCCGAAGGAAAGATGCTTATTGTTTGTTTGCTTTTTTTAGAGACTTTTATGAGTCAGTCACAAGGAAGTGAACTCAAGCTCTTTTCCATGGAATGTGCACTTGTCACTACATTCCAAGATGGAATAATAGAACAAGCACACTCAAGTAAGGAGAAGATCCCCAAAACTTGAATCTAGAGATTAGGGCTTAGGCTCACTAACTCGTTGAATTTATTAAGTGTTTTTTTTTGTATTTACAATGAAGAAGTGTGTTTTATGATTTTCTTGGTGAAGATGATATCCTGATCAGACTTGTGCATCACAAGACAAGCTTGTACTATCCCAAGATGGGAAGACTACAAGTGTCTCATGGGATAAGGCTATTGCTCAAGATATCACTTCAATCCTTATTAAGTGTCTTCTTTAGGGTTTTGAGATGAGAAGAGAAGAGAAACAGAAAGATCACAAAGGTAAAAGTCTAATGGGGGACTAAAGAATCCTAGTTGTTATCATGCAATGGTAATCCTAAGTTAGTGAGGTTTACTACCCTAAAGGAAGAGAAGATAAGAAAAGAAAGAGAAGAATGAAGAATAGAAGAGGGAGGAAGTAAGGCCTAAGCCCAACAATCACAATAATAGTATCAATGAAGAAAGGAGAAGAGATAAGAATTGGAGATGTGGGAATCACATCCACACCTCTCACTTACCAAAGCCCCTGAAATGGTTAGTGACACAAACATAAATGCAACACAAAATGAAAATAATGCCAAACCAAAGTCACACAACCAGAAGTGAAGTCATAAACACAAATGCCAAATGCAAACTCAAAGTACAAGAATGAGAAAAGAATTATACAACTCACAATGAAGCATTATGCATCACCATGACAAAACAAAGTGAACATGAGAAGATACAAAGCAAAATAGTCAAAGCAAAACCACAAAGTTCAAAACCAGAACCCTAACATGTTAAGAAAGTGTCTAAGGATCATGTAAGATGAGGAGAAGAAGCACACAAAGTCAAATATGTACATCATGAGAAGTAAAGAAACAAAGGAAGTGAAGTGGGCATGCATAAGTGTGAATGAACTTCAAGAGCAACCAAACACAAACTTTTCCAAGGTACAAACACAAACTCAAGACCAGAGGGGTATCAATAACATAAGATGGCTCTAATCAAACTAAAGAAGTTGGCACAAGTGCCCTTCTAACCTAAAGAGTAACCATATGACCTAAAAGAAGCAAAAGGGAACAAGTAAGGAACAAAAATTCAAATCAATTCAAGTATACGTGCAAAAATTCCACAAACTTGCACAAATGACCTTCAATCATATAATATCATCATGTCAAAAGGAGAGGATCAGATTCAGAAGCTTGGCCATTCAAAATAAAGTTCAAACATGGATAAGGGTTAGAAAGCTTTATGCACAAGTTAGAGACCAAAATCTATTAAACAAAATTCTAAAAATCAGAACAAAAATCACCAATAAACTACATCTCACCATGAATCCAGAGCAAAAAGAATCATCTCAAAATTCAAAATAATGACCAAGATAGAAAATGAACAAACCAGCATGCTTCAAAATGAAATAAAAACAATTAATTAAGGAAAACAATTAATTCCAGCGTGGCAATTAAAAATAAATGAAAAAATAAATAAAAATACCAAAAATTTGAGAAAACTAAAAGGACCTTTCATGAATTTTTTTATAATTTTTTAAACCCTAATTCTATTTTTAAAAATTAAAATGCACACTGAAAATAAAAAAAAGAAATAAAATAAGAGACACCAAGCCAGGGGTGCATTCAGCAAACAATTCCAGTTCAATACGAATCTGGGCCCAAAACGGAGGTGCACATAGCAAATTGGCCTTAGGCCCACACGAAAATTCATTAACCATTAATAATCAGGATTAATTATTTGTTAATATTCATATGTTATAATTATTTTATTAAAAATGAAATAACAAAAAAAACATGTAACACATGATCAATTGGTCACATAGGGTTTAAGTCACAAGAAGACAAAAACGCACAGCAACCACTCAGTCATCACCACGTCTTCATCTTCTTCCATGGCTCATGAAAAAATTCGAAACAGAAGCAGGAAAAACAGGGCAAATTGCAGCATCAACAACCACACTTCATAGCACCACAACTCCTCCATCTCTCCATGAAAGTCAAAGGTATAAAAACCAAAAATGGAGTCCAAAGAACAAGGATCATGAATATGCCATCATATTTTAAAAACAAGCCATAACCAAAGCAGATCGAACAATATAACATTCAACCAGAAAAACTGTAAATCTCAAATTTAAGCTCAAACAAAGAACTCAAACACTGCAGACATCTTAAATCTAACCTTAGCAAGTTAAAACAAATGGAAACACATCAAATCCGAAATGAAGAAGATTGAATATTCAAACCTGAACTTGAGCTTTTCTTGAGATCTTCAGAAATCCAGAGATCCACCAAGCCTCCTTATGAACTCTTTTGCCTTGCTTGAGCCAAATAAAGGCTTGCAGATGGAAGAATGATCAAAAACAGAAAGAGTGATTGAACTCTTTTCCTTGCCCGAAGCTCCAAAAATTCCTTATATAAGTGATGAGAAGATGGATGTAAGGATGCAAAGGTGTTGAAGATGAAGAATGAGATGAGAGAGAAAGGAAACAGATCTGAAAAATCCTTTGTTGTGATATGCAGTTTGAGCTTAAATGAAAAAGAGAGAGAGAGAGGCGTGTGATCTTGCTGTGTAGTGTAAAAAAAGTGTCACTCTCTTTTGCCATAGCTTCTTTTATAGTAAGGATGCAGTGTGTATTTGTTGTAAAGAATGGATCAAATATTTCATATCCATGAGGCCTGCGTGACTCCCTTGGTTCTTCTTTCAGTTTTCAAATTTAAAAACAATCATGTACATGATGGTGTATTGTATTATGGTGGTGTGTAATTGTTGTTGGATCATCATTGGATGACGGAAAGAAATGAGAATGAAGGACAACTGTGATTGGCTGGCTTTGGGTAGTGCATGGGGTGCATGCTGCATGACTCACGTGAATTCCCTCTCTCCCTTCTATCTGTGGCGTCCGCGTGAATGTGTGAGTGAGGAAGGAAAAGTGTGACCCCAGGGCAAATGAAAAGGGAACATGTGGCAGGCTGAGGTTGGTGGCTTCAACAATGCTGATCTTCTCACTCTTTTTCGTGTACCATCACCATGACTCATTCTTTGTATTATATTCTTATATTTGGTCAAGCACCAAGAGTAAAATGGACCCACTAAAAAAATGTGAACAAAATATTCATGTCACACCACACATAATTATATTCAAATAATAAACCAATGGCTAAATGACACGTGTTCTACGACTTTTCGGAAAGGAGAAATCGTGCTCTACAACTTTTGTGTTTACCGGAAAATCATTCGGAGCTTTTTTCGCACATGAAATAATAGCTTGAAGTTTCAGGACAAAATAATTCCAAAAAATGGAAACTTCCAAATTTAGTAACTTTTGGCATACTCCCGATTTTTGACATTTAAGCTCAACTGAATTACTCCTTGACATGATATGACTTCAAAAATGATAATCCTGACTAAAAAAACTCTGAAATCTTCATGTTGACTTTTCTGACTGCACAGTTGACTTTCTTGCTTCACCTTCAAGCACCTGAACCAAACCTTGACTTCTTCAGTGATTTTTTGCCTAAAACTTCATACACAAGCCATGCAGACTAAATAAAAGTCTTTTCCCTCAAGAAATGGTCAAAATTCAGAAGATATGAGTATTTGGTCCAAAACCCTAATCAGGATTTCCTTATACAGGAGAAAAGTTGCATTTTTGAACTTCTGATGAAATAACTGACTTCCACAAGGGATTTTCTCACCAAATTTCATCCCTAGGATCCTCTTATCATATGAAAGACTTTGCTCATATGAAATGGCCAAAGTCATAAAGATTTCATGCTTGAAAGTCAAACCCTAATTTGGGATCATTATGTAGGAGCTTTCCCTAGCTTGAATTCCCTGATGATCTCCCAACCTCCTGGGCTTTTGTGAATGATCTTGAGCTTGTGAATGCAATGTAGACTCCCCATGGGACTTGGACAAACCCATTGGGCCTCTTGTTATAGCTTGAAATGATTCAAATCCCTCCACAGATGATCATATGCCTAATGTTAGGTCATGAGAATGTTATGCCTCATCTTTCCATGCAAAGATGCCAAGGATATGATATGCTTATGATGATAATGGTATGATGATGATGCTTAAAAATAAGAGGGAAAATTTGGGGTGTTACATATGTGTACAGAATTTGTTTCACCGGATCTGCGAGGCCCTACAAATGGTTTCCTTGTGCTGCTTGAATTGGCACCGTTATCAGAAATCTTTCCCATTTTCAATAAACTCTCAATCCTTTCTCCAGATATAACCACGTCTGTAAAGCTAGTGGAAGAGAAAGCAGCCAACCTATCAATGTACGTCTCCTAGAGGGTGTTCATAAATATATCTGCCATTTCTCTTTCTGACATTGGAAGTTGAACGGCAGCAGCTAATTACCTCCATCTCTAAGCATACTCTCTGAAGCTTTCCCTGGAGGATTGTGACATTCCCATTAGAAGTGTTCTGTTAGGAGCCATGTCTAGATTGTATTGATGTTGGCGAATGAAAGCCTCGGCCAAATATTTCCAACTTCTTACTGTGGCCCTAGTCAGATGAGAGTACCACTCACGGGATGACCCTGTCAAGCTATCCTCAAAATAGAACATCCATAGCTTTTCATCCATGGTGTAGGCCTTTAATCTTCCCAGGAAATATTGGAGATGGATGCGAGGGCAGGATGTACCATTGTATCTTTCAAAGCAGGGAAGTTTGAATTTGTGAGGAATTCTAACCCCCTCCACTAGCCCCACATCCATAACATCAAACCCTAGAGAGTTTTGAGACTCCAGAGACCTCAACTTTTCTGCTATCTCGTCCAGTCGACGATCATAGACTTCATCTCCTGCCCCAACTATAGTGAATTGTTCTTCCTTAGGGTCTTTCTGCAAGGCACGCCCTCTTGTGTTACACTGAGTATTCCTTATAGCATTAATGTTAGGGTTAAGATGCGGTCCAAACTCGGGGGGATCAGTACGAGGTTGTACATGATCATTGTTGCTGGTACCCCCTGTACCTGGGTGGTTTTCTTCAGGAGTTTGCCGCTCGACCAACTCTCTCAGTCTTTCTTGGCTTTGGGCTAACCCATTCATCACTGCCATGAACTGGTTCATCTGGGCCCTCATCTCAGTCCTTTCATTGGCCATCTGGGTTCTCACGTCAGTCAGATTTTGCTGAACATGGTCCATCTGTAAGCCCGGAAGGTTGTTTCTTGTCGGATACCTGTGAACTCTGTTGATGGGGAAGACTCTTCTACGAGCAATCTCCCCACGATGGGTCAAAATACAACAAAATTAAAAGTACAAACAAAATGGGGTACAAAGAAAGAAATCAAACATCTAATCCATAATCATCCTCTCTGACTTCCTTCAGGAGAGCATCGGTCACTGGGCCAACTGGATGCTCTGTGATGGTCCTGATAAGAAGGTTCCTGGTGGCAATGGCACTTGTCAACTTCCTATTCATGTCTTGGTCCTTTGATCTCTTCAACCTTGCGCGGAGTTTCAACTCAGATATTTCCTTTTGTGTTGCTAACAAGGCTTCCTGATTCTTCCTCTCATTAGCTTCCAGCTGCTCTATCCTAGCTTGGGTTCTTTGATCTTCCTGTGAACGAGCCTCAGTGATCCTGATCCACCTAGCCTGACTCTCCTCCAAGTAATGCTCAGCTCTGGCCTTCTGAATCTTGGCTTCCTTGCAAGCATTCTTCAATACCAACTCCCCTTCTCTAGCCCTTCTGATGTAATCATTTGTCTTCTCAATCTTGGTCATATGCTCGATCTGGAGCTTCTCTAACCTTTCATAGTCTAGACGACTATTATTCCTCTCCCAGAGGGTCTTCTTTAGAGCTTCAGAAAGCTGATTATTTCTTTCTTTCAACTTTTCAAACTCCTCTAAACCGATTGTAGCTACAGGCACTACTACTTATGGTTCAGGCACATCCTCTAGGGTGAATGGCATGCGGGTGATTTGTCCCTTGATACGTGACCAATCAAGATACTGAGCTGAAGCTATGTTGTTTCACTTGCCAAGAATAGCAGTCCCTTTTGTCTGAATATTGTCCCAAGCCAAGGCTGCCTGTCGGGCAATGGCAAGGTTATGCTGAATATCACAATAAAGGTTTTATGACAAGTCTCACTCTCTTGGTGGATGTACCAAGGCATACCCTAATTTCCTTTTGAACAGCAAGGGATTGTAGTTGATGCAACCCTTCACTCCAATCAGGGGTACATTGGGATACTGCCCACAGCTGGTGATGATATCTCTGCCCTTGGTGCTCTGAGTGCACCATCCGATGTCTTTTGAAGTAAGGGCAATCATTCTCTTAGCCCAGTTTCTTGACTGATGAGGATTCAAGAAAGCTTCTGACTTTGGCAAGTGCCTCAATAACCAACAATAGAATATAGGTGTGCAACATCTGACTAATCTTCCCCTCTGCTTCTCATTCCTTTGATGCACTGAGTAGTAAAAGTCTCCAAGCAAGGTAGGGACTGGATTCTTCAACAAGAAAAGGTGGATAGCACTCTTGCTTACAAACTTAGGCTCGTCTACAAACAGGATGATACCATATATGCTAAGGGCCAAAAGAGCACAAACAGTGTCCCACTTCCCTGCTGCAGCATGAATGGTGGCCAGAGTAACCAAGAAGTCCAAATACAGGCCTGAAATTCCATCCTTGGTGGTCATATTCTGGTCAATGATGGTGGATTCCAAGTACAGAGCCTTAAATATATCTTCATTCCTGGGAGCAGTCATTTTAGGGTTGAAAGGAATCCCCCTCCTGATGGGGACACCCAACAACATGGAGAACTCTTCTAGCAAAGGGCCCAACTAGAAATCTGGAAAGGTCAAACATCTGAGAGGAGGGTCATAAAACTGAAGACAAATGTGGATCATACTCCTCTATGATGCATCCAAGTCCATGGTCATGTCCATAATGCCACCATAATGTTCCCGGGATGAAGCGACATGATCAGGAGTGATGAGTGCTTGAATCTTCCTGATACTTGCCAGAGTGGGCTCAAAGAAATGATAGGTAATGTTGCTCTTCCTGGATGGGTCTATGCTGATAATGGATGCTGATGAAGAAGACTGAGGAGAAGCACTGATGAAAACTGATGGAGATAACTGGAGAAGATACTGAAGAAGGTCTCTGATGCAGATAACTGATGAAGATCGCTGATGCAGATAGCTGAAGGAATCTGAGCAGTAGAACAGGTCAAAACCAAACCAAAGATAAAATGTGGATACCCTGTAAAATAAATAGACAAATGTTAAAATGATGTATGCAGAATGATATGCAAGGGTTTGTGATCAAGTCTTGGATTTGTTATCTGCCTTGATAAGGTCCATGTGTGTTCATAAGTCCAGATGAAGGTTTAGAAAACCAGTAACCAGGTGAGGGACTCAACTAAAGAGTCACAGGTCTAGGGTTTCACAAGAACAGTTCAAAATGATGTGACATTAACAATATTAGTAATAAGGGTATGATGAGGCCAAAGGGTTCCTGCAAACCTATAAACATCCCAACCCCCTCACATGTATTGTTCTAGAACAAGGGTCCTCAGACTTGGATCAGTTATAAGAAGTGTAAACACTTCTAACCCGGAGGTACAGTGTTTACAATAATCATAAAGGATCCTCCTCTAATTCACCTCAGATGTTGAAGGTCATAAAAAGGTCATCCAAACTTAGCAGGCTTCCCAGATAGCCCTAGTAATAAAGGAAATCCGTAGCACATAGTTTTCAAGAAGAAACCCATGTCTGAATCGTGTTTCATATTCCCGCACCAGACCGAAATGGAATGGGAAAGAATATGAAGCCACTCTATCCTATGTGTCACTCAGGTCCCCGGTATGGAACCTTACTCACTCAAAATCCCTCCAACCAAGACAAACAGAAGATCCAACACATGATATGATGATAATAGTATGTAATGCATAAGAACAGTAAATGAAAGCAATAAATAAAGTTGTACATAAAGCAATAAATAAAGCAATAAACAACAAGCAAAAATAGCACATAACACCCCCATAAACACAAATCAAACAAGTGCTAGGAGAAACCCACAAAAAGAACTAGAAGCCCTGGTTGCAAGAGATCATTCCCCAGAAGAGTCGCCCCCGAAGATTTGCATCCCCGGTGCAGACGCGAACGATCGGCGAAAAGAGAAATGAAGGTGAAATGAATAGAGTCGCCAGCTAGGCATTTTTATCCCGAAGGAAAGGTAATGCTGCATAAACCTAGAAAGAGATGGATAAGACGGTTTGCGAACCAGAGAAACTGAGAAAGGGGGTTGGTTACAACCTGGGAAGGTATTAGCACCCAGATTGTCTGTCGTACTCGACGAGATCCACGCTTACTTGATTGTGTTTAAAAGGGGTAGTGTATGTGCTGACTGTGCATGAAAATCTAGGGAGAATGTACAGTGTGTCAGTGCAAAAAGAGAGTGAAATGCTCAAAGACTGAGGCTTAGAAAGAAAGCTGGAAGAGGGGGGAGACAAAGAGACCTTTGTTCGATAACAATTAAGTTATGCCTACGTATCCTCTCGTGCAATGAGGAAGTCAGAACACCGTAGTTCGACTTAAAGAGACTGAAAGATAAATTAACTATGAACTTCTTGCTTGCCTATGCTCAAGTGTATGACTCGTCTGACTCGAGTGCTAACTGTCTTGCATTAGACGGAAGGAGTGAGTTCTCGTTTGTGAGTGAGTGTGATGAGAAAAGAATCCCGGAGGATACGATTATTGTTTGTTTTGGTGATTTCAGTTTTGTAATTGTTTTTGGTGTTTTGTGTAAGTTAATGAGCTTAAGCCTAAATCAAGGGCTTGTAAACTCATTATATCCTCCCTGATTAGGGATAATGAGCCTACTTAAGTATGAGATAAGCATCTCAACTTAATTACCATGATGATGTAGGATTAAGATCATTAACCTACTTGTGATTATTTAGATGTTTTTTGGGTTTTTGTTTAGTGTTAAGTAATGAGTTTAATCTCTAATCACAGATTAGTGGACTCGCTACACCATCCTAATAGAAGGATAATAGATGAGAACACTTAAGCTGAGGAAGATACCTCAACTTAATCCATGGTGTCGCTCCCACCAAATGACACCTGGTCAAAAGGGGTACAGACGCGAACGGTCGGCGAGAGGGACAATGAGAACACACAGCAGTGAACTCACTGGAGATGAATAGAGTCGCCAGCTAGGCATTTTTATCCCGAAGGAAAGGCAATGCTGCATAGACCTAGAAAGATATGGATAAGATGGTTTGCGAACCAGAGAGACTGAGAAAGGGGGTTGGTTACAACCTGGGAAGGTATTAGCACCCAGATTGTCCGTCGTACTCGACGGGATCCACGCTTAAAAGATTTGTGTTTTAAAGGGGTAGTGTCAGTGCAATCTGTGTATAAAGTAGCTGGAAAAGAATGTACAGGTGTCAGTGTAAGAGAAGTGAAGTGTGATATATACAGTGTCAGTGTAAGGAATAAGAATGAATTGCTCAAGATCATGAGGTTTAAAGAATGAAGCTAGAAAGAGGGGGGATATACAGAGACTTTTGTTCGATAACTGTTAAGTTATGCCTACGTATCCTCTCATGCAATGAGGAAGTCAGAACACCGTAGTTCGACCCAAAGAGACTGAAAGATGAATTGACTTGTGAACTGCTTGCTTACCTATGCTCAAGTGTATGATCTGTCTGGCACAGATGCAAACTGTCTTGCATTAGACGGAAGAAGCAAGTTCTCGTCTATGAGTGAATGAGATGAGAAAAGAATCCCGGAGGAGACGATTATTGTTTGTTTTTGTGTTTTCAGTCTTTTATTGCTTTTGAAAGTTTGTCACAAGTTAATGAGCTTATGCCTAAACCAATGGGTTAGTAAACTCATCACATCTTCCCTCTGATTAGGGGTAATGAGAATACCTTAAGTGTGAAGTCAGCTTCTCACACTTAATCACCTTTGGTGTAGGATTAAGATCATTAACCTACTTGTGATTATTTAGATGTTTTTGGAGTTTTTGTTTAATGTTGAGTAATGAGATTAAGCCATAATCAGGGATTAAACAGACCCATTACACCATCCTAATAGAAGGATAATAGATGAGAGTGTTTAAGCTGAGGAAAGCTCCTCAACTTAATCCATGATTAGGGATTAAACTCATGACAAAACAAAGCCTTTATTAAGTGGATTTTATTTAATGATATGATGATGAAGTGTTTTTTAGGGTTTGTAAGACAACTTGAGGAGGACTTGTCCATTAACACTAGGGTTAGTCCTTCTTAACCAATTAAGGAAGAATTAGAACCCTAATGCAAGGCCCAAGTTACAAGTTTGATGTCTTGATGATTATTAAGTGAATTGATTAAAGGGTGTTAAACACATTAAGGGTTTAACACTTAGGATTAAAGTTATACACTCCATCCTAAGAGAAGGATGCAGGCATAAGCTTAATCACAAAGCCTTAAAGCCTTTAGGGTTTAGCCCCTGATTATGAGATGAGAAGAGAAGACTCAAAAAAGACACAAAGGTAAAACTAAGAGGGGAGACTAATCAAAACCCTAATCATTGTCATGCTTGGTTGTTCCTAAGGTTTGTGAGGTTTTCAAGGGAAGTCATCAATGGAACCACCAGGAAGCAGATGAAAGGATCAAGAGAAGCAAAGCAACTTGCTTCATTCAAGAAGTCAAGTCACTTGAAGAAAGAAAGTGGGAAGAAGAAGGATGAGCAAGCTCAAACTCAAACACATACAAAAAATGCAGCAAGGATGTAAAAAGAGGTGAAGAGAAGTTATGAGAAGTGAAGGCAAATTCACTTCTCAAAGTCACTTACCACCTGAAAAGTTAGTGAAAGGAATGCAATGCAATGCAAAATGAAATGAAATGGTATGATGTAAACCAAAACCAGAAGCACATACATGACATTAATGATGCTATGAGATGCTACAAATATGAAACAACACATGGGTATGATCCTACAAGCTCATGGATGCAGATGAAACAAATTAAGGACCATGAACACACATGAAAAGTTATGAAGTGCACATGGCATACAACATGGCAAATATGTGATGCAATGATCAAACATGCTTTCAATATGTCTTATGATGTCAAATGAGTCAAAAGGATGCTTGAAATGTCATGGCAAGTCATGTCATGCAAGGGAATGCAAAATGGATGCATATGGAAGCCCAAATTAGGGTTTATAAACCAAACATCAAACAAAAATCAAAATCAGAAGCAAACACTAAGATAAAAAATGGAAAATGCCACACAAAGGATCCCTAATCCTATACTAAACCAAATCCCAAAGGATAGGTCTCAACTCCTAACCAATTTCAAGATATGATTTTTACAAGTTATTAGGGTTTTTAGGGCTTCTAAACAAAAGAAATGTCAAACAATTAGAAAATTCAAGATCAAGTCATGGCCTTTTAATCCCAAAAACTACATGCTAAACACAATGCAATGCAAGAAGAATCAATGTCCAACTCTTCATAAATAGGCAGAAATGATTTTTTGAACTTAGGATCAAAATAATGCACAAAAATGATTTTAATTCAATGAAAAACTCTTAAAATGCATCAAGACCAAAAAAGAAATTTGTTTTGAAGGTTGGACAATGTTTCTAAATATCTTAGAACATTTCATGAATTTTTTGGTGATTTTTAAATACCTAAAAGTATTTTTAATAAATTAATTTCCATTAATCAATTAAAAATAATCTTTTAAATATTTAAAAATACTTTTTTAATGATAAAAATAAAAATGAAAATATTTTTGTGTCTTAAAAATTAATAAAACTCATGAGAAAAAGTTTCATAATTTTTAAACATTTTTTTACTATTTTAAATTAAATATGCAAGTTAAATGAAAAAGAAATGAAAATAAATTAAAATAAAAGGAAAGTATTCAGATCTGATGGATGAGATTTGAACTGGGGTGAAGGTCATTGACCACGCGCGCTATCCAAGGGTCCTGGTTGGCTCTGATTTAATTAATTTAATTGAGTTTAATTAAACTAAATAAAAAGATTAGGGCTAATTGAATGCATCTGGGCCTTCTATTCGCGCGGCAAGTCAACAGGTCAGCTCAATCCAACGCCCCATATTCAAACACACTTAATGACCTGAGATTAGGGCTAACCACACTCAGGTGACCGGAGAGAAGCTCCGGTCATCTTCTCCGACACCCCAAAAACCCTAAAACATGATTCAGGCACCTATTCCACAAATTAAACACACCTAAGTGATCCTCTAACAACCGAGGTCATGAATCCACCCTCAAATAACATTTAAACCCCAAGAATCATGAAAATCGAAGAAAATAAAATCCACGGGCAAAATTTCAGAGGGATCATACAAACTCATTTTTCACTTATTTTTGATTCTGAAACCAACCCCATGATCAGCAAGACATGAGCAATCATATTATAACTTAAAATGCAAGCTTTGGGAGAAAGTGTTCATGTTCATACCTGAGCTGGAAAGCTTCAAAACTGAGCTTCCAGAGCCTCCTTTGCGTGCAAATGGACTTCTTTGTCTCCCCTGATGCTAATGGAAGGCTTCAAAGCTCTTGTGGATGGCTGATTTGTGAGGAACAGTTCTGGTGTAGCAGATAGCACAGTCAAGAATGGGGAGGTTTCAGGCCATTCCAATGGTGGATTCCTGCTCCCTTAGGTGTGCTTGACTTGTTGGTGAAGGAAAATGATGTGTTTGATGGCTGGATAAAGGGATTCGAAGAGTTCTGGTTTTGAGGATGAGAAATGGTGAAGCTCAATTCATGAGGGTTTCAGGCTTGAATCTTGTTGGTTTCTATTCAATGAAACATGGTGTGATGATTGGTGAAAATGGTTTGGATGTTTGAAGTTTGTGGAGGCAGATTCGAAGAGTTTTGCAAAATGAGGTGTTTTTGTGTATGTGATGTTAGGGAGTGTTTCAGCCTTGCTTCTTCATATGTTTGGCTTGCCAAAGGATAGTATAAACAATTGCAAGTGGCCAGAGGATGTGACATGGCCTGTGGTGATTGGGATGTTTGCTTTTGCCAAAAGTCCACTTTTTGTGTAAGAGAGGTATGGCTTGGTTCTAGCTTGGTACAAGGGCTAGGGCTGGCGCAGCATGGTGTGTATGGAAGGCTAGAGTGGTTCAAAGGCCAATGCAGCAAGTGGTGAGAAGCATCATGATGGTTTTGCAACTTGGTTACCTTTGGCACTTCATGAAAAAAAGTCTTGTTACAAAAACCATGGACATGAGAACTTTGGTCCAATTCTGATTTTTAGAGCTCATGGAATGCTTGTGCATTGGTTTGAAGTGAACTAGAAGTTACAAATGGCCTTGGTTCATGATTTTGCAAAATTCACATTTGAGGCATGTCTTGAAAATCAATGATTTTAGCCAACTTTGTCACACCATAACTTTTGATCCAAGAAGAATTTGATCATGTTCTTGTACTTTTTGAAAAGGGAAAGATGTATTCTACAACTTTCATGACCAAAGTTCTTCCATTTGAAGCATTTTTGGATCAAGAATCAAGGCTTGAAAAATGACCTAAAATGAAACATTCTTGAAAAGTCAACTATGCCCAAAAAGTCAACATTTGCAAAAACTCCACATTCTTGAATTTTGTGAACTTCAACCTTCTTCCATGATCAAATAAAGATCATATACACTAAAAAAGATGGAGATCACCCCTTGGTTGGGTCATTGGGGGCCTCAGATGCCCTGATTTTGCACTGACTTGTCTGGAAAGTCAACTCTTGATCAGATGACTTCCCCATGGAATTTCTTCATGAAAATTGATATGCATACTCCCTATACCATATAGAGACCAATAGAAACAAGAATGACCAAAAAATTTGGAGTTATGGCCTCTGAAACCAAAACCCTAGTTTTAGGTCAACTGTGCAGTCTAGCCTGACTCTGCTTCCATACAAACCCTAGTTCTTGTGATTCTTTGGCATTATTGACTTTGAGAGGATATAATATGATGCTTGAACATGCATGGACCTCTTTGAAGTGATAGATGACCTTTGGAGTGGCTCAAGAAGCTCTTGGATTGCTCAGATCACAAACCCTAGATGCAGATGACTTTGAATTTATGCAGTGAATCAAAACTGTGATATGAGATGCTATGATTGAGTTTATGCATATGAAATGATAACAAGCCATGGTGTGAATGGGTGAGGGCAAATTTGGGACGGTCATCAAGTTCATAAAGCAAGTAACCAACAAGTTCATAAAGCAAGTAACCAACGATGGGGACGGCCATCGGGCTAAACTGATGAAGGACGATCATCAGGGAAAGAAAAAGGGACCACGACAGGGACGGCCATCGGGTTAAAGAATAAATGAAATAAACAGATGATGAGGTACGGTCATCAAAGGTGAAGGACGATCACCTAGCAGGGGACGGCTGCTCTGTTGGGGGTAAGATGAGGGACGGTCATCTAAGGTGGACGACGACCACCTGGCAGGGTACGGCTGCCGAAAATATCGCGACATAGGACGAATGCCGGATAAAAGGTCAACGATGGGGACGGCCATCGGACGAGCATGATGAAGGACGATCATCAAGAGGTGGAAGACGACCACCTAGCAGGGGACGGCTGCTCTCCAGGTTTGTCATGACATAGGACGAATGTCAGATAACCAAATCAACAATGGGGACGGCCATTGGATAAAATGATGAAGGACGATCATCAAGAGGTGAAGGACGATCACCTAGCAGGGGACGGCTGCTAAATATCACGACATAGGACGAATGTCGGATAAAAGGTCAACGATGGGGACGGCCATCGGACGAGCATGATGGTGGGCGACCATCAAGAGGTGAAGGACGATCACCTAGCAGGGGACGGCTGCTCTCAGGGTTTATCATGACATAGGACGAATGTCAGATAGAAAAAGAAATTGCAAACACGGACGAGTGTTTACATCCAAGAAATAAAGGGTATAAGTGTTTAGATGTCTGTGTATAGATTAAAGATGCGGACGAGCATCCTTAAGACCATGATACGGACGAGTATCGGGTAGAAACAAAAAACTGACACGTGTTCAGAGATGATGATACGGACGAGTATCAACTGGTTAACAGAGAACACGGACGAGTGTTGAATCTGAAGGGACTTTTCTGGGGAATAGTAGACACAGACGAGTGTCTATATTCAAGAAGACAAGAGTGTTTGACACAGTGTATGGATTAAAGATGCGGACGAGCATCCTTAAGACCATGATACGGACGAGTATCATGTAGAAACACACGCTTGACACATATTCTGAGATGATGATACGGACGAGTACCATCTGGTTAACAGAGAACATGGACCAATGTTGAATCTGTGGGGATATAAACGGTGTATATGAGATACGGACGAGTATCTGTATAAGTAAGAAATATTCATCTGCTGGGGAGAGTGACACGGACGGGTGTCAAAAGAGAAAAGTATAGTATTAACAAGTATATGGGTTGTAAAGTGTAAAACGACTGTGCTGGGGATATGACACGGACGGGTGTCAAGAAAATGAATATACAAGTGAGTGCAGAGAGGATGTCTTTGGCTTTCTGCTGGTGATCTGACATGGATGGGTGTCAGGAAGTATCCGTGATACATGTGATCTTGTTTGTAAAGAGTGCTCAGGCGACTTTACTGGGGAGTGGTGACACGGACGGGTATCAACTGATGTTTGTGAATTGTGAGGCAACTGCTTTTGTTGGGACTCTGGGGGATTTTTTTGCGTATCGTTGATTGACTGTCAATATTTACAAGCGTTCGATTCACAACATGACTTATGATTATGCTATGTATTTGATTTTTGCCGGAATGCTCCGTATTAAACGGAATGCTACGTTTTGTGGGTGAATATGATGCGAATGCTATGATTATGCAAAGATACCGATCCGGGATTCGGATCCCGTTGCCATGAAGATCTCTGGTCGATCTGTTTGAAGTGGACATCCCAGCTGGGGATGAGATCATTGATAGATCTGATGACGTATCTGCTTGGGGATATAAGTCACTGATTGACATATCCTTGTAATATAGGGACCCAGCTGGAGTTTGTAGAAGTCTCCTGTACTCTGTTGTGACTCCCTCATGCGTTGCTCTTCTGAATAGAGGCTGAGACTCTGTGGGGAGATGGTTCCCTGACTTTTGTGCTCCAGCTGAGGATAAAAAGGCAACTCGGCTGGGGGAAGTCAATGGGAGGCAACTCAGCTGGGGAGAGAGCACTTCGGGTGCTAAAATTGGGTGTTGATTTGCCAGCTTGCTGGGACAAAGCCTACATGCCCCAAGTTGCATTCTGGATACCTGCAATCCTGAAAAGGATAGAGAAACGCACAAGATAATCCCGAGGTATCCCTTACTGGATTCCGTCATAGAAGTTAGGATACTTCTGAGAGTAAGCATATTTCCTGCAAGCATGTTTTTACTTTTGAAGATAGCATCTGTATTCTTATGCAATCAGTTTTTTTTCTTTTAAGACATCAGACATTTTTGCAAATAAAATGTACAAGACATGACTGAAAATCTGGTTTTATTAATTCATATGCCCTGAATTGGCGAGATACAGTCAAAGAAACAAATCCCCTGAAATGAGGAGATTGTTACAAATTGAGAAACAAAATGCTGGCAATGTTGATGACGCTTTAAGGAGCTTCCCCTTTGTTATGACTCGTATGACTTTTGACGTTCTTCTCATCTTGCTTTTTGAAGAATGTTGATTCTGATTGAAGCTTGATCCTTTCGAAGCTTACCAAGTTGTAAGTGATACAGACGAATTCAGAATGCAGTTGTTCGCTTATTCCCTTATTTTGCATGGATCGCCCTTTCGGGTTTTCAATCCATCGGGATACCCATTTTTGCCCGAGCTGTCCAATGCGGCTTTTCAACTCAGCGGGTGTACATTTTTTGTCTGTTTCCCTTATTTTTGCCCGAGTCTTTTATTCTGTTTTTGACTCGCCGGGATGCCCTATTTTTGCCTGGACTTACATTCTGTTTTTGTGTCCAGCGGGTCATTTTTATGCGAAGTATTTTTTAACTGCATCTGAATTCACAGGGGACGGGAAATCTTCACCGTCCATGGTGCTGAGCATTAGTGCTCCACCAGAGAAAACTTTCTTTACCACGAATGGTCCTTCATAATTTGGAGTCCATTTGCCCCTGTGGTCTGTATGAGGAGGGAGGACTCTTTTTAGCACAAGATCTCCTACTTGGTACTCTCGGTGCCTGACTCTCTGATCGAAGGCTTTCTTCATTCTCTTCTGATATAACTGTCCATGACAGATTGCAGCCAATCTTTTCTCTTCGATCAGACTCAGTTGTTCGTATCGGGACCTAACCCATTCTGCTTTGTTCAGTTTAACATCCATTAATACCCGCAGAGAGGGTAATTCAACTTCAACAGGTAGGACCGCTTCCATACCATACACAAGTTGATACGGTGTTGCCCCAGTGGATGTTCTGATTGACGTGCGGTACCCATGCAAGGCAAACGGTAGCATTTCATGCCAGTCTTTGTAGGTGATTACCATCTTCTGCACAATCTTCTTGATATTCTTATTCGCTGCCTCAACAGCGCCATTCATCTTTGGCCTGTAAGGAGAAGAATTGTGATGTTGAATCTTGAAGTCCCGGCATAGCTCTGCCATCATTTTGTTGTTTAGATTGGAACCATTATCAGTAATGATTCGCTCGGGCACTCCATATCGACAGATGATATCTCTCTTCAGAAATCTGGCTACCACCTGTCTTGTGACATTTGCATATGAGGCTGCTTCGACCCACTTAGTGAAATAGTCAATGGCGACCAGGATGAATCTGTGGCCATTTGAAGCAGTTGGCTCAATCTTGCCGATCATATCAATGCCCCACATGGCAAAGGGCCATGGTGAAGACATGATGTTCAAAGGATTGGGAGGTACATGCACTTTATCTGCATAGATCTGGCATTTGTGGCATTTTCTGGCATAGGCACAACAGTCTGCATCCATTGTGATCCAATAATAACCTGACCTTAGCAACTTCTTAGCCATGGCATGCCCTCCTGCATGGGTACCAAAAGATCCTTCGTGCACTTCATGCATCAACAAATCTGCTTCCGTCTTGTCAACACATCTGAGGAGTATCATATCAAAGTTCCTTTTGTATAAAGACCCATCAGCGTTCAGAAAGAAACTACCAGCAAGCCTTCTCAAAGTCTTCTTATCATTGGAAGATGCCCCGGGTGGGTATGTCTGATCCTCCAAGAAGCATTTAATGTCATGGAACCAAGGCTTATCATCTTTGACAACTTCTGCTGCGAACACATATGCTGGTCTATCAAGTCTGGACACTGAAATCTGAGGTACAAAGTTAGCAGCTTGAACTTTGATCATGGATGAAATGGTAGCGAGAGCATCTGCAAACTGATTCTCGTCCCGAGGGATATACTCAAGCTTGACTGTTGTGAAGAAAGTCAATAACCTTCTTGTATAATCCCTGTAAGGTATTAGATGATCCTGGTGAGTGTACCATTTTCCGTTGGTTTGATTAACTACCAGAGCTGAATCTCCGAATACAGTCAATGTCTTGATCCTGAGGTCAATGGCTTCCTCAAGACCCATAATGCAAGCTTCGTATTCAGCTTCGTTGTTAGTGCAGTTGAAAGTGAGTTTCGCCGAGAAAGGCATGTGAACTCCTTTTGGTGAAATGAGTACTGCACCAACACCACGACCATTCATGTTAACAGCCCCGTCAAACATCATAGTCCATTCTTCTTCCGGGTCAGGCCCTTCAGTGTGAATAGGCTCTTCATGATCTTTTGCTTTTATGAACATGATGTCTTCATCAGGGAAGTCAAACCTCATAGGCTGGTAGTCATCAATGGGTTGCTCAGCAAGATATTCAGATAGTACACTGCCCTTGATGGCTTTCTGAGACGTGTACTGGATGTCATATTCTGTGAGAATCATTTGCCATCTTGCAACCCGTCCGGTAAGAGCTGGCTTCTCGAAAATGTACTTGACTGGGTCCATCTTTGAGATCAATAGAGTAGTATGGGTCAACATATACTGTCTCAGTCGGCGAGCAGCCCACGCTAAAGCACAGCAAGTTTTCTCGAGCAGTGAATAACGTTGTTCACAGTCGGTAAACTTTTTGCTTAGGTAGTATATTGCATACTCTTTTCGACCAGACTCGTCATGCTGGCCCAGCACACACCCCATTGACTCTTCTAATACCGTCAAATACATTATCAGAGGTCTTCCTTCAACTGGAGGCATAAGGATTGGAGGTTCTTGTAAGTACTCCTTGATCTTGTCAAAAGCCTTCTGGCAGTCTTCGTACCACCTGACCGTTTGTTCTTTTCTCAACAATTTGAACAAAGGTTCACAGGTTGCTGTAAGGTGAGATATGAACCTTGAGATGTAGTTCAATCTTCCTAGAAACCCTCGAACTTCTTTTTCTGACTTCGGTGCATGCATTTCTTGAATGGCTTTGACTTTATCAGGGTCAACTTCAATCCCTTTCTCACTTACGATAAACCCCAGCAGCTTACCAGATCGCACCCCGAATGTGCATTTGTTGGGGTTTAGCTTCAATTGGTACTTCCTCAGACGCTTGAACAACTTCAGTAGATTCACCAGGTGGTCTTCTTCAGTAAGGGACTTGGCAATCATGTCATCCACGTAACATTCTATTTCTTTATGGATCATATCGTGGAATAATGTCACCATTGCCCGTTGATATGTTGCACCGGCGTTTTTGAGCCCAAATGGCATTACCTTGTAGCAGAACGTGCCCCAGGGTGTGATGAATGTTGTTTTCTCCATGTCTTCAGGTGACATTTTAATCTGATTGTATCCTGAAAATCCATCCATGAAGGAGAATACCGAGAACTGAGCTGTATTATCCACCAATACATCAATGTGAGGTAAAGGGAAGTCATCTTTCGGGCTGGCTCTGTTCAGATCCCGGTAGTCAACACACATCCTTACTTTTCCGTCTTTCTTAGGCACAGGTACTATGTTAGCAACCCACGGCGGGTAGCTAGTTACAGCAAGGAACCCGGCGTCCCACTGCTTTTGTACCTCTTCCTTGATCTTCATAGCCATGTCTGGGCGAGTACGACGCAGCTTCTGTTTGACTGGTGGGCATTCTTCTCTCAAAGGCAGCTTGTGCATGACAATATCGGTATCCAACCCTGGCATATCTTGGTAAGACCAAGCAAACACGTCCACATACTCCTGAAGCAGGTCAATCAGTTGTCTCTTCACTGAGTCTTGCAGGCAGGCCCCGATTTTAACCTCTTTCACGTCTTCGTCTGTACCAAGATTAATTACTTCAACCTCCTCCTGGTGAGGAGTAATAACCTTTTCCTCTTGTCTCAACAACCTGGCTAGCTCTTCAGGAAGCTCATATTCTTCTTCAACCCCTTCACCAGCCTGATTGATTGGATTGTCAAAGTCGTACGAAGTCATAGCCATGCTGTTGTCGGTGCTGTCTGGAAGACACTCTCTGCAAGAGTTCAGTTTGTTCATTTTAGTGATTTGATTTTAATCTTGTTTTAGAAAAGTGAAATAAAGTTGTCATTTTGAAAACACTGCCATTTATTTTTTGTACAAAAAGAAAAATGGAAAAACAGTGAGCGGAAAAGAAAAGACTCATTTGCAAAAAGATGTCTGATATTTCATTGATTAATCTTGTTTGCACAAAAAGTACAGATGGCCCGATTACAAAATGAGTCTTGTCATCTTGGGCAAGATGCAAGACTTTGATGCATGCTATAAAAATACAGGAAATAATAATTACTCTGCATGAGTAACTCTTATAATTTCCTGGGAAGACCAGTTCGAGATACTGCTCCCCGGGATCTTTGGACGAATCCAATTCTCCAGATTGCGCTCCTCTTCCAGCTCGTCTTCCAAATTGTTGATAGCATCAGGGGTGAGCATCCCCCCACTGACAAAACCGGGCTTCTCAGCAGCCTTTGCTTGATTCTGTTGAGTTGGTCTGTAACCCAACCCAAATTTGTCTTTCTTCTCCTCCACAGATAAAACCTTGCCCCAGCCTTGGGCAGTTCCTTCTTCAACAACCTTCCGGGCCTGTTGATAAGATGCCATGGAGATTCCAGATACAGCAGATGCTTCATTGACATTCAAGGCCTCAAATCCTTGGCTCATTGTTTCATGGATCTCCCCATCCATCTCAATATACTTATAAGTAGCCAGATGGCTAACAAATATATCCTCCTCCCCACAGATAGTAACAACTTGGCCTTCCCACTCAAATTTTAACTTCTGGTGAAGGGTAGACGTTACTGCGCCAGCGGCGTGAATCCAAGGTCTACCCAACAAACAGCTGTAGGCAGGCTGAATGTCCATCACATAGAAGATAGTTGCAAAGGTCTGTGGGCCAATTGTCACAGGTAGCTCAATCTCTCCCAGAACCGATCTCTTAGAACCATCAAAGGCTCTTACTACCAGGTTGCTGGGTCGCAAAGCTAATCCTTCATACTCTAGCTTCACCAGGGCCTTCTTTGGTAAGACATTAAGGGATGACCCTGTGTCCACCAGCACATGAGAAAGGACTGCTCCTTTGCATTCCATGGTGATGTGCAAGGCTTTGTTATGGTTGCGGCCATCCGTTGTCAAGTCAGTATTGGTGAACCCTAGCCCATTGCTAGCAGTAACATTTCCAACCACGGTTTCCAATTGATTGACAGTGATCTCTTCAGGCACGTAAGCTGCATGCAAGACTTTGAGTAGTGCATTCCGATGGGCTTCGGAGCACATAAGCAGTGAGAGGATAGAGATCTTGGATGGCGTCTGGTGAAGCTGATCCACAATTTTAAAATCACTCTTTTTGATGATTCGCATGAACTCATCAACCTCTTGATCGAAGGGTGTTTGCAAAGCTTCTTTAACAGTCTGCTCTTCCTGCACCAAGCTTTTTCCTTTTGCTTTAGCAGCAGCTTCTGCTTCGGCAGTGGGTCTCTGAATTTGTGGAGCGAAGAGACGTCCGCTTCGAGTGAAGCCTCCGCCCCCTCCCACATTGTCAATTTGTGGTGCAGGGGTTGATGATTCAAAAGTGATCCTTTGTCCTTCACAGTACAGGTCAGAGCCGTAATGCCAGGGGATGGCATTGCTGCTTTCATAAGGTATTGGTCCAGGCACCGTGATAGTGACTGGACTGACTGCAGCTGTGGAAGGAATTGTGATAGTTTGCGGATCATAATAAATTGTGACCGGTGCTCTGATGGGAGCAGCACTTTCTGAGTTGTAGGCAGAGTTGCTTTCAGGATCATAAAATATTGTGACGGTAGAGACATCTTCATGATTGGTTGCTGGTGTTGTAGGAGACATTGTTGGAAGAATGGATGTTGTTGTTGTAGGAGGTTCAAAATGGAGTGGAGCTGAAGTTGTAGCAGGAAAATTTGCTGAAAACTGATCTATTGAGATGATGGATGAAGTACTTGTTGATGAAGCCGAAGAATTGTCAGGAACAATGGTTGTTGCAGTTGTAGTAGGTTCTAGAGTTGTTGCTGTTGGGATTGCAGGACTTGTAGGAAATGATGTGGTGATCTGGAGTTGGCCACTCTGAATAAGGCCATCTATGCCATTCCTCAGATTATCGCACCCGTTTACTGAAATATTGCAGTAAGCACACCCTAACTCGCACCCCGGGAACATATGACATTCCAAGAGCTGAGCCTTGATCTCCACCAACGGTGTCCTGATTTGACCCACACTGGTTATTAAATAAGACGGCTTGTCTTCTTCAATAGCGTTAATTCGGGGACCACCATGGTTTGGCATAGGATTTTTGTTGACATTGGGTGGTGGTGCAAAATTCAGAGCTTTTGAGTCTACCAGGTCTTGTACCTTCATGTGCAAGGCTCTGCACTTTTCTGTACTATGGCCAGGTGCGTTTGAATGAAAGGCACACCTAGCATTGGAGTCGTAATTCCTGGGTAGATTGTTGGGATCTGGAGGTGCCAACGTCCTTAGCTCAACTAGGTTGAGTTTCAGGAGCTGTGGCAACAATGTAGCATATGGCATGGGGATCGGGTCGATCACTCTGTTGGCTTGAGATGGCATCTGTTGGAATGGCCTTTGCTGGTTATTGTTGTTGGTGTTGTTGTTGTTGTAATTTCTCGGAGGATACTGATTCTGTTGATGGTACTGGGGTTGTTGCTGATAGCTTTGTTGCGGAGGTTGATAGACTGGTGGTGGGTGAGCTGGAGCAGGGATGGTGACTGCAGCCACAGATCTGTGAACATATTGGGGCCTACCCCTGCTGGTGTGGATGGCATTGGTCTCACCAGTCCTTCTCGGGCCTGCAAAAGGCTTTCTGGCATTACTGGATGAGCTTGCACCATTGTCTGAGATCTTCCCCATTTTCAATAGGCTTTCAATTCTCTCCCCTGCTATGACAACATCTGCAAAGCTGGTGGATGAGAAGGCAGCTAGCCTATCAATATAGGTTCCCTGAAGGGTGTTCATGAACATATCAGCCATCTCTCTTTCAGACATAGGTGGCTGGACAGCAGCAGCAAGCTGTCTCCATCTTTGAGCATATTCTCTGAAACTCTCTCTAGATGACTGTGACATTCCCATTAGGAGAGTCCTGTTGGGTGCCATATCCAGATTATACTGATACTGTCTGATGAAGGCCTCTGCCAGGTCCTTCCAGCATCTTACAGTTGCTCTCGTCAGATAGGAATACCATTCCCTTGAAGCTCCAGTCAAGCTATCCTCGAAGTAGAACATCCACAGTTTCTCGTCCATGGTATAAGCCTTTAATCTCCCGAGAAAAGATTGCAGATGGGTTCGGGGACAGGAAGTCCCATTATACTTTTCAAAGCATGGAGGCTTAAACTTGTGGGGAATCCTGACCCCGTCTACCAAGCCCATATCCATGACATCGAATCCCAAAGAGTTTTGAGACTCTAAGGACCTCAACTTCTCAGCTATCTCATCCAACCTCCTATCATAAGCCTCTTCCCCAGCACCCATTACCGTGAACTGGTCCTCTTGGGGGTCTTCTTGAAGTACCCTAGCTGCGGTGGCAGTCCCTTGAACATTTGCAGGAATATTGACCTCAGGATGGAGGTGTGGTCCAAATACAGGGGGATTTACATGAGGTTGGACCCTTTCATTGTTGCTGGTGCCGGCAGTCCCTATATGTGGATCTTCTTGATTTTGCCTTTCCACCATGGCCCTCAATCTTTCCTGGCCCTGAGCCATGTTGTTCATCACTTCCATAAACTGAGTCATTTGATTCCTCATTTCTAGCCTTTCGTTTGCCATTTGATTTCTGACCTCAGTAAGGTCCTGCTGCATCTGATCCATTTGAATGCCCGGAAGATTGTTACGGGTCGGATAACGGTGCGGACGATTGAGGGGAAATACCCGGCGCCGAGCAATAGTTCCTGAACATCACAACAGAGTTAGTGGCAATAAAACCTACAAAACAAACAAAAGGGTTAGCATGCAATGCAGTTATGCTTATTTGCTCCCAAGGTATCCGGTTTGGCATTCAGTTTTGACCCTTCCAGACCCTTGAAGATGCTGTGGGTGTTGCTTTTGAAGTGAAACCCGGATGGAACAAACTAATACATATATTACAAAAGCAAAAGGGTACATAGTTTGTTTACAAATACAAGCCCTCTGAGGGGTCAAAATACATTACAGGAAAATAAAAGTACACGGAATGAAAGCAACAACAAACAAATGGTCAGACACCAAGACCAAACTCATCCTCACGAACTTCCTTGAGAAGTGCTTCGGTCACAGGATCAGCCGGACGCTCCGTGAGATTCCTGATGAGGAGATTCCAGGTGGTAACAGCTGCTGCTAGCTTCTTGTGCTGACTTTGGTCTTTTGACCTCTTCACCCCAGCTTTGATCTTCAACTCTGATATCTCCCTCTGGGCTGCTGCCAGGGCTTCTTGCTGCTCTTTTGCATTAGCTTCCAGTTGCTCCATCTTGTCTTGAACTCTCTTATCTTCCAAAGTACGAGCCTCGGTGATCCTGACCCACCGAGCCTGACTCTCCTTCAGATACAAGTCTGTCCTTGCTCTCTGGAACTGGGCTTCTTTGCAAGCATTCTTCAGGATTTGTTCTCCAGCTTTAGACTTTTTGATATAATCCCCAGACTTCTCAATCTTAACCAGATGCTCCACTCTCAACTTCTCCAATCTCTCAACCTCCCTCATACCATCACTCCTTTCCCGGAGGGTCTTCTGCAAAGCTTGAGTTAACTTCTCATTTCTTTCTTTCAAACTCTCAAACTCCTCCAAACTGACAGTGGCAGGGGGTGCTGAAGATGATTCAGGCATATCTTCTATAGTAAAGGGCATCCCAGAGAATTGGGCCCTGGCACAGGACCATTCATAATATTGTGCTGATGCCACATTGTTGCACTTCCCCAAAATGGTTATTCCCTTGGTCTGAACATTATCCCAGGCCCAGGCTGCCTGCCTAACAATAGCCAGATTAATCTTGTTCTCACAGTAAAGAGTTTCAACCAAGTCCCGTGCCTTAGGAGTGTGGACCAGGGCATAGCCCAGTTGTCTTCTAAACAGCAGAGGGTTGTAATTGATACTACCCTTAACTCCTATTAGGGGCACATTGGGGAAATGCCCACAGCTAGTGATGATATCCCTACCCTTGGTGCTTTGAGTGCACCATCTGATATCGGCTGAAGTTAGAGCAGTGAGTTTCTTAGCCCAGTTGCTCTGCTGATGAGGGTTCAAAAATGCATTTGTCCTGGGTAGATGCCTGAGAAGCCAAGTATGGAACAATGGAGCACAACACCTCACTAATATTCCCCTCTGCTTTTCATTCCTCTGATGCACTGAATAGTAAAGGTCCCCCAATAAAGTAGGCACTGGGTTCTTTAAGATGAACAGATGGATTGCATTCTTGCTAATGAATCGAGGCTCATCTGCAAACAACACAATTCCATATATGCTCAAAGCTAACAAGGCACAAACAGCTTTCCACTCTCCTAAAGAAGCTTTCAGGGTAGCTTGAGAGATCAAGAAATCCAGATGGAAGCCAGGGATTCCAGCTTTAGAGGTCATATGATGCTCAACCAAAGCAGGTTCCAGATGCAAAGCCTTTGCTACTTCTCCATTACCAGGAAAGACCATCTCAGGGTTGAAAGGGATTCCACCCCTGATAGGCAGACCAACCAATGATGAGTATTCTTCCAATAGAGGGCCTAGCTGAAAGTCCTGAAAAGTAAAGCATCTCAGTGGGGGATCATAGAACTGAATGCAAGTGTGGATCAGGCTTCTCTGTGAAGGGTCCAGATCCATAACCATATCAAGTATATCCCCATAGTGTTCCCTGAACAATGGTATGTGATCTGGAGTGATCAGGGTCTGAATCCTCCTGATGTCAGATAGTTCTGGCTGGAAGAAGTGATAGGTGATGTTGCTCTTTTTAGGAGCCATGATGCTGAGACTGAGTAGAGACAGGTGCTGATGATAACACTGAAGAATGAGCCACTGATTGGCTGGTGCAGATAACTGAAGTAGATAGCTGAAGCAAATGCTGATGAGGATGGGTCAATGCTGAAGATGGGGTCAAAACCAGAACCAAATGAAGATGGATACCCTGAAACACAAATAAGTAAATGTCAATATGATGCAATGAGTATGTATGCAAATGGTATGCAAGGGTTTGTGACTGAGCTGGATCTGATCAAAAGCTCTGATATAGGTCCAAGTATGTTCAAGAATTCCAGATGGAGGTCTATAAATCCAGTAACCAAGGTGGGGGACTCAAATAAAGAGCCACATGTCCAGGGTTTCAGAATCACAAGAACTGTACCAAATTGAAGTACTCTTAAACAAACAAAGTAACAAGGTATTCTGAGGTCAAGGTACCTGCAAACCTGTAAACAGCCCAACCCCTTCACAGGTGGTGTTCTAAAACAAGGATCCTCAGACTTGGATCAGTTATGAGAAGTGTAAACACTTCTAACCCGGAGGTACAGTGTTTACAATAACCATAAAAGTTCCTCCTCTAATTCACCTCAGTTTCTGAAGGTCAATATTAAAAGGTCATCCAGACTTAGCAGGCTTCCCAGATAGCCCTAGCATTGCAGGAAATCTGCAACACAGAGTTCTCAAGAAGAAACCCATATCTGAACCGTGTTTCATATTCCCGCACCAGACCGAAATGGAATGGGAAAGAATATGATTCACTCTAGCCTAGGTGTCACTCAGGTCCCAGGTATAGGGCCTTAACTCTCAATGAATCACCCACCCACCAAAACAAAAAAAACCAGATCCAGCCAACAGCACAGTATGACAATATGATATAATGCAAAGCTATAAAGAAAGCAATAAACAAAACTGTACATAAAGCAAAAATAAATACAAATATACAAACACAAATAAGCACATAACACCCCAGTAAACACAAATCAAACAAGCACTAGGAGGAACCCACAAAAAGAACCAGAAGCCCTGGTTGCAATATAAGGTTCCCCAGCAGAGTCGCCAAGCTGTCGCTCCCACCAAATGACACCTGGTCAAAAGGGGTACAGACGCGAACGGTCGGCGAGAGGGACAATGAGAACACACAGCAGTGAACTCACTGGAGATGAATAGAGTCGCCAGCTAGGCATTTTTATCCCGAAGGAAAGGCAATGCTGCATAGACCTAGAAAGATATGGATAAGACGGTTTGCGAACCAGAGAGACTGAGAAAGGGGGTTGGTTACAACCTGGGAAGGTATTAGCACCCAGATTGTCCGTCGTACTCGACGGGATCCACGCTTAAAAGATTTGTGTTTTAAAGGGGTAGTGTCAGTGCAATGTGTGTATAAAGTAGCTGGAAAAGAATGTACAGGTGTCAGTGTAAGAGAAGTGAAGTGTGATATATACAGTGTCAGTGTAAGGAATAAGAATGAATTGCTCAAGATCATGAGGTTTAAAGAATGAAGCTAGAAAGAGGGGGGATATACAGAGACTTTTGTTCGATAACTGTTAAGTTATGCCTACGTATCCTCTCGTGCAATGAGGAAGTCAGAACACCGTAGTTCGACCCAAAGAGACTGAAAGATGAATTGACTTGTGAACTGCTTGCTTGCATATGCTCAAGTGTATGATCTGTCTGGCACAGATGCAAACTGTCTTGCATTAGACGGAAGAAGCAAGTTCTCGTCTATAAGTGAATGAGATGAGAAAAGAATCCCGGAGGAGACGATTATTGTTTGTTTTTGTGTTTTCAGTCTTTTATTGCTTTTGAAAGTTTGTCACAAGTTAATGAGCTTATGCCTAAACCAATGGGTTAGTAAACTCATCACATCTTCCCTCTGATTAGGGGTAATGAGAATACCTTAAGTGTGAAGTCAGCTTCTCACACTTAATCACCTTTGGTGTAGGATTAAGATCATTAACCTACTTGTGATTATTTAGATGTTTTTGGAGTTTTTGTTTAATGTTGAGTAATGAGATTAAGCCATAATCAGGGATTAAACAGACCCATTACACCATCCTAATAGAAGGATAATAGATGAGAGTGTTTAAGCTGAGGAAAGCTCCTCAACTTAATCCATGATTAGGGATTAAACTCATGACAAAACAAAGCCTTTATTAAGTGGATTTTATTTAATGATATGATGATGAAGTGTTTTTTAGGGTTTTTAAGACAACTTGAGGAGGACTTGTCCATTAACACTAGGGTTAGTCCTTCTTAACCAATTAAGGAAGAATTAGAACCCTAATGCAAGGCCCAAGTTACAAGTTTGATGTCTTGATGATTATTAAGTGAATTGATTAAAGGGTGTTAAACACATTAAGGGTTTAACACTTAGGATTAAAGTTATACACTCCATCCTAAGAGAAGGATGCAGGCATAAGCTTAATCACAAAGCCTTAAAGCCTTTAGGGTTTAGCCCCTGATTATGAGATGAGAAGAGAAGACTCAAAAAAGACACAAAGGTAAAACTAAGAGGGGAGACTAATCAAAACCCTAATCATTGTCATGCTTGGTTGTTCCTAAGGTTTGTGAGGTTTTCAAGGGAAGTCATCAATGGAACCACCAGGAAGCAGATGAAACGATCAAGAGAAGCAAAGCAACTTGCTTCATTCAAGAAGTCAAGTCACTTGAAGAAAGAAAGTGGGAAGAAGAAGGATGAGCAAGCTCAAACTCAAACACATACAAAAAATGCAGCAAGGATGTAAAAAGAGGTGAAGAGAAGTTATGAGAAGTGAAGGCAAATTCACTTCTCAAAGTCACTTACCACCTGAAAAGTTAGTGAAAGGAATGCAATGCAATGCAAAATGAAATGAAATGGTATGATGTAAACCAAAACCAGAAGCACATACATGACATTAATGATGCTATGAGATGCTACAAATATGAAACAACACATGGGGATGATCCTACAAGCTCATGGATGCAGATGAAACAAATTAAGGACCATGAACACACATGAAAAGTTATGAAGTGCACATGGCATACAACATGGCAAATATGTGATGCAATGATCAAACATGATTTCAATATGTCTTATGATGTCAAATGAGTCAAAAGGATGCTTGAAATGTCATGGCAAGTCATGTCATGCAAGGGAATGCAAGATGGATGCATATGGAAGCCCAAATTAGGGTTTATAAACCAAACATCAAACAAAAATCAAAATCAGAAGCAAACCCTAAGATAAAAAATGGAAAATGCCACACAAAGGATCCCTAATCCTATACTAAACCAAAGCCCAAAGGAGAGGTCTCAACTCCTAACCAATTTCAAGATATGATTTTTACAAGTTATTAGGGTTTTTAGGGCTTCTAAACAAAAGAAATGTCAAACAATTAGAAAATGCAAGATCAAGTCATGGCCTTTTAATCCCAAAAACTACATGCTAAACACAATGCAATGCAAGAAGAATCAATGTCCAACTCTTCATAAATAGGCAGAAATGATTTTTTGAACTTAGGATCAAAATAATGCACAAAAATGATTTTAATTCAATGAAAAACTCTTAAAATGCATCAAGACCAAAAAAGAAATTTGTTTTGAAGGTTGGACAATGTTTCTAAATATCTTAGAACATTTCATGAATTTTTTGGTGATTTTTAAATACCTAAAAGTATTTTTAATAAATTAATTTCCATTAATCAATTAAAAATAATCTTTTAAATATTTAAAAATACTTTTTTAATGATAAAAATAAAAATGAAAATATTTTTGTGTCTTAAAAATTAATAAAACTCATGAGAAAAAGTTTCATAATTTTTAAACATTTTTTACTATTTTAAATTAAATATGCAAGTTAAATGAAAAAGAAATTAAAATAAATTAAAATAAAAGGAAAGTATTCAGATCTGATGGATGAGATTTGAACTGGGGTGAAGGTCATTGACCACGCGCGCTATCCAAGGGTCCTGGTTGGCTCTGATTTAATTAATTTAATTGAGTTTAATTAAACTAAATAAAAAGATTAGGGCTAATTGAATGCATCTGGGCCTTCTATTCGCGCGGCAAGTCAACAGGTCAGCTCAATCCAACGCCCCATATTCAAACACACTTAATGACCTGAGATTAGGGCTAACCACACTCAGGTGACCGGAGAGAAGCTCCGGTCATCTTCTCTGACACCCCAAAAACCCTAAAACATGATTCAGGCACCTATTCCACAAATTAAACACACCTAAGTGATCCTCTAACAACCGAGGTCATGAATCCACCCTCAAATAACATTTAAACCCCAAGAATCATGAAAATCGAAGAAAATAAAATCCACGGGCAAAATTTCAGAGGGATCATACAAACTCATTTTTCACTTATTTTTGATTCTGAAACCAACCCCATGATCAGCAAGACATGAGCAATCATATTATAACTTAAAATGCAAGCTTTGGGAGAAAGTGTTCATGTTCATACCTGAGCTGGAAAGCTTCAAAACTGAGCTTCCAGAGCCTCCTTTGCGTGCAAATGGACTTCTTTGTCTCCCCTGATGCTAATGGAAGGCTTCAAAGCTCTTGTGGATGGCTGATTTGTGAGGAACAGTTCTGGTGTAGCAGATAGCACAGTCAAGAATGGGGAGGTTTCAGGCCATTCCAATGGTGGATTCCTGCTCCCTTAGGTGTGCTTGACTTGTTGGTGAAGGAAAATGATGTGTTTGATGGCTGGATAAAGGGATTCGAAGAGTTCTGGTTTTGAGGATGAGAAATGGTGAAGCTCAATTCATGAGGGTTTCAGGCTTGAATCTTGTTGGTTTCTATTCAATGAAACATGGTGTGATGATTGGTGAAAATGGTTTGGATGTTTGAAGTTTGTGGAGGCAGATTCGAAGAGTTTTGCAAAATGAGGTGTTTTTGTGTATGTGATGTTAGGGAGTGTTTCAGCCTTGCTTCTTCATATGTTTGGCTTGCCAAAGGATAGTATAAACAATTGCAAGTGGCCAGAGGATGTGACATGGCCTGTGGTGATTGGGATGTTTGCTTTTGCCAAAAGTCCACTTTTTGTGTAAGAGAGGTATGGCTTGGTTCTAGCTTGGTACAAGGGCTAGGGCTGGCGCAGCATGGTGTGTATGGAAGGCTAGAGTGGTTCAAAGGCCAATGCAGCAAGTGGTGAGAAGCATCATGATGGTTTTGCAACTTGGTTACCTTTGGCACTTCATGAAAAAAAGTCTTGTTACAAAAACCATGGACATGAGAACTTTGGTCCAATTCTGATTTTTAGAGCTCATGGAATGCTTGTGCATTGGTTTGAAGTGAACTAGAAGTTACAAATGGCCTTGGTTCATGATTTTGCAAAATTCACATTTGAGGCATGTCTTGAAAATCAATGATTTTAGCCAACTTTGTCACACCATAACTTTTGATCCAAGAAGAATTTGATCATGTTCTTGTACTTTTTGAAAAGGGAAAGATGTATTCTACAACTTTCATGACCAAAGTTCTTCCATTTGAAGCATTTTTGGATCAAGAATCAAGGCTTGAAAAATGACCTAAAATGAAACATTCTTGAAAAGTCAACTATGCCCAAAAAGTCAACATTTGCAAAAACTCCACATTCTTGAATTTTGTGAACTTCAACCTTCTTCCATGATCAAATAAAGATCATATACACTAAAAAAGATGGAGATCACCCCTTGGTTGGGTCATTGGGGGCCTCAGATGCCCTGATTTTGCACTGACTTGTCTGGAAAGTCAACTCTTGATCAGATGACTTCCCCATGGAATTTCTTCATGAAAATTGATATGCATACTCCCTATACCATATAGAGACCAATAGAAACAAGAATGACCAAAAAATTTGGAGTTATGGCCTCTGAAACCAAAACCCTAGTTTTAGGTCAACTGTGCAGTCTAGCCTGACTCTGCTTCCATACAAACCCTAGTTCTTGTGATTCTTTGGCATTATTGACTTTGAGAGGATATAATATGATGCTTGAACATGCATGGACCTCTTTGAAGTGATAGATGACCTTTGGAGTGGCTCAAGAAGCTCTTGGATTGCTCAGATCACAAACCCTAGATGCAGATGACTTTGAATCTATGCAGTGAATCAAAACTGTGATATGAGATGCTATGATTGAGTTTATGCATATGAAATGATCACAAGCCATGGTGAGAATGGGTGAGGGCAAATTTGGGGTGTTTACACATGGTTAGGGATTAAATTCATTAGATAACAAGCCTTTATTAAGTGGATTATAATTAAGGGATGAGATTAAGAAATGGATTTTAAGTTTGTAAGAAAACTTGAGGGGGACTTTTCCATTAAACACTAGGGTTAGTCCTTCTTAACCATAAGGAAGAATTAGAACCCTAATGTAAGGCCCAAGTTACAAGATAAATTCTTGGTGATTATTAAGTGATTTGATTAAGAGGTTTAAACAAATTAAAGGTTTAACACTTAGGATTAAAGTTATACACTCCATCCTAAGAGAAGGGTGTCGGCATAACCCTAATTCCAAAGTCCTAAAACTTTAAGAGTTTAGTCTCTGATTATCGAGATGAGAAGGGAGACTCAAGGAGACTCAAAGGTAAGGAGCTTGGGGGGACTAATCACAACCCTAATCATTATCATGCTTGGATATCCTATGGTTTATGAGGCTTAGAGAAAAATCTTCAAGGAAGCCACCAATGGAAGAAGCAGATGAAAGGAGGAGGAGGCAGAAGAATAAGTTACTTACTTCCTAAGAAGATAAGTAACTTAAAGGAAGAAAGTGAGAGATATGGAACACAAGTGGATCAAGTTCAATTCAAAGACAAGTTTAAATGTACATTAATCAGATAAGAAGAAGTGAGAGGTGAAGGCAAATCCACCTCCCAAATAACTTACCAAAAGTACCTGAAAGTCTTAGTATGAACGCATAAGGTATAAAGTTAAAGGAAATGAAGTGATATGAGATGCAATGATCAAAGTCAGAAGTGTTTATGTAATGAAAATGGCATATGAGATGATGTAATGTCATATAATGTGCATATGAATGGTCATACAAAGATGAGATGTTATGAAAGCATGCTTAGAAAGCCTGAAAACACATGGATGTTTATGAAATGAATGCAAAGCATGGCAAATGAAAGAAGAAATGATCAAGCAATGTTCTAAAATGTCCTAAAATGTCTAAGATGACCTATGAATGCATGAAATGTCATGGCAATTTCATGTGATGGTGAATATGCAAGGTGAATGCAAATGAACATGAGAAATTAGGGTTTTATGGGCACATGAGATGCAAATGAACAAAACAGAAGCATGCAACATGATAAAAATTTGAAATCAAGCTCAAACAACCCCTAATCCCATACAAAGTCACACCCCAAAGGAGAACGTCAGAAGCCTAACCTATTGAAAGTTATGATTTTCCTAAGTTTTCTAGGGATTTTGGGTGGTTCAAAAGGCAAAATGCAAGATAAATTCATGAGAAATATGACCTATAAACTACATGCAATATGTAACGCAATTCAAAAAGAATCAAGTTCAAACTCATCTTGGTTAGGCAGAAATGATTTTTCAAAGTTAGGGTTTAAAAATGTGATTTTAAAGACCCTTAATTCAAAGAAAATTGGAAAACTATGATCAAACCTAAAAAGAAATTTGTGTGAAGAGTTTGAAAATGTTTCTAAATGCATTGGAATGGTTCATGATTGTTTGGTGATTTTTAGAAACCTAAATGCATTTTTAATTAATTAAAATACTTTAATTAATTAAAAATAACATTTAAATATTTTAAAAATACTTTTTTAATGCAAAAAATAAAATAAAAATTATTTTTGGATTGAGAAAAATATTTAAAGTCAGAATGCAAAGGAAAATATTTTTGTGATGATTTTATGTATTTTAAAATAATTATGCAAAAGAAATGAAAAGAAATGAAATAAAAATAAATAAAATGCAAAGTCAACTAATCTAGTGGATGAGATTTAAACCGGAGGGGGAGGGAATTAACCACGCGCGCATCTTAAGGGTTGAGGTTCAGTCTGGGTTAATTAACTGATTAATCTAATTAATTGAAAATTAGGGTTAAGTGAAATGATTTGGACCCTTAAAAAACGCGCTAAGCATAATCTAACGGCTCACGTTTAAACTGGCAAGATTAAACCCTAATCAAACCCTAATGACTTTCGGGTGACCGGAGCAAGCTTCGGTCATCTTCTCCGGCAGACCATTCATCCTAACTTCTTCCCTAGGTCAAATTAAACCCTCTAACTTTCTATAAATGATCCCCTAACCTCCCTAAGCAAGAATCCATCATCAAACAACATTTATCATTCACGAAAATCATGATTCGAAGCAAAATGGAAAAACATTCAAAACTTTCAGAAGTTCAATACATGCTTGTTTCTCAATCATTTTCGAAAATAAACATATCAGGATGATCAGCTAAACATGTAGAATCATTTAGAAACTTAAAACAAAAGTTCTGGAAAAACAGTTCTTCATGACTACCTGAGTTGAAACTTTGCAAACTGGAGCTTTCTGACCTCTTCCTTTGTGCAAAAAGCCTCCAATGATCCCTCTGATGCTTCTGGAAAGCTTGAATGGAGTTTAAATGGCCTCCTTTGTGAGTTTCAGTTCTGAGGAGTGAGAAATCGTGTTTATGTTGTGGGGTGTTTCGGGCTATGGTGAGGGGTGGGAAATGATCCTTGGGTGTTTTTGAGTTGATTGGTGGAAGAGTTTGTGGTTTTTGCTGGTTGTGTTATGAAATTCGAAGAGAGGAAAGTGTGAAGTGATTTTGTGCAATCTGAACTTTTGTGTGGTTTCAGCCTTGTGTGTTGTATGTTTTGAGGTCCATGATGTTTGCATAAAGTATTGTGATTGGTTCAAAGAGTTGGTGTGGCATAGTTTGATTGGTATGGGCCAAAATGCAAAAAGTCAAGGTTATGTGTACTTGAAGCATGGCACAAGTCATAGGTGTTTTCATGGGGTGTCTGGCCTCAGTTTGCATCAAGGATGGCCTTTGGATCAAAGTTATGCAGCTGGAAGGCTTGGATGGAAAGTTCTCATGGTTTATGCAAATTTCCCTCTTTTATGTTTCTTGTGATTCAAGCCATGGAATGCTTCAATTCTTGGGCCAATTTTGATCCTTTGAAGTTATCTTGACATGTTGTAACATATTTGTGCACATTAGAAGTCATTTAGAAGATTGAACATGCCAAAATGCAAAATCCCTCTTTGACATGAAACTTGAAATTATGTGATTTTTGCCAACTTTGAAAGGCCATATTTTGAGTTCTAGGATGAATCAAGACATGTTCTTGTACTTTTTGAAAATGGAAAGACCTAATCTACAACTTTCATGCCCAAGAATTTTTCATTTGAAACATTTTTGGTCATGAAAGAGGAGGTTGAAAATCTTTCCCAAAATGGAAAGTTTGCATTTCAAGTCATTTCCAAAAATGGCAAGTTTGCAATTGGCTCAAAATTCTTCAATCTTGTGAACTTCTAACCACTTATAAGATCAAATAAAGATCATTGAACTTCAATTTGATGAAAATGACCCCTTGGTTCCATTGTTGGGGGCCTCAGATGCCCTGATTTTGACTTAACTTGCTCAGGAAGTTACCCAGTAAACAAATGACTTCCACAATGAGTTTCTTCATAAAACTTGGTACACATGGTCCTTATAACATATTAAGAACATTAGAAACAAGAATGACCCAAAAATTTGGAGTTAAGGCCTCTGAAACCAAAACCCTAATTTTGGTCATCTGTGTAGTGAAAACCCTAGCTCTGCTTCCATGCCTTTGCTAATTCTTGTGATCCCTTGACTTTCATGAATTTTGGGGAGAATAATATGATCATAGAACACACATGGACCCTCTTCGAATGCTTTAAGACCTTTGGGATGGCTTAGATGAACTCTTGGATTGCTCAGATCACAAACCCTAGATGCAGATGAACTTGAACTATGCAATGAAGCAAAAAATGCAATATGAGATGGTATGCTTATGCTAATGCAAAAATGAAAGATCACAAGCCATGGTGTGATAAAGAGTGAGGGCAAATTTGGGGTGTTTACAATCTTCAACAACCTTTCGAGCTTGTTGGTAGGAGACAATTGAAGTACCCATCTTATCCTCCTGGGATGTAGCAAATACTTCAGTTGTCGCCTCATTGACGTTCAGTGCTTCGAAACCTTGGCTCATGGTCTCATTGATTTCACCATCCATCTCAATGTATTTGTAGGTAGCCAGATGACTAACAAAAATTTCCTCTTCATCACATATTGTGATAATTTTCCCTTCCCACTCGTATTTTAATTTCTGGTGAAGGGTCGACGTAACTGCGACAGCGGCGTGAATCCATGGTCGACCCAACAAACAGCTATAGATCGGCTGAATGTCCATCACGTAGAAAGTAGTTTGAAAGACCTGCGGGCCAATTATCACAGGCAGCTCCACTTCTCCAAGAACATACCTCTTGGAACCATCAAAAGCTCTAACCACCAGATTGCTTGGTCGGAGAGCTATACCATCATATTTAAGCTTAACAAGGGCTTTCTTTGGCAAGACATTGAGTGAGGACCTAGTGTCAACTAGAACATGTGAAAGCACAACCCCTTTACACTCCAGAGTGATGTGCAAAGCTTTATTATGATGACGACCTTCCGTAGTCAAATCAGCATTGGTGAAGCCTGGCCCATGGCTAGTATTAACATTGGAAACCAATGTCTCTAGTTGATTTACCGTGATCTCCTCAGGCACGTAAGCTGCGTGTAGGACTTTAAGTAATGCATCCCGATGAGCTTCGGAACACAACAACAGGGATAAAATGGAGATCTTGGAAGGAGTCTTGTGGAACTGATCCATAACCTTGTAGTCGCTTCTCTTGATTATCCTCATAAATTCATCCACATCTTGATCAAAGGATGTTTTATGAGCTTCCTTCAAAACTGGTTCTTCAGGCACCATATTTTTGCCTTTAGCTTTGGCAGCAGCCTCTGCCTCAGTGTTAACTCTTGGAATTTGTGACGCAAAAAGACGTCTGCTTCGAGTGAAGCCTCCGCCTCCGCTGGCATTATCGACCTGTGGTGTATGAGTTGAAGAATCAAGAGCGACTTTCTCCCTATTGCAGTAGAGGTCTGAACTATAGTGCCATGGCACAACATTATCTTTTTCATATGGAATGGGTCAAGGTACCGTGATGGTGACTGGACTGACTGCAGCGGAAGTGGGGACTGTTATTGTCTGTGGATCATAATATATGGTGACAGGATTTCTGAATGGTGGTGGTGGTGAAAGACTGAAGTTGGGTTGTTGTTGAGAATGTTGCTGAAAATTGTTGGAATCGGGGACCATTGTTGGGTCGTAGTATATGGTGTCTGTGGAGATGTCGTTGTTAATGGTTGATGTAGTTGTAGAAGCGGATGCGGTTGAACTAACATTTGTTGAAGTGGTGGAAGGGATGATTGTTGACTTTGTAGATGAATCTGTCGGAACAATTGTTTTTGAAGTTGTAGGAGGAGTGTCTGTTGTTGCTGTAAGAGGAATTGCTGATGTTGTAGAAACCGTTGATGTTATTTGCATGATACCTTATTTGATAAGGCCATTGATGCCACTTCTTAAACTTGCACAACCATTCGTGGAAATTTTGCAATATTCACAGCAGGCCTCATAACCTGGGAACACCTGGCATTTTAAAAGCTGAGCTTTAACCTCTGCCAGAGGTGTTTGAATGCTTGTAGTATCTTCAATTAGGTTTATGGGTTGATCTTCCTCAATTGTATTTATCCTGGGCCCACCATGGTTGGGCATAGGATTCTTTGTGACGTTAGGAGGTGGTGCAAAATTTAAAGTCTTTGAATCAACTAGATCCTGGACCTTCATGTGCAAAGCTCTGCACGTTTCTGTGGTATGTCCAGGTGCATTAGAATGGAAGGCACATCTGGCATTGACGTCGTAATTCTGTGGAAGGTTCCGAGGATCTGGTGGAGCCAGAGTCCTTAATTCAACAAGATTAAGCTTCAAAAGTTGTGGTAACAAAATGGCATAAGGCATTGGGATAGGCTCAATTACCTTATTGACTTGAGATGGCCTTTGCTGGAAAGGACGCTGTTGTTGGTTGTTGTTGTTGTTATAGGACCTTTGTTGAGGAAACTGTTGCTGAGGGAAATGTTGTGGTTGTGGAGTGTATTGTTGTTGAGGAGGTGGAGTAGGAATTGTGACTGCGACAATTGATCTTGGCATATACTGGGGCCTTCCTCTGCCCATGTGTACTGAATTAGTTTCGCCCGACCTTCGAGGCCCTACAAAAGGTTTCCTTGTGCTGCTTGAGCTGGCGCCATTATCAGAAATCTTTCCCATATTTAACAAACTCTCAATTCTCTCTCCTGCTATGACCACATCTGCAAAGCTAGTGGATGAGAAAGCATCCAACCTATCAATGTATGTCCTCTGTAGGGTGTTCATAAACATATCTGCCATTTCTCTTTCTGACATTGGAGGTTGAACGGCAGCAGCTAATTGCCTCCATCTCTGAGCATACTCTCTGAACTTTCCCTGGAGGATTGTGACATGCCCATTAGAAGAGTTTTGTTAGGAGCCATGTCTAGATTGTATTGATATTGGCAAATGAAAGCCTCGGACAAATCTTTCCAATTTCTGATTGTTGCCCTAGTCAGATGAGAGTACCCCTCACAGGATGCCCCGGTCAAGCTATCCTCAAAATAGAACATCCATAACTTTTCATCCATAGTGTAAGCCTTCAACCTTCCTAGAAAGAATTGAAGATGGGTGTGAGGGCAAGATGTTCCATTGTATCTTTCAAAGCAGGGAGGTTTGAATTTTTGAGGAATTCTTACTCCCTCTACTAGGCACATATCCATAACATCAAACCCTAATGAGTTTTGAGACTCCAGAGATCTCAGCTTTTCTGCTATCTCGTCCAGATGACAATCATAGATTTCATCTTCAGCTCCAACTATAATTAACTGTTCCTCCTGAGGGTCCTCTTACAAGGCCCATCCTCTAGTATTTCCCTAGGTATTCCTGATAGCATTAATGTCAGGATTGAGATGAGGCCCAAACTCCGGGGGATCAGTAGGAGGTTGTACATGATCATTGTTGCTGGTACCCCCTGTACTTGGGTGATTTTATTCAGGAGTTTGCCGCTCGATCAACTCTCTTAATCTTTCTTGGCTTTGGGCCAATCCATTCATTACTGCCATGAACTGGTTCATCTGAGCCCTTATTTCAGTTCTTTCATTAGCCATCTGGGTTCTTACGTCAGTCAGATCTTGATGAACCTGGTCCATCTGTAAGCTCGGAAGGTTGTTTCTTGTAGGATACCGGTGAACTCTATTGATGGGGAAGACTCTCCTACGAGCAATGTTTCCTGAAACCACAACAAAGTGAGAAACAACAACAAAAATACCTACAAAAAAAAGAATGAGGTTAGTATGCAATGCAGTATGTATATTTGTATTCCAAGGGTATCCGATTTGGTTCTTTGGTTTTGACCTTCCAGACCTCGAGGAATGATGATGTTGAAGAGAAATGAAGCCCACAGAATAACACACAAACCATATATTACAAAATGTAGAGATACATAGTTTAAGATTACAACAAGTCCCCGTGATGGGTCAAAATACATTGACATCAACAAAAGTACAAACAAAATGAAGTACAAATACAAAGAAATCAAATATCCAGCCCATAATCATCCTCTCTGACTTCCTTCAGGAGAAAATCAGTCACTGGGCCAACTGGATGCTCTGTGATGGTCCTGATAAGAAGGTTCCTGGTGGCAATAACATTTGTCAACTTATTATACTTGTCTTGGTCTTTTGATCTCTTCAACCCCGCCCGGAGTTTCAACTCGGAGATTTCCTTTTGTGCTGCTAACAAGGCTTCCTGACTCTTCTTCTCATTAGCTTCCAGCTGCTCTATCCTGGCCTGGGTCTTCTGATCTTCCTGTGAACGAGCCTCAGTAATTCTGATCCATCTACCCTAACTCTCTTCCAAGTAGTGCTCAGCTCTGGCCTTCTGAATCTTGGCTTCCTTGCAAGCATTCTTCAACACTAACTCCCCTGCTCTAGCCCTTCTGATGTAATCATTTGTCTTCTCAATCTTGGTCATGTGCTCGATCTGGAGCTTTTCTAACCTCTCATTGTCCAGACGACTATCATTCCTTTCCCAGAGGGTCTTCAATAGAGCTTCAGAAAGCTGAGCATTCCTTTCTTTCAACTTCTCAAACTCCTCTAAACTGACTGTAGCTACAGGCTCTACTGTCGATGGTCTAGGCACATCCTCCAGGGTGAATGGCATGCGGGTGATCTGTCCTCGGATACGAGACCAATCAATATACTGAGCTGAAGCTATATTGTTGCACTTTCCAAGAATGGCAGTTTCTTTTGTCTGAATGTTGTCCCAAGCCTAGGCTGCCTGTCGGGCAATGGCATGGTTATGCTGAATGTCACAGTATAGGGTTTCTGGTAAGTCTTGCTCTCTTGGTGGATGTACCAAGGCATACCCTAATTGTCTTTTGAATAACAAAGGATTGTAGTTGATGCAACTCTTCACTCTAATCAGAGGTATATTAGGATACTGCCCACAGTTGGTGATTATGTCTCTGCCCTTGGTGCTCTGAGTGCACCACCTGATGTCTTCTGAAGTGAGAGTAATCATTCTCTTAGCCCAATTTCTTGACTGATGAGGATTCAAGAAAGCTTATGACTTTGGCAAGTGTCTCAATAGCCAGTAGTAGAAGAGAGGTGCACAACATCTGACTAATCTTCCCCTCTGGTTCTCATTTCTCTGATGCACTAAGTAGTAGAAATCCCCAAGCAAGGTAGGAACTGGATTCTTCAACAGGAAGAGATGGATAGCACTCTTGCTTACAAACTTAGGCTCGTCTGCAAACAAGATGATACCTGTCGCTCCCACCAAATGACACCTGGTCAGACGAGGTACAAACGCGAACGGTCGGCGAAAGGATAAGGAATGAATAGAGTCGCCAGCTAGGCATTTTTATCCCGAAGGAAAGGTAATGCTGCATAAACCTAGAAAAAATATGGATAAGATGGTTGCGAACCAGAGAGACTGAGAAAGGGGGTTTGTTACAACCTGGGAAGGTATTATCACCCAGATTGTCCGCCGTACTCGACGGGATCCATGCTTGAAAGATTTGTGTTTTAAAGGGGTAGTGTCAGTGCTATTTGTGTACCAAAGCTGGAAAGAATGCAAGTGTCAGTGTAAAAGAAGTGTGAAGTGCATAAATGAAGTGTCAGTGTAAGAATAAGAATGAAATGCTCATGATAATGAGGCTTAAAGAATGATGCTGGAAGGAGGGGGGATATACAGAGACTTTTGTTCGATAACTGTTAAGTTATGCCTACATATCCTCTCGTGCAATGAGGAAGTCAGAACACCGTAGTTCGACTCAAAGAGACTGAAAGATAAATTGACTTGTGAACTGCTTACTTGCCTATGCTCAAGTGTATGACCTGTCTAGCTCAGGTGCAAACTGTCTTGCATTAGACGGAAGAAGCGAGTTCTCGTTTGTGAGTGAATAAGGTGAGAAAAGAATCCCGGAGGGGTCGATTATTGTTTGTTTTTATGTTTTCAATCTTTTATTGCTTTTGGATTTGTCATAAGAAAATGAGCTTAAGCCTAAACCAAGGGTTAGTAAACTCATCACATCTTCCCTCTGATTAGGGGTAATGAGAATACCTTAAATATGAAGTAAACACCTCACACTTAATCACCATGATGTAGGATTAAGATCATTAACCTACTTATGATTATTTAGATGTTTTTGTTGTTTTTGTTTAGTGTTAAGTAATGAGTTTAAGCCATAATCAAGGATTTAATGGACTCATTACACCATCCTAATAGAAGGATAATAGATGAGCACATTTAAGCTGAGAAAGACTCCTCAACTTAATCCATGATTAGGGATTAACCTCATGACAAAACAAAGCCTTTATTAAATGGATTTTAGTTAATGAAGGGGTTAAGAAGTGATTTTTATGGTTTGTAAGACAACTTGAGGGGGACTTGTCCATTAACACTAGGGTTAGTCCTTCTTAACCAATTAAGGAAGAATTAGAACCCTAATGCAAGGCCCAAGTTACAAGCTTGATGTCTTGATGATTATTAAGTGGATTGATTAAAGGATTTAAACACATTAAGGGTTTAACACTTAGGATTAAAGTTATACACTCCATCCTAATAGAAGGATGCAGGCATAAGCTTAATCACAAAGCCTTAAAGCCTTTAGGGTTTAGTCCCTGATTATGAGGTGAGAAGAGGGGACTCAAAGATGACACAAAGGTGAAACTAAATGGGGGACTAATCAAGCCCTAATTTTTATCATGCTTAGAGATCCTAGGGTTAATAAGGCTTAAGAGAGAAAGATCTTCAGAGGAACCACCAGGAAGGAAGCAGATGAAAGGAGCAAGAAGCAAAGAGAAGCAAAACAACTTGCTTCACTTAAGAAGACAAGTTGCTGGAAGAAAGAAAGTAGGAGAAACATGAATGAGCAAGCTCAAGCCAATACACAAGATAAAATGCAGCAAAGATGCAAGAGAGATGAGAAGAGATTGTGAGAAGTGAAGGCAAATTCACTTCTCAAAACAACTTACCACCTGAAAAGTTAGCCAAAAGAAATGAAATGCAATGCAAATGAGATGAAATGTCATGATGCAAACCAAAGTCAGAAGCAATTACTTGATGCTAGTGATGCTAAGAGATGATACAAACTTGAGGCAAGACATGAGAATGATCAAACAAGCATAAGGATGCAAATGGAGCATGCATTGAACCATGAATGTACATGAAAAGTTATGAAATGCAATGGACATATGACATGGAAAATGGGAGATGCAATGATCAAACATGATACTAATATGTCCTAAGATGCATTATGAATCATGTGGATGCACAAAATGTCATGGCAAGTCATTGGATGTAAGCAAATGAGAAGTGGATGCAAAGGAAGGCACAAATTAGGGTTACATGCATCATGCAAAGCAAAAATCCAAAACCAGAAACAAATGACATGATAAAAATTTGAAAATACAATCAAAGATACCCTAAACCTATACAAGCTCACTGCCCAAAGGAGAGGATCCAACTTTTAACCTAGTGGAAGTTGTGATTTTTCTAAGATTGCTAGGGTTTTGGGGTACCTCATCAAGAAAAATGCTAAACAAAATGAAAATGCAAGATCAAATCAAACCAAATTTATCCTATAAACTACATGCTATGAAGATTGCAATGCAAGAAGAATCATCATCCAACTCTCAATGGTTAGGCAGAATGAAATTTTTGAAGTTTGGAACAAAATATTGCCTTAAAATGAAATTAATTCCAATGAAAATGATCAAAAGGCATCAAGAACAAAAAAAGAAATTTGGTTTGAGAGTTGGACAATGTTTCTAAATGTTTCTAAATGCAATGTGAATTTTTTTGTGATTTTTAAATACCTAAATGCATTTTTAATTAATTAATTTTCATTAACTAATTAAAAATAAACATTTAAATGATTTAAAAATAATTTTCAGTGCAAAAAATAAAAATAAAAATATTTTTGGGTTTTAAGAATTAATGAAATCTTTGACAAAAATTTTCATAATTTTTAAATGATTTATGCTATTTTAAATAAAATGAGGAAAAGAAATGAAAAGAAAAGAAATTAAAATGAATAAAAAGGGAGAGTCAACGCAATCAAGGGCCAGCATTCAAACTCAGGGGGGTGGGAAAGACTGCGCGCGCTCATGGACGGTTGAGATTGTTTCTGGGAAATTAAAATTTAAACCTAATTAATTAATCTAATTAATCTGAATTAGAGTTTAATGAAAGATCTGGTTCATTCATTCGCGCGGGAGTCAACAAAAGTCCACAAGATCTAAGGTCCACATTCAAACCAAACCCTAATCATAATTAAAAGCTTAATGACATTCAGGTGGCCGGAAATGACCTCCGGTCATCTTCTCCGGCCACCTCCCTCCCTGAAAATTGCTAACTCACTCCCTAGGTCACTAAAACTTGATCTCTCTGCCCAGAATCCAACCCCATACATCATACAACAAGAATCATCAATCAAAACACATTTATTTTTCGTATCAAAGTTGAATCGAATCAAAAGGTTTTTAGGTCAAAAAAATTTCAGAAGCTTCATACATACTCAATACTTAACCATTTGCAAAACTAAACATATCAGCATGATCAGCACATCACATAGATTCATTTAGGAACTTAAAAATGCATTTCTGGAAAAAAAAAGTTCTTGAGCTCACCTGAAATGGAGCTTTCAATCCAGGAGCTTTCTGCTTGCTTATTTGCTTCAAAATGGCTTCAATGATCCTCTTGATGAAGCTTTGAAGCTTGGTTGGAGCTTAAAGTGGCTGGTTTGTGAGTTTGAAGGAGTTCTGTTCAGTGAGGGGTGAGAATCGTATTTCTGTTTATGGTGGTTTTGGGTTGCTTTGAGGCTTGGAAAAATGATCAGAGGAACATGTTGAGTGATCCTATGAAGTTTGTTTTGGTGTTTGATGCTTGTGTAATGAGTTTCGTAGGAAAGTGCATAAGAGGTGAAAACTTGGAACTATGGCTTGGGGGATGTTTAAGGCTTGTGTGTCTGTTGTGTTGAGTCCCTTTTGGTCCACTTATCACATTTGGATGGGTCAGAGAAGTTGGTGTGGCACTGTGGGATTGGTATGGGTGTTTTTGCATAAAGTCCAAGTTAGGTGTACTTGAGGTATGGGCAAGTGTGAGGTTGTGATAGGGGCATGGTTTGGCTCAGCTGAGATCATGGAGTTCTTGTGGACTAGATTTTGTGAGCTGTAACAAGTAGAGGCATGGCTTCATGAGTTTTTGCAAGTTGGTACATCTTTGGCCCTTTTGGAAATTCATGAAGTTCAAGGCACCAAAATGCATAATTCTTGGGCCAATTCTGATTTTTAGAAGTCACATGAGCATGTTGTGAAGAGTTTGTACACATTTGAAGTCTTTAAAATGCTTGATCATACCATTTTGCAAAATGCCTCTTTGGTACAAAACTTGAATTTATGTGATTTTTCCCAACTTTGACAAGCCATAACTTTTGATCCAAAATGAATTAGGAAAAGTTCTTGTACTTTTTGAAAAGGGAATGATCCATTCTACAACTTTCATGACCAAAGTTTTCCCATTTGAATCATTTTTGAATCAAAAAGAAAGGGTTGAAAAACTTTCCCAAAATGGCAAGTTTCCATTACAAGTCATTTTCCCAAAATGGCAACTTTGCAAATGGCTTGAAATTCTTCAATTTTGTGAACTTCTAACATCTTCTATGATAAAATAAAGATCATACACATTCAAAATGATGAAGAACACCTTTTGGTTGGGTCATTGGGGGCCTCAGTTGCCCTGATTTTACACTGACTTGCTCAAGAAGTCAACTCTTGATTAGATGCCTTCCTCATGGAATTTCTTCATGAAAATTGATATGCATGATCCTTATACCATATAGAGACCAATAGAAACAAGAATGACCAAAAAAATTGGGGTTATAGCCTTTGAAACCAAAACCCTAATTCTAGGTCATATGTGCAGTTAAACCTGGCTCTGCTTCCATGCCTTTCTCAGTTCTTGTGATTCTTTGACCTCCTTGACTTTGTGAGGATATAATATGAAGATTTAACACACATGGACCCCTTTGAAGTGATTGATGACCTTTGGAGTGGCTCAAATGGCTCTTGGATGGATCAGATCACAAACCCTAGATGCAGATGACTTAGAAACAATGCAGTGAATCAAAAATGTGGTATGAGATGCTATGATTGAATTCATGCATATGAAAAGATCACAAGCCATGGTGTGAATGGGTGAGGGAAAATTTGGGGTGTTTACAATACCATATATGCTAAGGGCCAAAATAGCACAAACAGTGTCCCACTTCCCTGCTGTAGCATGACTAGTGGCCTGAGTGATCAATAAATCCAAATGGAGGCCTGGGATTCCAACCTTAGTAGTCATATTATGATCAATGATGGTGATCTCTAAATACAGAGCCTTAGCTATATCCACATTCCTAGGAGCAGTCATCTCAGGGTTGAAAGGAATCCCTCTCCTGATGGGGACACCCAACAACATGGAAAACTCCTCTAACAAAGGGCCCAACTGAAAGTCTGGAAAAGTGAAACATCTGAGATGGGGGTCATAAAACTGAAGGCAAGTGTGGATCATACTCCTTTGTGATGCATCCAAGTCCATGATCATGTCCATGATACCACCATAATGTTCCCTGAATAAAGGGACATGATTAGGAGTGATGAGTGTCTGAATCTGCCTAATGCCTGCTAGGGAGGGCTCAAAGAAATGGTATGTAATGTTGCTCTTCTTGGATGGGTCCATACTAGAAATGGATGCTGATAAAGATAACTGAGGAAGGATTTTGATGAAGACAACTGATGAAGGTGCTGAAAAGGATCTCTGATGAAGATAGCTGATAAAGATGGCTGATGCAGAAGAACAATCAAAACCAAACCAAATAAGATGTGGATACCCTGTAAAACAAATAGACAAATGTTAAAATGATGTAAAATGATGTATGCAGAATGATATGCAAGGGTTTGTGATCAAGTTTTGGATATGTTATCTGCCTTGATAAGGTCCATGTGTGTTCATAAGTCCGGATGGAGGCTAGAGAACCAGTAACTAGGTGGGGGACTCAAATAAAGAGTCACAAGTCCAGGGTTTCATAGAACCAGTCCAAAATGATGTATCCTTAAAACAAAAATGGTAACAGGGTATGATGAGGCCAAGGGTTCTTGCAAACCTGTAAACATCACAACCCCCTCACAGGTATTGTTCTAGAACAAGGATCCTCAGGCTTGGATCAGTTATGAGAAGTGTAAACACTTCTAATCCGGAGGTACAGTGTTTACATTAATCATAAAGGATCCTCCTCTAATTCACCTCAGATGTTGAAGGTCATCTAAAAGGTCATTCAGACTTAGCAGGCTTCCCAGATAGCCCTAGTACTACAGGAAATCTGTAGCACAGAGTTCTCAAGGAGAAACTCATGTCTGAACCGTGTTTCATATTCCTGCACCAGACCGAAATGGAATGGGAAACAATATGAAGCCACTCTATCCTATGTGTCACTCAGGCTCCCGGTATGGAACCTTACTCACTCAAAATCCCTCCCACCAAGACAAACAGAAGATCCAGCACATGATATGATGATAATAGTATGTAATGCATAAGAACAGTAAATGAAAGCAATAAATAAAGCTGTACATAAAGCAATAAACAACAAGCACAAATAGCACATAAGACCCCCATAAACACAAATCAAACAAGTGCTATGAGAAACCCACAAAAAGAACCAGAATCCCTGGTTGCAAGAGATCATTCCCCAGCAGAGTCGCCAAGTTGTCTCTCCCGAAGATTTGCATCCCCGGTGCAGACGCGAATGGTCGGCGAAAAGAGAAATGAAGGTGAAATGAATAGAGTCGCCGGCTAGGAATTTTTATCCCGAAGGAAAGGTAATGCTGCATAAACCTAGAAAGAGATGGATAAGACGGTTTGTGAACCATAGAAACTGAGAAAGGGGGTTGGTTACAACCTGGGAAGGTATTAGCACCCAGATTGTCAATCGTACTCGATGGGATCCACGCTTACTTTATTGTGTTTAAAAGGGGTAGTGTATGTGCTGACTGTGCATGAAAAGCTAGGGAGAATGTACAGTGTGTCAGTGCAAAAAGAGAGTGAAATGCTCAAAGACTGAGGCTTAGAAAGAAAGCTAGAAGAGGGGGGGAGACAAAGAGACTTTTGTTCGATAACAGTTAAGTTATGCCTACGTATCCTCTCGTGCAATGAGGAAGTCAGAACACCATAGTTCGACTCAAAGAGACTGAAAGATAAATTGACTGTGAACTGCTTACTTGCCTATGCTCAAGTGTATGACTTGTCTGGCTCGAGTGCTAACTGTCTTGCATTAGACGGAAGAAGCGAGTTCTCGTTCATGAATGAGTATGATGATAAAAGAATCCTGAAGGAGACGATCATTGTTTTATTTTTTGTGTTTTCAGTTTTTTATTGTTTTTGGTGTTTTGCATAAGTTAATGAGCTTAAGCCTCAATCAAGGGTTGTAAACTCATTATATCCTCCCTGATTAGGGATAATGAGCATACTTAAGTATGAGATAAGCATCTCAACTTAATTACCATGATGATGTAGGATTAAGATCATTAACCTATTTGTAATTATTAAGATGTTTTTGGGTTTTTGTTAAGTGTTAAGTAATGAGTTTAATCTCTAATCATAGATTAGTGAACTCATTACACCGTCCTAATAGAAGGATGATAGATGAGCACACTTAAGCTGAGGAAGATACCTCAACTTAATCCATGGTTATGGATTAAATTCATTATATAAAAAACCTTTATTAAATGTATTTTAATTAAAGGGTGAGATTAATAAATGAATTTTATGGTTTGTAAGACAACTTGAGGAGGACTTGTCCATTAAACACTAGGGTTAGTCCCTCTTAACCATAAGGAAGAGATAGAACCCTAATGTAAGGCCCAAGTTACAAGATAAAGTCTTGGTGATTATTAGTGTGATTTGATTAATAGGTGTAAACAAATTAAAGGTTTAACACTTAGGATTAAAGTTATACACTCCATCCTAAGAGAAGGATGCAGGCATAACCCTAATTCAAAGTCCTAAAACTTTAAGAGTTTAGTCTCTGATTATTAAGATGAGAAGAGAGACTCAAGGAGACTCAAAGGTAAAAGTCTAAGGGGGACTATACATAACCCTGAAAGTTATCATGCTTGGATATCCTATGGTTTGTTAGGCTTAAAAGGAAAGATCTTCAAGGCCACCAATGGAAGAAGCAGATGAAAAGAGAAGGAGAAAGAAGAACAAGTTACTTACCTCCTGAAGAAGATAAGTAACTTGAAGGAAAGAAAGTAAGAAAGATGGAACATAAGTGAACAAGTTCACTTCAAATACATATAAAAATGCATATGAATGAGATAAGAAAAGGTGGGAAGTGAAGGCAAATCCACTTCCCAAAATAACTTACCAAAAGTTCCTGAAAATGTTAGTATGAATGCATAAGACATAAAGCATGAAGAAATGAATTGAAATGAGATGCAAAGACCAAAGTCAGAAGTGATTATGCAATGAAAATGGCATATGAGATGATGCAAAGTCATACAATGTGCATATACAAAGATGAGATGTCATGAAAGCATGCTTGGAAGCTTGAAAACACATGGATGTTTATGAAATGAAATGAATGCAAGACATGGAAAATAAATGAAGAAATGATCAAGAAATGTTCTAACATGTCCTAAGATGTCTAAGATGACATATGAATGCTTGAAATTTCATGGAAAGTTCACTTGATGATGAATATGCAAAGTGAATGAAAATGAACATGAGAAATTATGGTTTTATGGACATATGAGATGCAAATGAACAAACCAGAAGCACACTACATGATAAAAAATTGAAACCAAACTCAATCAAACCCTAATCCCATATTAGGTCACACCCCAAAGGAGAAGGTCATAAGCTAATCCTATTGAAAATTATGATTTTCCTAAGTTTGCTAGGGTTTTTGGGTGATTCTCAAAGGAAAATGCAAATCAATTTGAAAATGCAAGGTAAATTCATGAGTAAAATAACCTATAAACTAAATGCAATATATGAAACAATGCAAAAATAATCAAGTTCAAACTCTTCATGGTTAGGCAGAAATGATTTTTTAAAGTTAGGGTTAGAAAATGTGATTTTAAAGAACACTAATTCAAAGAAAATTGTGAAATTATGATCAAACCTAACAAGAAATTTGTATTAAGAGTTTGAAAATGTTTCTAAATGTATTGGAATGGTTCATGATTTTTTTGGTGATTTTTAGAAACCTAAATGTATTTTTATTTAATTAAAATCCATTAATTAATTAAAAATAACATTTAAATATTTTAAAAATACTTTAAAATGCAAAAAATAAAATAAAAATCATTTTAGGGTTGAGAAAAATATTTGGATCAGAAATGCAAAAGAAAATATTTTTGTGATGTTTTTAACTATTTTTAATAAAATGAGAAAGAAAATGCAAAGAAAATGAAAATAAAATGAATAAAAATGCAAGTCAACTGATCCAAGGCTCCAGATTCAAAGGTTGGTTGACTAGCGCGTAAATGGGTGGCTGGGATTCAATCTGAGTAATTTAAATTAATTAACCTAATTAAATGATATTAGGGTTAAGTGGATCAATCCATGTCATTCGTACACGCGGGTAAAACACATCCAAGGGTCAGAATTCAAACTAACCTAATTAATTAAAATTATGCCCTAATGACTTTCAGGTGGCCGGAGAAGACCTCTGGTCATCTTCTGCGGCTAGACTCCCTCCCTGAATCTCTCAAAACTCCACAAAAAATTACCACAAGCTCCATAATCAAACCTTAAACAACCCTAAACACGAATCAACTCTCAAAAATCATTTATCACTCAAGAACATCATGAATCGAAGCAAAAAAATTTTAGGTTAGAAAGTTTCAGAGCAAGCATACATGGTCATTTCTCACTCATTTTCGAAACTAAACATATCAGTGTGATCAGGGGAACATGAAGATTGATATTTTAACTTAAATAGCAAGTTCTGGAAAAAATGTTCTTCATGGTTACCTGAGATGGAGCTTTCAATTCCTGAGCTTTCTGGCCTCTTTCTTGGTGCAAATCAAACCCAATGATCTCCCTGATGATGAGGAGGAGCTTAGAGCAAGCTTGTGATGGCTATTTTGAAGTGTTTGGTTCTGGTTTTGCAAAAATCATGTTTTTGATTTGGGAGGTTTTAGGCCATTTTGAGGGTTGCTTTGTGTTCTATGAGTGATGTTGAGATGATTGGTGAAGTTTGTTTTGATGTTTGATGGCTGGTTTGTGCAATTCGAAGAAGGGAAGCTTTTTTGTGATTTTGTGAATTCTGAGTTCTAAGGTGTTTCAGGCTTGTGTGTTCTATGAAATGAGGTCCTTAGGGTTCACATAAGTCATTGTGATTGGTCAGAGAGTGGGTGGTGGCACAGCTTGATTGGTATGGTGTATTTTGCAAAAAAAGTCAAAAAATGTGTACCACAAGCATGGCACGGGTCAAAGGAGATCTTATGGCTTTTCCTGCCTCAGCTAGCATTGTGGAGAGCCCTTGGATTGATTTTGATGAGCTGTAACACTTGATGCAAGAGTTTGAAGTGGTTTTGCAATTTTCCCTCTTTGGAAATTTTGTGAAGATTAGGCATGAAATCTTGTGATCCAAGGCACAAATTTGATCAAGCAATGTTGCATTGTCATATTATGGTGCTTAGAAGTCAATTAGAGGTCACAAGAAGTCTTGGAAATTGGTTTTGCAAAAATCCCTCTTTGGCACATACTTGAAAATTATAGGATTTTTGCCAACTTTGAAACATCATATCTTGAATTCTAGGATGAATAAAGATATGTTCTAGTACTTTTTGAAAAGGGAAAGACCTAATCTACAACTTTCATGTCCAAGAATTTTTCATTTGAAGCATTTTTGATCATGAAAGAGGAGGTTGAAAATATTTCCCAAAATGGAAAGTTTCCATTACAAGTCATTTCCAAAAATGGCAAGTTTGCAATTGGCTCAAAATTCTTCAATCTTGTGAACTTCTAACCACTTCTAAGATCAAATAAAGATCATAGAACCTCAATTTGATGAAAATGATCCTTTGGTTCCATTGTTGGGGGCCTCAGATGCCCTGATTTTGACTTAACTTGCTCAAGAAGTTACACAATGATCAGATGACTTCCACAATGAGTTTCTTCATCAAACTTGGTACACATGATCCTTATAACATATTAAGAAAATTAGAAACAAGAATGACTAAAAATTTGGAGTTAAGGCCTCTGAAACCAAAACCCTAATTTTGGTCATCTATGTAGGAAAACCCTAGCTTTGCTTCCATGCCTTTGCCAATTTTGTGATCCCTTGATTTTCATGAAATTTTGGGAGCATAATATGATTATAGAACACACATGAACCCCCTTGGAAAGCTTCAAGACCATTGGGATGGCTCAGATTGATTCTTGGATTGCTCAGATCACAAACCCTAGATGAAGATGAAATGGAACTATGTAGATGAAACAAATATGCAATATGAGATGTAATGTTTATACAAAATGCAAAATTGAAATATCACAATCCATGGTGTGATAAAAAGTGAGGGAAAATTTGTGGTGTTTACATGGTCTAGGCACTGTGATAGTAACTGGACTGATTGTTACGGAAGAAGGAATTGAGACGGTCTGAGGTTCATAATAAATTGTGACAGGAGGTCTAACCGGGGATGGTGCTGGTGATGATGGTTGCTGCTGTTGATGGAGATGTTGATGTGAATCTGGAACGTGGATTGTTGCAGGATCATAGTAAATAGTAACTGTGGAAATGTCTTCATTGATGGTTGTTGTTGTTGTAGAAGGAAGTGTTGAACTGATGTCTATTGAAGTAGAAGAAGGAATGGTTGTTGATGTTGTAGAAGAATCCGTTGGAATGATTGTTGTTGAAGTTGTAGGAGTGATATCTGATGGAATGACATGTGCTGGAGTTGTATGAGGAATGGTTGTTGATGTTGTAGGAGTTTGAACTGTTGAAGTGATCTGTAAGGTGCCTTCCTTGATAAGATTGTTGATACCGGTCTTCAAATTTGCACAGCCGTTGATAGAAGTCTTGCAAGCTTCACAATGGGCCTCACAAACCGGGAACACTTGGCACTTTAAAAGTTGGGTTTTAACCTCGGCCAGAGGTGTCTGAATGCTTGCAACATTGCCAATTAGGTTCATCAGTTGATCCTCCTCAATAGTATTTATCCTAGGCCCACCATGGCTAGGCATAGGATTCTTGGTAACACTTGGAGGTGGTGCAAAGTTGACTGCCTTAGAATCAATAAAATCATGAACCTTCATGTGCAAGGCTCTGCACTTCTCTGTAGTATGGCCAGGTGCATTTGAGTGGAAGGCACATCGGGCATTAACATCATAGTTTCTTGGAAGGTTATGGGGATCTGGTGGAGCAAGATTCCTCAATTCAATCAAGTTGAGCTTTAATAATTGTGGAAGCAAGGCAGCATAGGGCATCGGAATGGGATCAATAACCCTGTTGACTTGTGAAGTCCTTTGTTGAAACTGACGTTGTTGCTGATTGTTATTGTTGTAAGATCTCTGTTGAGGAAATTGTTGTTGCGGTGGAAAGTGTTGTGGTTGTGGAGGATACAGTTGTTGAGGTGCTGGTGCTGGAATGGTGACAGCAACCACTGATCTTGGCATGTATTGAGGCCTACCTCTTCCCATGTGTACTGAGTTAGTCTCACCTATCCTACGAGGTCCTGCGAAAGGTTTCCTTGTATTGCTGGAACTGGCACCATTATCTGTAATTTTGCCCATCTTCAGCAGACTTTCAATTCTCTCACCAGCTATAACTACATCCGCAAAGCTGGTGGATGAGAAAACAGCAAGTCTGTCAATGTATGTCCCTTGTAGGGTGTTCATAAACATGTCTTCCATATCTCTTTCAAACATTGGAGGCTGGACAGCAGCAGCAAGCTATCTCCAGCTTTGGGCATACTCCCGGAAGCTTTCTCTTGAGGACTATGACATACCCATTAGGAGAGTCCTGTTGGGAGCCATGTCCAGATTATATTGTTACTGGCGTATAAAAGCTTCGGCCAAATCCTTCCAGTTTCTGACTGTTGCTCTGGACAGGTGAGAATACCATTCACGGGATGCCCCAGTCAGACTGTCTTTGAAATAGAACATCCACAACTTCTCGTCCATGGTATAAGCTTTCAGTCTCCCCAGAAAGGACTGCAGGTGAGTACGTGGACAAGAGGTACCATTATATCTTTCAAAGCAAGGAGGCTTGAATTTGTGAGGAATCCTGACTCCCTCCACTAAACCCATGTCCATAACATCAAATCCCAAAGAGTTTTGAGACTCCAGAGATCTCAGCTTTTTTGCTATTTTGTCCAGACGATGATCATAGGCTTCATCCACAACACCAATTACTGTAGATTGTTCCTCTTGAGGGTCCTCTTGCAAGGTACGACCTCCAGTATTTCCTTGAGTATTTCTGATAGCATTGACTTCAGGATTGAGGTGAGGCCCAAACTCTGGCGCATCTGTTCGTGGTTGTCCGTGATCATTGTTACTAGTACCTCCTGTACCTGGATGATTTTCTTATGGAGTTTGTCGCTCGACCAACTCTCTTAATCTTTCTTGGCTCTGAGCCAACCCAGTCATTACTGCCATGAACTGGTTCATCTGAGCCCTCATCTCAGTCCTTTCATTAGCCATCTGAGTTCTCACGTCAGTTAAATCTTGTTGAACTTGGTCCATCTGTAAGCTAGGAAGGTTGTTTCTTGTCGGATACCGGTGAACTCTGTTGATGGGGAAAACCCTCCTACGAGTAATGTTTCCTGAATCCATAGCAAAGTGAGAAAACAACAACAAAAATACCTACAAAACAAAGAATAAGGTTAGTATGCAATGCATTATGTCTATTTGTCTTCCAAGGGTATCCAGTTTGGTTCTTTGGTTTTGACCTTCCAGACCACTGAGAATGATGAAGACGTTGAAGAGAAATGAAGCCCAAAAGATAAACCCAAGTAATGCATAAACCATATATTACAAATGCAAAAGATACATAGTTTATGATTACAACAAGTTCCCATGGTGGGCCAAAATACAACAAAATCAAGAAATACAACCAAATTATCATGGGAGATAAAGTACAACCAAAATGGAATGCAAATACAAAGAAATCAAACATCCAGCCCAAAGTCATCTTCTCTGACTTCCTTCAGGAGAGCATCAGTCACTGGTCCAACTGGGTGCTCTGTGATGGTCTTGATAAGAAGGTTCCTGGTGGCAATAGCACTTGTCAACTTCTGGTACTTGTCTTGGTATTTTGATCTCTTTAACCCCGCCCGGAGTTTCAACTCGGAGATTTCCTTCTATGCTGCTAACAAGGCTTCCTGACTCATCTTCTCATTAGCTTCCAGCTGCTCTATCCTAGCCTGGGTCTTCTGATCTTCCTGTGAACGAGCCTCGGTAATTTTGATCCATCTAGCCTGACTCTCTTCCAGGTAATGCTCAGCTCTGGCCTTCTGAATCTTGGCTTCTTTGTAAGCATTCTTCAATACCAACTCCCCTGCTCGGACTTTTCTGATGTAATCATATGTCTTCTCAATCTTAGCCCAATTTCTTGACTGATGAGGATTCAAGAAAGCTTATGTCTTTGGCAAGTGTCTCAATAACCAACAGTAGAAGAGAGGTGCACAACATCTGACTAATTTTCCCCTCTGTTTCTCATTTCTTTGATGCACTGAGTAATAGAAATCCCCTAGCAAGGTAGGAACTGGATTCTTCAGCAGGAAGAGATGGATAACATTCTTGCTTACAAACATAGGCTCGTCTGTAAACAAGATGATTCCATATATACCAAGAGCCAGGAGAGCACAAACAGTTTCCCACTTCCCTGCTGCGGCATGACTGGTGGCCTTGGTGATCAAAAAGTCCAAATGGAAGCCTGGGATTCCAGCCTTGGTGGTCATATGTTGATCAATGATGGTGGCTTCCAAATACATAGCCTTAGATATATCCTCATTCCTAGGAGCAGTCATCTCAGGGTTGAAAGGAATTCCCCTCCTGATAGGGACACCCAACAACATGGAAAACTCTTCTAACAAAGGACCCATCTGAAAGTCTGGGAAAGTGAAACATCTGAGAGGAGGGTCATAGAACTGAAGGCAAGTGTGGATCATACTCCTCTATGAGGCATCCAAGTCCATGATCATGTATATAATACCACCATAATGTTCCCTGAATAAAGGGACATGATCAGGAGTGATAAGTGTCTGAATATGCTTGATGCCTGCTAGGGAGGGCTCAAAGAAATGATAAGTAATGTTTCTCTTCCTGGATGAGTCCATACTGAAAATGGATGCTGATGAAGATAATTGAGGAGAATAACAACTGAAGAAGACCTCTGATGAAGATAACTAATGAAGATATGCTGAGCAGAAGAACAGTGAAAACCAAACCAAAGATGATGTGGATACCCTGTAAAACAAATAGACAAATGTTAAAATGATGCAAAATGATGTATGCAGAATGATATGAAAGGGTTTGTGATCAGGTGCTGGATTTTCCATTTTGCTTTGATAGGGTCCATGAGTGTTCAGAAATCCAGATGAAGGCTAGAGAAACAGTAACCAGGTGGGGGACTCAAATAAAGAGTCACAAGTCCAGGCTTTCATAGAATCAGTCCAAAATAGTGTGACCTTAAAAACAACATTAGTAACAAGGTATCATGAGGCCAAGGGTTCCTGCAAACCGGTAAACATCCCAACCCCCTCACAGGTATTGTTCTAGAACAAGGATCCTCAGACTTGGATCTGTTATGAGAAGTGCAAACACTTCTAACCCGGAGGCACAGTGTTTACATTAATCATAAAGGATCCTCCTCTAATTCACCTCAGATGTTGAAGGTTATCTAAAATGGTCATCCAGACTTAGCAGGCTTCCCACATAACCCTAGCACTACAGGAAATCTGTAGCACAGAGTTCTCAAGAAGAAACCCATGTCTGAACCGTGTTTCATATTCCCGCACCAGAACGAAATGGAATGGGAAAGAATATGAAGCCACTCTAATCCTATGTGTCACTCAGGCTCCCGGTGTGGAACCTTGCTCACTGAGATACCCCTCCAACCAAGGCAAAACAACCAAATCCAGCACATGATATGATAATGATAGTATGAAATGCATAAAACAGTAAATAAAAGCGATAAATAAATGCAGTAAATAAATCTGTACATAAAGCAATAAATAAGCAAAAATGAAAGCACATACAACACATAACACCCCCATAAACACAAATCAAACAAGCGCTAGGAGAAACCCACAAAAAGAACCAGAAGCCCTGGTTGCAAGATAGGTTCCCCAGCAGAGTCGCCAAGCTGTCGCTCCCAGGATTTTCATCCCGGTGCAAATGCGAATGGTTGGTGAAAAGAGAAATGAGGTTGAATTGAATAGAGTCGCCGGCTAGGAATTTTCATCCCGGAGGAAAGGTAATGCTGCATAAACCTGGAAAGAGATGGATAAGACGGTTGTGAACCAGAGAAACTAAGAAAGGAGGTTGGTTACGACCCGGGAAGGTATTAGCACCCAGATCGTCCTCCGTACTCGACGGGATCCACACTTACAAGATTGTGTTTAAAAGGGGTAAGTGTATGTGTTATCTGTGTGCAAAAGCTAGGGAAGGAAAGTACAGGTGTCAGTGCAAAAGGGAGTGAGTGCTCAGGAACTGAGTCTTAGAAAAGAATGCTGAAAGAGGGGGAAGATAAAGACACTTTTGTTCGATAACTGTTAAGTTATTCCTACGTATCCTCTCGTGCAATGAGGAAGTCAGAACATCGTAGTTCGACTCAAAGAGACTAAAAATGAATTGACTGTGAACTGCTTACTTGTCTATGCTCAAGTGTATGACTCGTCTGGCTCGAGTGCTAACTGTCTTGCATTAGACGGAAGAAGCAAGTTCTCGTTTGTGAATGAGTGTGATGAGAAAAGAATCTCGGAGGAGACGATTATTGTTTGTTTTTGTGTTTTTCGTTTTTTATTGTTTTTGGTGTTTTGCATAGGATTATGAGCTTAAGCCTAAATCAAGGGTTTGTAAACTCATTATATCCTCCCTGATTAGGGATAATGAGCCTACTCAAGTGTGAGATAAACATCTCAACTTAATTACCATGATGATGTAGGATTAAGATCATTAACCTACTTGTGATTATTTAGATATTTTTGGGGTTTTGTTTAGTGTTAAGTAACGATTTTAATCTCTAATCACAGATTAGTGAACTCATTACACCATCCTAATAGAAGGATGATAGATGAGAACACTTAAGCTGAGGAAGATACATCAACTTAATCCATGGTTAGGGGTTAAATTCATTATATAGAAAGCCTTTATTAAATGGATTTTAATTAAAAGGATGAGATTAAGAAGTGAATTTTATGATTTGTAAGACAACTTGAGGGGGACTTGTCCATTAAACACTATGGTTAGTCCCTCTTAACCATAAGGAAGAGATAGAACCCTAATGTAAGACCCAAGTTACAAGATAAAGTCTTAGTGATTATTAATGTGTTTTGATAAGAGGTGTAAATAAATTATAGGTTTAACACTAAGGATTAAAGTTATACACTCCATCCTAAGATAAGGATGCAGGCATAACCCTAATTCCAAAGTCCTAAAGCTTTAAGAGTTTAGCCTCTGATTATGAGATGAGAAGAGAGACTCAAGGAGACTCAAAGGTAAAAAGCTAGGGGGACTATATACAACCCTAAAAGCTATAATTCTTGGATATCCTATGGTTTGTGAGGCTTAAGAGAAAGGATCTTCAAGGCCACCAATGGAAGAAGCAGATGGAAAGAGGAAGAGAGAGAATAATAAGTTACATACTTCCTGAAGAAGCAAGTAACTTAAAAGGAAGAAAGTGAGAAGGAGTGAGCATAAGTGAAGAAATTTCACTTCAAAGACAAGTAAAGGATGTAAATTCAAAGGAAAGAAGAGGTGGGAGGTGAAGGCAAATCCACCTCCCATATAACTTACCAAAAGCTCCTGAAATGTTAGTATGAATGCATAAGGCATAAAGCAAAAGGAAATGAGATGAAATGAGATTTAAAGACCAAAGTCAGAAGTGATTATGCCATGATAATGTTTTATAAGATAATGAAAAGTCATACAATATGCATATGAATGATCATACAAGGATGAGATTCTATGGAAGCATGTTTAGAAGCATGAAAACACATGAATGTTCATGAAATGTAATGGATGCAAAGCATAGAAAATGAATGGAGAAATGATCAAGAAATGTTCAAGCATGTCTTAAGATGTCTAAGATGTCATACAAATGCTTGAAATGTCATGGAAAGTTCATATGATGATGATATGCAAAGATGAATACAGATGAAAATGCAAAATTAGGGTTTTAAGGCAACATGAGATGCATATGACCAAAACAAAAGCAATCAACATGATAAAAAATTGAAATCAAGCTCAAACAAACCCTAATCCCATATAAGATCACATCCCAAAGGAAAAGGTCATAAGCTTAACCTAGTGAAAGTTATGAAATTCCTATGTTTGCTAGGGTTTTTCTGTGATTCTTAAGGGAAAATGCCAATCAAATTGAAAATGCAAGGTAAAATCATGAGAAAACTAACTTAGAAACTATATGCAATAAGTGAAACAATGCAAGAAGAACCACGTTCAAACTCATCATAGTTAGGCAAAAATGAATTTTTCAATTTAGGGTTAGAAAATATGATTTTTAAGAACCCTAATTCAAAGAAAATTGTGGGATTATGATCAAACCTAAAAAAGAAATTTGTATGATGAGTTTGAAAATGTTTCTAAATGTATTGGAATGGTTCATGAATTTTTTGGTGATTTTTAGAAACCTAAATGCATTTTTAATTAATTAAAATCCATTAATTAATTAAAAATAACATTTAAATATTTTCAGGTTAAGAAAAATATTTGAAACAAAAATGAAAGAAATCATATTTTTTTTATGTTTTTAGCTATTTTAAATAAAATGCACAAAATAAATAAAAAGAAAATGAATAAAAAATGGATTTAAATGAAAGTCAGAGGATCCAAGGGCTCATATTCAAACTTGAGAGATTGGTGTTGACTGCGCGCGTGATCCAAGGGTCAGGATTCAAACTGAGTTAATTTTAATTAATTAAACCTAATTAACTAATTAATTATGAATTAAGTTAATGAAGCAATCTGGACCACTCAAATGCGCGCTAACCCTAAGATCCAAAGGCCCAGATTCAAACTGACTGATAAATCCTAATTAAGCCCTAAACATTTTTAGGTGACCGGAGCAAGCTCCGGTCATCTTCTCCGGTCACACCTTCATGCTATCTCAATCCCTAGGCTAACCTAGACCCTCTAAAGCTCCAGAATCAATCCTCTAACATCCCTAAGCATGAATCCAACATCAAACAACATTTATATTCCACCAAAATCATGAATCGAAGCAAAACGGAAAAATACACAAAACTTTCAGAAGCTAAATACATGCTTGATTCTTAACCATTTTGAAAACTAAACACATCACCATGATCAGAGAGACATATAGAATCATTTAAGAACTTAAAATGGAAGTTCTGGAAAAAATGTTCTTGATGATACCTGAAATGAAGCTTTGTAGTTTTGAGCTTTCTGGCCTCCTCCCTTATGCAAATCAACTCCAATGGTCACCCTGATGCTATTGAGGAGCTTAGAACAAGTTTGTATGGCTTGGTTTATGAGTTTCAGTTCTGAATATGCAGAAATCGTGTTTGTGTTTGCACTTGTTTCAGGCCATGGCAAGGGGTGGGAAATGATCCTTAGGTTATGTGGAGTTGAATGGTGAAAGAAATTTTGAGTTTTGATGGCTGGTTTGAGAGAATCGAAGAAGGGAAGTTTTTTGTGATTTTCTTGCAATTTGAGTTCTTGGATGATTCAGGCTTTTGTGTTATGTGAACTGAGGTTCATAAGATTAGTATAGGCCAATGAGAGTGATTAGAAAGTGGGTGGTGGCATAGTGTGATTGGTATGGGCAAATTGCAAAAAAGTCAAAAGTTTTGTACCACAAGCATGGGCCATGGCAGAAGCTATTTCAAGGGGTGTCTGGCCTCAGCTGAGTTCATGGATGGCCCTTGGATTGAAACATGTGAGTTGTAACAAGTGGATGACGAGTTTCAGTAGGTTTTGCAAATTTCCAACTTTGAGAATTTTATGAAAATGGCTTGATGAAACTTGCAATCCAAGGCACAATTCTGGTCCAAATGCATTTCACTATGTTTGTATGATGTTTAGAAGTCAATTAGAGGTCATGAAATTGCTTGAAACTTGATTTTGCAAAAATCCCTCTTTGGCATGAACTTGAAAATTATAGGATTTTTGCCAACTTTGAAAGGCCATATCTTGAGTTCTAGGATGAATCAAGACATGTTCTTGTACTTTTTGAAAATGGGAAGACATAATCTACAACTTTCATGTCCAAGAATTTTTCATTTGAAGCATTTTTGGTCATGAAAGAATAGGTTGAATATCTTTCCCAAAATGGAAAGTTTCCATTACAAGTCATTTCCAAAAATAGCAAGTTTGCATCTGGCTTAAAATTCTTCAATATTGTGAACTTCTAACCACTTATAAGATTAAAGAAAGATCATAGAGACTCAAAATGATGAATATGACCCTTTGGTACCACTGGTGGAGGCCTTAGATGCCCTGATTTTGACTTTACTTGCTCAAGAAGTTACCCAATGATCAGATGACTTCCACAGTGAATTTCTTCATCAAACTTGGTACACATGATCCTTATAACATATTGAGACCATTAGAAACAAGAATGACCAAAAAAATTGGGATTAAGGCCTCTGAAACCAAAACCCTAATTTTAGGTCATTTGTGCAGGAAATCTTCAGTCTGCCTATATGCCTTTGCCATTCTTTGTGATCCCTTGAATTTTATGAACTTTAGGGAGCATATTATGATCGAGGAACACACATGGACCCTATTGGTAAGCTTCAAGACCATTGGGATGGATCAGATCACTTCTTGGATTGCTCAGGTCACAAACCCTAGATGCAGATGAAATGAACTATGATATGCTTATGCTAATGCAAAAATGAAAGATCACAAGCCATGGTGTGAGAAAAAGTGAGGGAAAATTTGGGGTGTTTACAGACACGTTTTTCAAAAGGGAGAAAGAAGCCTTTGAATATTTGGGTCAGATGCTGATTTTTGCTGGAAGTTTGTATACGGGATTTCTTGACCAGTCCCATTGTGAGGACGATAACGTTTTACTCGTAACTCGTATTTGAGCGATTCTTGAAGTTATGGAATCTACATGAAATTTCCTTCAATTAGGAATGTAATTTTGAGATTGGGAGGTCTGTATTGAAGAAGATAATCGTGTTTGAGGTTGGACAATTCTTGCTGGAGATAGTAAGATGGAGTCAAGTATTATATGTGTGGTAATAGGAAGAAGGTAAGAGTATCGGAGACGCATATGGAAGTGCAACGTAGGATGGTTGAGAATGATTAGAGTATAGATATATTTGAGAAGGTTAAATAGTTAAGTGGATTGTGTGTTATTGACGAGACGTGTCGACGTGAGTCGGAAATGTTTTGGAAGTTTCTATCACCAAACATATGATGGGATGGTATTGTGAGACTATGATTGGAATGAGAATCAATTGTGAATCTATAAGAATCATGGAATTTATGCGATTAAGAAGAAAGACGAAGGGATTATTAGTGTTATTAGAGCTCCTGACTTAGATAAATGTTTCGGTTGAAGTGGACCGATTTGGATGGTACTTGATGTGGTAGCAATTCCGGTATTAGAAGGATATTTAATGATTGTGTTATATGACTAGCTTGTGTAAGAGAGTATATGTTGGATTTTGGACGTTGTGTATCACTGACGAGGTTGGAAATAAGTAAATTAAGAAAAAAACGTTGTTAGGTCTTAGAGAGATGTTAGAGCAGTATGCTTATGTAACCTTGAGCACAAGGTAGAGGACATTATTGTAGTTGGGTAATGATGATTTATGCCACCATTATGATTTTCGGATGTCGATTTACAAATTAAGGAACTGATCACCCTTAATATCTTGTTGATAGTAGATGGAATCTTGTTGGATGGAATAGACGTGTCTTGCCAACTAGAATAGTATGTACAATGAATTGTTTGGAGTTGAGCCAATTGTTTATGAGTTGTTTTGATTATTCAATGCAAATTCCCATTTAGGGAAATGAGGTGGAGTTGATAATGTTAGTACGAGGTTGTGAGTTGATCGGTGAGTAGTATGGAAACTCACAGTGGTGTTTTGGATAACTTGAGTTTTGATTTGTGGTGGATCGAGAATCCGATTGACATGAGACTTGAAGCTTTGTAGAGGTGATCCAAGGAGGAAGTAAATGGAAATATAAGACCATGACTTGACCAAGTATGTCAGATAGAGAAGGAGGTGGCTAGTGTGCCTTAAAGTGTATATAGGAAATATGAATTGTATTTTCCGTACTTGTTTGGATAAGTTATCACCGGTGTTCATTGTGGATGTTCTGGCATGTTATGAAATCAGAAGGAAAGCGCGTAGAGTATTTGGGAGTTGAGTTGCAAGTAATGAAAGAAGTGAAGCTATGTGTTGAGTTATCAAGGTGTAATTTCTGATTAGTAAAGATAAGCCTAATTGATTGTGTTGATTCGGATGAGAGTTATGGAGGATTATGCTAGTATGAGTTGTAATTGATGAACTAGTTGTTCGGTTAGCTTGGTTAATATGCCATGTTAAATGTAAGTTATTGATGCATAATTTGTGGTTAATGGGTGTTAAGAACCGTTTGGAAGAGGATTTTTCTTGTTGGGATTAATTGGACATTGTATCCTTATGTTGTTGTAACGTTGTTATGCGTTGAGATGAGTTTGGATGGTGTGATAATATAAGATGGTAAAGTTGTAGTTGGTGTTTTACGATGATTGGGGATTCATGAAAGTATATATCCTATTCGAGATTTGGGATTAGCTGCAGTTGTAGTTGTGTTGGATATTCATAAGTATTATTTATTGATCTAAATTTGGAGTTTTCAGAAATCATAAGAGTGTAGAATACCTATTGGTTAGAATTTCTGGTGAATTAAGTTAAAAGTCGTTTCTGAGGTTTGCTTTGATGGTTGGATGTTGATGTGAACTTGGTAGGTTGATGGTTTCTAGTACTCAGAGTGTGCGGAGAAAGCATCGTGTAGCGCAATTGTTCTTGTGTGGGTAACAACAAAGTTGGTAGTTGGTTCTGTTGATGTTGTGTTTAAGGATTTGTGTTCTTATCCTTGTTATTGCCTCGTTACCTATGGTTGTGGTTCAAGTGCGAGTAGCTAATTCCTATAATGAAGAATTAGGGGAGTGTTGCCTATGGTAATGGTAACAGTTGGGTTGTGTTCTGGTTCGTAGTGAACCTGTGAGTTCGTAAGTTGGTTATTCCTTGTGTTGTGTTGTGTTGTTAGTAGTATTTTCATTCGTAGTAGGAAGTTGATTGTTTAGTTGCAAAGTGTTTAGATTGGTTGCATTGGGTAAATTTTCGAGGACGAAAATATTCTAAGTGGGGGAGAGTTGTAACGCCCTATTTATTTAATGAATTATTTAAATTAATATTATCGTATATTTGATATTGATTTGTGTTGAGTTGCTAAGTTAGTTTTAGTTTAATTAATTAAATTAAGTTGATTAAGTCGATTAAGTTGTAGGTTTATTAGTAGAATTGCAATATTCTAGATAAATGGGCTTGTTTGGTGATTAGAAGTAGTAATTGTGGGGGTGTGGTTTAGGTCCAATAGAAAATATTAAGATTAAAATAAAACCATAAGTAATTAGAATTATAAGAAATAGAGGTTATCAGTGAGAAAAAGGAAGTTACGTGAAGTACTTAGGAGAGGATAAGTTAGGGTTCCGATCAAAAGTGTTAGAGTCGTCGTTAATCCAAGGTAAGGGTGGGTTTTTAACTCTATAATTGGGATTGTATGATGAATATATGTGTGGTTGGGTATATGGATTGTTGATGTCAATTGTTGTGTTGTTTAGTTGCATGAGTTATTTGGTGGAATACGTTGTTTTGGTTTTGATAAGTTGTTTTTATTGAATAAGGGAATTAAATTAAGTTGTTAAATTAATCATAAATTGATTAGGTAGTGTTGTTATGTATGAATCTGTTGTGTTGTGGTTGAATTGTCGTACTGGTCAATTGGAGATTGTTTTGAGAAGGAGATACAGAGACGAAGGAGAGAAACAGAGAGAAGTCACATGTTTGGCTGTGGGAAGACCGTTCCATTTGCCTGGTGTCTGTCAGGTATGTGTGACATCTGTCACCTTCCTAGGACGATCTTCATAGTCAAAATTTTGATGAGGGTCATACAAGTGTGACGATGGTCACACAGGGTTTTGTGTTGAATTTTTTTTGGTTGGTGTTGTGGTTCAGTGTGTTTGCTTTGTCTGAGTCTTTCATAACTAAAATCAGAGATAATTTCCAGAGACATGATTTGAGTGGACTGATTAATAATTTCCAGTAACTTTAATTAAATTAAATAAATAGTTAACATAGGCTTAATTAATTGGATTATAACCTTTGTAAGTAGTTTAAATAATAGTGTTTGTGATGGATTGGCAGAAGAATAATTGTGTGATAGTGAAGTAGTATTTAGTAGCAGGATTTTAGTAGTAGTATCGATTAATTAAACTGATAATCACCTTAGTTGATAAGTAGCAGTATAATAATAATTATGTGGCTGAGATTAATTGAGTAGCAATGTATTTATTAATTAGTAGTAACATTTGTAATGAGTGAAACCGAATAATTTAGTAGCAGTAGTGGTTAACTATTGAATTAACATACATAATTTTAGTAGCTAGTAAGTGTTGGAAGTGTGTTTACTGACAACGTAGCATGAAGCATAATAAAGACCTTAGTAAGTAGTGAGAATAACAGAGTTTTAGTGAATAATTAATTAATCTATTTTAGTCGAGAAAATTGTAGGAGTGGTAATGTGGTTAGTTGCGGTATAATTGCTTGGGTATTTGTGTAGTGTTTCGTGTTCTTAACTTGTAGGCCTTGAGTCAACGTTGATTTGTTGTTGTTGTTAAGTTGTAAGCCTTTGGCCAGTGTTGATTTGTTGTTGATGAGTTATTGTATTATGAAGTTGTTGTTGAGTTATTGTAGTATGAAGTGGTTGTTGAGTTGTTGTAGTAGATTGTTGTTACTAAGTCGTGATAGTATGTTGTTGTTGTGTGGTTATATAACTATTATTGTTTTTATTCTGTTATTTGAGTCGAGTCGCATTACATAGCATTATTTAAGTTGGAGTTGTTGCTCGGTAAGTTGGCCTAGATTGGCAAAATAAAGTTGAAGGCTTAAGCCTTGTTGTTGATGCCTCTATTAATTAGAAGTTTATTAAGTTGGAAGTTCTTCTCCAATGGTGCCACATGCATTGCATTTGGCTAAATTTCTTTTCCAAGTTGCATGATATGTCGTTGCATTGTATTCTTGTGTTGATTTAGTTATTTTGTGTTTTGTGAAGTGGTGGTTTATATAATCTGATTTAATATGTATTTATCATACACTTGACTATATAGTTCTATATCTCACCCCTTATGTTTGAATGTTACCCTTTGTTGGTAACGTGCAGGTAATCCAGAGTAGAACTGAGTACCTTATTAGATTCGAGTCGGTGTTGTCACTTTGATACATAGCACTCGGGGGATAACGCATGTTTTCTGTTGATGTTGGATTTTATTATAGTTGCTTAATTCTAAAGTTGTTTTATTAAAGAATTTTTGCTTTTAATCTATTTTGATGTTGAACACGAGTTGTGCCATTAAAAGTTGAATTTTATGAATCTGCTACGTATTAATGAAAGTATTTGTTTTAAAGGTTAATCAGTTGTTGAATGTTGTTTTTAAAGTTGAAAAGGTAATCATCTCATTTGTTTGTCGAAACTTTTATACTCTAATTTTTTTATAAATTATCGAGTAGAAATGGGATGTTACAAAGTGTAACACGGTGGGAGAACTGACTTTAGTTAAATGTTGCGGATAGCAAGAGTCACCACCGACTTTTATTTTATCCAAAAGGAAAGGGCATAAAAGAACAGGAAAGACCTTAAAAGATTTTTGAGTTCGGGGGGTAGGTTATGTAAAGGGAAGGTGTTAGCACTCTTTACATCCATGGTTATCCATGGGCTCTTAGTTACTTAGCTCACTTTAAAATGTTTTGGGAAGTGTAGTGTGTGATTAAAAATTTTCTTAAGTACTTTATAATGATCCATGTACGGATATATATAAAGACTTTGTTTTGAAAATTTGTTTGAAAATGTGAAGTGTTTTGAAATTTTTTGGAAAGTGAGTAAGTGCATAAGAGGAACCTACCCTAAGTTAAGTCTTTTCTGTTCTTAAATGTTCTTTCAATGGTAAGACTATCCCTATTATTAAGGAATAGGTAGTCATTACCTTGGATATGTTAAGGGACAAACGTAGGGTCATCGTATGGTCAATGAAGGCAACTTAAAGGATGTCCTTAGCAATTCGTAGGGACTATCATCATTTATTCGAAGGGACAAGATCATTATTCCGTAGGCAACCTCGAAGGGACTTGATCTTTTAAATTGTAGGGACTTGATGATTTTTATGAAGGGACTTTGCTTAAGACACCCCTATATTCGAGGGACTTGACCATGTTTAAGGCAACTGAGAGGGGTAACTTAGGAAGTGCAAGATGGCGATTAAAGATCGACTTACGTGTGTGAGTGTTTATATTCGGGTATTTATCTTATTTTAATTATCTAAGTTCAATTTAATTACATATAAGTTATACACACCCTAAGGTTACTAACCATATAGTTAAATATTTACAAAGAAAATAAAGACGGAAAAATAAATCTACAAATTATTACAAGGCTTTGGCAGATACATAATAGTCGGATAAGAATAAATTATAAAGCAAGAATAATAGATATAATAAAATAATAAATAAGCAATAATAATAATAATAATAATAATAATAATAAAGTAATTATAATAATAATAAAGTTAAAATAAATTAAAGAAATAACAATTAAAATATTTAATTAAAAAGAAAAAGTTTAGGTTAGACAAGTTAGATTTTTTTTGAAGTTATTAGAATTGATGAAAAAAAAGGGAATTAAGTTTAGAGAAAAACAATTAAAGATTATTGAGAAAACTTTTAATTATTTACACTATATGATTATTACTATTATAATAAAATACTATTAATATATAAAATATTATTGACAAAAAGTTATTGAGAAATTTTTAGAGAGAAAAAATTAATTTAATATGTACAAAATAATAAAAGAGTTAGTATTTACAAAATAAAGATTTATTGTTATAAATAAGTAATAAAATAAGTTTATAAAAATAATTAGCATTTATTTACAAAAAAAAAATATAAAGATTATAGAAAAATATTAAATAATTAATTTAGTAGGTTTTCACGCCCTACATTACTAAACCACGCAGTTAATATAGGATCAATGACAGAAATTTAAATGGCAGAAAAATAAAATGGCAGAAAATAAATGGCAGAAAAATAAAATGGCAGAAAATAAAATCCTAACTATTACAACGCTTTGGGACAATTACATAATAAACATGGCGAAAAATAAAACTGAAAATATTACAAGTTAAAACTCAAAATATTACAAGGGCGAAGCAATTACAGTGTATGAATAACATAAACATGAGCGAAAATAAGAAATAATAACATGTTTGTTAAGGTTTGTGGAAAGGTTTATGGTTTAAAGGAAATAACACGGTTAAAGTTTATGAGAAAGTTTTAAGGTTTACATGAAAAATTAAGGTTTATGAAAAGTTTGAGGTTTATATATAAAAAAAAAATAATTAGTTAATTTTCTAAAAAACATATATAAACAAATATTGATAATAAAAATTTTAAGTTTAATTTTAGGTAAACAAAGAAGTTTAAAAAAAAACTAGATATAACTATTAATTTAAAACAAAAGAAATAATAACTAATATTATAAATTGATTTATGAAATAAGTAATTATAGTAGGAAAAAAAATTAAGAGGTTAGTTAATTAGGAAATTAGAGAATTAAAGGGACTAGAGAAAATTAGGAAAAAGAATGAAAAACCCATGTTTCTTTGTCAAAATGCCCTCAAAATTACCAGTCTTGCCTTCTTGACACTAAAAGGCGCGCACATGTGAATGTACCTGAAAAATAGTTATTATATAATAAACTTGTTTCTTTGTCAAAATGCCCTTAAAATTACCAGCTTTGCCTTCTTGACACTAAGACACGCGCGCACATGTGAATGTACCTGAAAAATAGTTATTATATAATAAAACAAAACGTATATAAAAAAAATGGTTGAGGCAAAATCGTCAAGGCTTAGGAAAAAAATCAGGGTAGTTAGTTATGAAAAAAAATGTGCAGATCTAAATATATGTGTATGAATAACATAAAAATGATATGAATTCAAAAAGAAACAAAGATGTTGCTAACGCAAAATTGCGATCATCGCAACTATATCGGATCAACACAAATGTCACGCATCATACACCCAGATGTGAAAATAGCGTATCGACACGATCCGATCTGAATAATCTAAAATATATATATATATATAAACTCGTATTAAGAACATAATAATAAAAAAAGGTGTCACAAAATAAATTTATATATAAACCATAACATGGTTTATCACCAAAAAAACATATACACGTTAACATATACATATGTTTGAGACATGTGTGTTAGGAAGAACATGATGATAGAACCAATGATAAACAAACAGACCATATACAGTACAAAGAATAAAAGGAGGTTTTTTTTCTCCTTGAGGCAAGAATTTTTCCGTATTGTGGTTGAGAGAGGAGTGATAAAAATGAGAAAAATGAGAGAGCTCTTATGTGTAAAACAACATGTATTTATAGATTAAGAAAATTAGGTTAAAATTTTTAAAAGGAAATAAAATTAGTCTTAATCCCTATTGATTAAAAAATATTTGAAGAAAAGAAATGTTTTTGGTATTTATTATGATTTTTTTTGAAATTTTTTTCATAAAATAATGATTTTAATGAAAAAATCATATTTTTAAAAATGCATTAAATGCAAATACGAAAATTAAAAAATTAAATAATTAAAAAATAAAAATAGGAAAAGTTATTAGTAAAGGAAAAAATTAAAAAAATTAAAAAGAGCGGAAGGTGGGATTTGAACTCACAACCTCTCACAATTATATCCCTTATACCCATCTTTCTACCAATTGTGCTATTTTATTTATTCGAAATAAAAAAGCACCAGAAAGCATATGAAGCGGGTCAAAATTTGGGGTACGACAAGTGTAAGGAAACCTTGTGAATCAACTTGTCTCAAATATGTGAGGGCAAATTTTGGGGTACAACACAAAGCACTTGGGGATATCTTAGTCCACTTTTTACTCTCACAAATTGATTTTTGTAATGTTTATAGTTGGAAGAAAAGGGTTGGAGGAAGCTTCGGTCGGGTATCCCACTCACTTGTACCCAGCTAACCTTATCTGACTTTTTTGCTTCAAAAAGGGAGAAAAATAAACCCATGGTGGGTATGATTTCCAAGACTTCACATATTCTTTCAAAAACTTTTATGAAGCCTCAACTATTTGGGAGGATTTGGGAAGGATCTATGTTAATCGTTCTTAATACGTCCGATTCAAAATCATAGAAGGGGATTTTTATATCAAAATCTTCTAAGACCCCGACATAAAAGTAGGAGATTTGTTCTGTGACACCCTTGGGGTGGAAAAGGCAGGCCGATTCTCCAGGTTGGCATACGTCTAGGATAACATCGTCCTCGGATCCGGTCGAGGATACTTCCTTGCGCATTCGTAAGCTAATTATACTTTCTTTGTCCATAATACTTTACTGGTTGTTGGTAACATCAGAATCAAAGGATATGGCAGAAGACATGGGAACCTCTAGGAAACTTGAGAAAGAGGGGCCAAAAGTAAAATTACTCTTAAAAATGGGAAGGTCACCATAAACCTCATTTATAACACGCTCAATTCCAAGGGACCTAGGGCAACCTCCATTTCCCAGATGCACTCATCCCATAACATTTTTCTTTCAGGGGAATTCATGGATGTTAAAATTTATCATTTAAGGGAACTACAACTACGGTAATGTCTAAATATGTTATTACATTACAAAAATAAGTTAAAAATGGCATATATGTGTTACTTGAAGAAAGGGAAATACTGAGGAAGAAACGAAGTTGTTCTTCTGGGTACGAAAGAAAGGAGAGAGTTGGGATGAGAGGGAGAAGTAGGGAAGAAATCTTAAAGGGAAGTTATTTATATAAAGTCTAGAAAGGTAGACTATACAAAGAGAAATTCATTATGCTAGGGGAGATGAAAAGACATGGTCTCTTTGTCACGTAATGACCGAATTGTTTGAACGGACAAATACATGTTGGGTTTAGATATGACCGAGCCTTATACCCGCAATAATGAGAATAGAACTCGGGAGGCTTATGTTCATACCCAAATATACTTTTGTTTGGGCTATGAATTCGGATCTTGGGAGCCCGAGTTAGGTTATTAAAAGTTGGAGACGGGTGTTGGTGTGTAATTCGCCACTCGGGCATGGTGTAATGAGGTAAAGCAAAAATTGTAACGGTTACGGCTCATCAATGAGGGGAGTTACTAAGCCTTTATGACAAGTAATGATGGAAGAGTTAAGAGGAGAGAGTTTATGAAGAGGGAATAGGAAGGGACATCACTTAATAACTTCTCATGAGGAAGACGATTATATAAAGGACTCCCGACTGAGGGATAAACAAGACACTTTTTCTTGAGACTTGCTTTCATAGCACTGCTCTAAAATCCCCAATCTTACGAAACAAAATAGACGGTGTATCATTCCCTTGATTCTAGAAGGGATGGCTAACACCTTTGGTGTTCTGACCAAATTCGAGCAGAACAAATTAAATCATATATGAGTTCATCAGTTGCTCTAATTACCTCAAAAGAAGATCCTCAAAACACAGTGAAACCCAATTGATCTCAATTAATATTACTTAGAGTAATATATTAAATACGGGGTATTACAAATGTCATCGCGTTTCTACTTCTGAATCAGTGGAACATAAGTGCCACTTCTCTCGCATCTCATGGTTGCAAATACTTGCGTTATATTTTAACCATTGTCAGACCTTTTGATTACATTGATAAACCTCAATTTTCTAGCCTCCATGCGGACTCATTCAAGCATATGTTCACGAGGATTAAACAGTTATTCATTTCTAAAATGTTGACCAACATTTATCTCGACAACAACTGATTTAACATCATCCTTTAATTCATTCAACATCATCTTTCACTACATCCGATTTTACACCATTATTTACAACAACTTTAGAAAACATATTCGGGTGCACCATATGTAATATGAACCCAAAAAAATGATTTAAAAATCTCACAGTAGAAGGGAAATCCATATATGTTCATGTGAAACATGATCAGGTAAATTCGGATATGCACATTCGGACTTAACGTTCATTTTTCAGCTCAAAGAGAAGATTAATGCAAGCAATGAGAGTTGAAATAAGCGATATTTGCATTAAATTGCAGCTTCTTTTGCTCTCTTTGATGTGATAAAACACAATAATGTTGATTTTGAGTCTAAAAGTTGATTGAGAATGAACTTTTTTAAGGGTTTTGGGTTATAGAAGTGATATGGGGCGTGTGAGAGATGATCATGCAAGGTGGTGATATATTCAATTTTCCGTTTGAAATTTTTGGAGATACATTTTTAAAAATGTCACTGAATGGTTATAAAAAATCAACTCAATGAAAAATACAAAGTAAATGGGGTTCAAAGTTATTTTCGAAGATGCATCTCATAATACATCCCATAAAGTTTCTCAGATGCATCTCCTGACAAATATTTTTGAAAAACATAGGATGACTATTTGATTTACGAAAAATATAATAGATACGATAGAAGATATATCTATTTAAAAATAAATTTGAGTTTTCAATTGGTGCCACACCCTGGAAAAATAAATTCCCTTAAAGTATATTAAATGAGGACTTTTATACCCCGACTCAAATGTGTAAGGCCAGTTGAGCTGGTCCACTTAGAGAGTTCGATAACTCATTTTATGAGCATAAAATAGATACGATGAACTACATTGTCATCTTTTCTTTTCGTTTTTTAAATGGTTTTTATTTATTGACAGAGGGAGTATATGACTAAAATGAATGGAAAAATATGCAAGTAGAAAAAAGTCAACTTCTAAAATGAAGATTAATTCTGTCGACATTTAATATTTCCCTTTCCACGTAGAGATACCTCTCATAAAGAAAAACACCATATTTCACGTATACAGCTTTCAGTTCATTGAACCCTTTCGTTTTCCAACACTGAGCCAATCCATTTGCAAGAGTCGTCAACTCTTAAAAAGTTGAATAAGACTAAGGTCAAAATCCAAACTTTAAAAGTTTGATTTTGATGCACACACCGTGTGTGATACGAGATTCCACTACACGTTTGTTTTTTTTATTTATTATTATTACAAATTAGATACCAAAGAATAAAAGCATATCGTTTAAATTGGAACACGTAAGAGGAAAATAAAATAAAACAACACCATGTTGCTTCAAAGAATATATAGTATATAGTGGTAGACAAAAATTATTGCTTTAAGAGTCATATTTTCAAATTGAAAATTAAATTGCTTCAGCTTAGAAGCATTTTCATTTGGAGTATTGTTAATATGTTATTTCAATTTTGAACTTGATAAGATGCTCATGCACTAACGACTAGCTCTATCATTTTCCAACCAAAGTTGCAGAAAGTGGTGGAGGTTGCTAGTGCTTTGGGCACCAAAATAATTTTATTACAAAAATCACAATTTTTATGTGAAGTTATATTAATAATCAACAAAATCCAAGTTTTACAACTTTACACAATTACTCCGAATTTAAATATAATCGAAACGATACATGTAATTAGGTCAAATTAACATCGAATACATGTATATTTTTGCTTATATTTAAGTTCGATAAGTAATTTAATTTACCCGGCACTCGAGTTTGGAAGGGGTAAGAGCAAAAACGATGCGAGACTGTGTCCGTGAGAGCGACCCTTCGCGGCATGTATCTCATATCTTCTTTTTTTTTATATATGATGATGATATTATATATGGTTGGTGTTTTTATTATTCTTATACACATGATCTCCATATCCTTCCTTCCAAGGAAATAACAATGATGGAGACATCATCGTGGTAACGCCGCCTATCGCCTTGTGGAATCTCGAGCAATTCGTGAAAGTCCAAACCTGGTTAAGATTATGGAGAAACAAAGTTAAGTAAAATCGTTGTAGTAATCAGTGTCTAAGATGCAATTGTGAAATGATTAAAATGGAATTGTAGGAATTTAAGTACCAGCTTTCTTTGCGGCACGAAATAAGACTTCTTCAACCAAATGTTGAGCAGGGTCTCCTTCGGGTTGTAATGTGATGAAAAGTTCAACTTCAGCTACTGCTTCTTCGTTTGATAAGTATTGATAGAGTCCGTCGGAGCATAGAATCAAGAACTTGTCTTTTTGGCCTAATCTGTGGTGTTTAAGATATGGTAGGCAAGTGATGTATGGAGAATTTCCAACGTAATCGATTCTAAACATCTCCAGAAGTGCGTTGTTCCATTTGGGCTGCAAAATATTCACATATATATTCTTAGAAACATGGTTTAAAAGATGGTTTTAGAAAAAATGTTATCCTATATCTTATACTTTTGAATTTCGATTATCGTAATGTCATGCATCTAGGCGATCAAAATATAGATGTGCAGACTGCGTGAATACGAGGTGATTGTGATTTTGCAGATGCAAAAACTGTGATTGGAAGTAAAGATATCTTAATGGCAAAGAATAAAGATGACTGTAAAGTTGCTTATTAGAAAATACATTAAGATACCAACCTGTTTGAGAAAACCGGCACCGAATGCACGAGTAACCTTGAGAGATCCCTTAACACGATCATTGACTACGGCACAAGGATCATCCAGGTGTTCTTTTCTTATTCTGATTACTTCCTGAAATTAAAATTAAACACATTCAATCAAGATGAACAGAAAAACAAAAGACCAAAAGCAGTATCTAAGAGAGGTAAAGAATTTACCTCTTCAACATTGGTACTATGATCTTTGGTAAGCTGCAAAGCACTTAAGCTAGGAATTGCATTTGATTTATCAGCATCTTCCCATGATTCAAGATCATGCATTGTCTCTTCATTAATCCTCTCCAAATCCTGTCGAATTTTCCCAATCCAATAATCAGGTTCCGCCTTTTGTGCCAACACAGCTCTGCTATCTCCCACGTTCATCACATAAACATCTTCCCCTTTCATCAACATTACAAGAACACAAGAACCCATCAAAGCAAGTTCGGGATTCTCCATCACCATCTTATCAGCAACATCAAGATAGGACTCCTCGGTTTTCCTCAAAGCCCGAGATAGAGCTTCCAAAACATCTGAATGATTAACAGAATCATTGTCACCGTCGTCACCACTAAGTTGCTCCTTCAATCTTCTATCAAGCTCTAGTCTCTCCCTGTCCCATTCACATTTCCATCTCCTATGATTTTCTTCGTGCTTCATCGCTGCATCTTTGTACTTGTTCTTCGAATTCTTACCTCTCTTTTTTCTCTTCGAAATTGAACCCTCTTTCTCTTGATCAACACATTGAGAACAATCATCAAACACCTTATCTTCTTTCCCAACAATATCATCAATCGAATCACGTGCTTTGGAATTCGAATTATCCGATGAAACCCCATCATCCCAAAGCAACCCTTTAAGTTCCTTATGAACATAAGTATAAAGATTCGAAAGTAAATAATCAGGTGCATCAGGACCATTGAAACCATCATAAATCCCAACAAAAACCCAACCATGTTCTTCAGAAACAACAACATGAACACGATCCTCCCCTGCTTTCCCCTGAGCCCATTGAAGATTCTGACTCCCCATTGAATCATCATCTTCCAAACTACCTTCACTACTCAAATTCAAACTACTTACTGTCAAATTCTCGTTATGCTTCTCCCCAGCAAGGATCCACTCCGGCGGTTCCTTCACCGCCACACCTTTGATCGGAGTAACAATCGAATTCTGTCCCCGCGACAGAGTCTTCGAAATCGCTCTCTGAAGAACACGAATCCATTTCTCTTTCCTTGTTCTAGGTCTAACAGAAAACCCTAATCCACTATGAGAGAAGCTTCTCGGAAACTGATCAGAGTTTTCTTTCTCAATCGGACCGGAAAACAAACCACGATCAATCGGACCGGACATAAACCCACGCTCAATCGGACCGGACATGAACCCACGCTCAAGTGGACCGGAACTCTGTAAACCACCACCACCGAAATTACTCGAAAAAGGACCCGAACCGGTACCCATCAGATTCTTCGGAATCGGTTGCAACGGAAGAGAAGCAAAGGAAGTTGAACTTTCAAACGCCGCAGCTCTATCGAAACAACCGTAAGAGTATAAATCCATAAACGCCGTTGATAACGGCGTCGACGTGTTAGCACTAACGGAAGCACCAGAGATAGTTCTAAACGTTGTCGTTTCTTCGGAATGAACCTTTGAACTCGATAGACGGGTCGGGTCGGGTCTGACATAACAGAAAGAGTGACCAAGTCCTTCATCTAACGGGTCAGTTATCAAAATGGATATATCGTGTTTCCGACCACCGTTCTTTCCCGTGAAACACACCGTAAGTTTTCCTATTCCGTTACCCATAGCACCAAAAAAAAAAAACAAATGAAAAAACAAAAGAATCAAAAGAATAAACAAGATTTGAGGTTGTTACTTGTTTACAACTCGTTTTTCATGTTGGGTTTGGTGTTGAAAATTTAGTTGGAACTAGGAAGCAACTAAGAGAGAGAGAGAGAGATGGAGAAGTGGATGGTGAAGAAGAAAAACAAGTTGAAGTTGATAAGAGAAGATTATGAGAGAGAGAGAGAGAGAGAGAGAGAGAGAGAGAGAGAGTTGACTTTTGTATAATGGTTATTTACAAAATAAGAAAACGCACTCATATTTTCTCTCAATTATTTATGGAAAATTAATTCAAAGTTTGAGTTTTTTTTTTTTTTGAGTGGGGCGTTGACTATTATGAAGATAAAGTAAAATTTAAAGTTTTTGTCCGGTTTTGATACATGGTTCAAGATTCAACCACGCATCATGAGGAGCGTGATTACACGCGTTAGAGAATCAATGGATGAGATCTTTTGTGAGAAAAACTCAAGGAAATGAATGAGTGAAACTACGTTGAGGGCGTTGTCGTTTATAAGAGGGTGAAACTTAAATAGTGTCGTACATATGCATAAATTCTGGTTAAGAAAATTAAAAGTCAATAGAGAGGAAAATTGAATTTAAAGGAGTAACAAACTGCATGTTGAAAAGCGTGCCATGGACACCGTTGGATCAAGCGAAGAGTGTTGAAGAAATAACATTGACTTACACGTGGCAGTGTTTTATTGGTGAATGTTATAATTTGTCAACTGGATGTTTTTGAACTGAGGTTAACTAAAAAAACCAAAATAATTGTCAATTATTTCGGCTTTTTTGTTTTTGTAGTTTTAAAATTAAATTAAATAAATGGAAAAAATTCAAATAGGAAAAGAAGTTGAGGTTGGCTTAATTTATTAATCGATTGTGTTGTTGGTGGGGTAGTTCGAAATTAGTAATGCTGCCATCATTGCACAGCCTGAACATTTAGGTGATTTGACTAACATGTAGCCCCATTACTCCATTGACTTTTTTTTTTAATAGTTAATAGAGATTGAATTGTATGTTGACATTTCAATTTTTGCTTGATGATGCTTGGGATGAAAGCCAACTAATTGTTTGGTTTTCAAATCAATGATGGTTAGTATGCAACTTGTGAGGGATATAATTGTTTTGAATTGATTAAAAGTTGTAAATTTTGGTTACTAGAAGTATGATACTAAGTCATAACAATTCAAAAATATTAAACCTTCAAAAAGATAATGTGAACATGAATGACAACATGGGCTAGTCCCTGATTATTTAATTAATTAGTGGATTTGTTTATAATTATTATTTTTTATTGAATTTCTTTTATTTAATTGTTAAATGAATGGAAACAATACAGGCAAAATAAAGTCCACAATCTTCCATCGGGAAGTAGCTTTCACACTTAAAAATATTTAATATGTTCTATTAAGACAACTGAGTTGATATCTGAGCAAAGACATTAAATGCATTAATGTAGGTTTGAAGCCGCGATATTTTACGTGTTCATCTTTAAAAGATGAATTTCAGTCAATATATTACTTGATACTCCATCTGTCTCATAAAAAGTGTTATTTAGACTTTTTACTTGTCTCAAAATAATTATTCATTTATATAATCAATGCAATATTTATTATTATTTTTCTACTACTATACCCTTATTCATTAACTTTCACTTTATTCAACTATTTTATTAATTATATTTAATAGATATATTTTAGTAAATAATATTAATATTTTCACTAAAACCAACACATCTAATCATTTTCTTAAGAATTACGCATTGTTCAAATTGGACACTTTTTATGAGACGGAAGGAGTAAATAAAATATTGTAGGTGTTAGTGAAAATCAAAGATATAAGATAAATAGATATGTAAATTATTCTCATATGATATCAAGTCAACAAAATCTAAACACAATTCAACTTCAGTTAGTCAAGGCGGGACAATGCGAGCATAGTAAAGGGTGTGGACGTAAAATCTTGGCTTGGTTTGAGAAAAATGCAGGTAAAATAGACATGCCCGACGAGATGACCCATTTTCCAACCCCTAATTTTTGTAGGTCATAATTTTATGGTCAGTAGAAATCCACATGTGTAGGACCAAATTTCTTCCTCGACACAATCGCTTGAAGGAAAAGGTATCACTATTAAAAAAATATTATCTTATCATGCGGAAAACTTTCAAGTTCAACAATAAAGTTGACGTGCACGATGAGACATTACTATCAAACAAATAAAATATTCCATCTTATCATGCGGAAAACTTTCAAGTTCAACAAAAAAGTTGACGTGCACGATGAGACATTACTATCAGACAACTAAAATATTCCATTTTCCATGTGAGCATTATGTTTGGCGTATTCACATGTTATCTAAAAAGACCTTAACATGGATCAACCATCACCATCATCAAAGAAGAGGACATGCCAATGATGACCAGATGTACCTAGTGACGACTTTCTAAGTCTAACGATTACTAACTGCAAGTGCACAGTCTATCACATAGTAATAAAAGATATTGATCCCACAGGTACTCGATAATCAACCTAGTGTTATCGGGTGTTACTATGTTTAGCTAAGGCGAGCGATGTTTTTTTGGTGTTAAAAGGTGAATAATTAATTAATTTAAATTAATAGTAAAAATATCGGTACGTAATTGATTCTCCTTCGCGAATTCAATAGAGGTTTGGCTAATTAAAGTTTGTTAAGTTATCTCTCCGTAGAAACCCTCAGTTTAAAAGTCATTGACTCACACTCTCGTGGTTTAACCTATTACTATACTCCTAAGTTCAATTGAGAGCTCTTGTTGTGTCAATTCAAGTTAGAAATATTTTTTGGAAACCTAAAGGTTCTAGTTGGTTTTAAAGCGCTTATGATGTATTTAAAACAATGCTCGATTTCAGTTATCTGATTATGATCTCACACTCTCGTGGTCTTAATCCTAATCTTTTATACTCTCTTACTCTCGTAACAAAAGTTATTTAAAACAAGAAATCGAAACCGGAAAATAATTTAATTTAAACTAATAGCCTAATTCTATCGAATTCGTTCCGGTTAGACAACTACATACCGATTAACGGTTTAGCCAGACATATTAAATAAAAACAAAGAAAGGTAGAGGGAGAAGAAATCCATAATATAAATAAATGCAACGATAAATAAACAGTAAAGCATTAAAATTAGAAACCTGGTTGCAATGTTCTTGATCAACCAAACTTCCGAAAACTTGAAAAGTAAACAATTATTCAGTGGCTGGAAATAATTAAAATGGCGACAGTTTTCTAATGATGGAAACTATCACTTGGGGTTGGTGAAGGAAAATAAAAAAATCGAATGCTGAAAATAAAATTGTGAACTTTGATCGAAAGAAAAACGGTAGAAATTTGGACTTGAATGAAGCTCTCCTCTGCAAATTACAGTGGCTTCTATTTATAGGTAGTGTAACGCCCCGATTCCGATTATTTCATTTTTTTAGTCTTTTATTTCAATTGAGTGATAATTATTTTATTTGTGAAATTGGTATGTTAATATGATATGTTCACATGTTATGTTATTTTGCCATTTTTGAGAGTTTTCGGAAAAATTAGAATGGAGGGTATTTTAGACATTTCCTAATTGATGATAAGTTAGAAATTTAAGTGGAATTAGAAATTGTGAGAAAATGAATATTTGGGTGGAAAGAAAAGAAATAGAAAGAAAAGATATAATAGTAGAAAAGAGAAAGAAAAGAGAGATAGAAAAGAAAGAGGAAGAGGAAGAAAAGAGGAAAAGCTAAGAAAATCTTCAAGATAACTCCTAGGAATCGAATCAATCGGGTAAGGGTGTGAAATCTTATTATCTTATCAATGTGTATCATTATGTATGTGATTGTTTGAATGTGTTCTTGTTGTGGTTGAGTTTAGAGGTTATGAGTTTTTAGGGTATTTTTTTAGAAATCCTAAAATCGGTGATTTAAACGGTTAAAAAATTGATTAAAATGTAGTATGATAGTTAGTATGTGATAACTATCATGTCTGTGTTTTGTTTCCACTGATTTGGTAAAGTTTTGACGGATTTTGGAGGTTTGGGATGGTTTTCCCGTAGCTTGTGTTTTGGAACTTCTGCTAAGTTCGCCCTGCGAACATGGTTCGCGCCGCGAACTGAGCATGTCTGTGAAGTTCGCCTCGCGAACAAGGGGTCACGCCGCGACCTGTAGCTTATGCAAAATGGTGGTTTTCTTAAAAATAAGTTTGATGTTTATTTCGTAACTTTTGAATCGGTTATCCGTTTTTAGCGTTCCACATATCGTTTTGAAGATAAAATTATGTATTTTCTCATGATGTCGAAAAATATTATTTTTAACCGATTTTTACTCGACTGTTCCGATTAATCGTAATTATGTGAATTAAGGAATTGTGGAATTTGATTGTGTGTTGTGGATGTTTGGCAACATAAATGTGTTGTTTGAACTAAACGTGAATGCATGTTAATTGTGAAAGATCTGTTGCCGTTTGGCGTAATTGATGCGAATGTATGTAGATTGTATGTGATTGTATGAGACAAATGCATGATTATATTGTGAATATATATGCATTTCAAGAGTGTTTGAGTCATTTTATATGTGAAGCATAATGTAACACCCCAAATTTGCCCTCTTCTTTTTAAGCATCATATCATATCATATTCATCATGAACATATCATATTCTTGGCATCCTAGCATGGAAAGATGAGGCATAACATTCTCATGACCTAGCATTAGGCATATGATCATTTGTGGAGGTCTTTTGAAGCATCACAAGCTATGACAAGGGGCCCAATGGATTTGTTCAAGTCCTATGAGGGGTCTATATTGCATTCACAAGTTCATGGTCACTCACAAAAGCTCAGAAGGTTGGAAGATCATCAGGGAATTCAGGCTAAGGCAAAGCTCCTACACAGTGATCCCAAATTAGGGTTTGAGTTTCAAGCATGAAAACCTCAAGACTTTGGCCATTTCATTTGGGCAAAGTCTTTTACATGTTAAGAGGATCTTAGGGATGAAATTTGGTGAGAAAATTTCTTGTGGAAGTCAAGTATTTCTTCAGTTGCTTGTAAATGAAGAAATTGGTCAACTGTGCCTTAGAAAAGTCAACTGTGAGATTTCAAGGGGTCCAATCCCATTTTTATAGCCAAGTGATGTTCTTATAATATTAGAAGAGGTTTGGCAAGATCAAGGATCAAGAATCATGAGGTTTTGAGGTGTTTTGCAAAATTGGTGTAAGGATGGTCATGGAAAATGCCATTTTTAGCAAGTTTTTGCCCTAATTTTCAAGTAGGCATAACTTGGTGAAAAAATCTTCAAATGAACCAAAGTCAAACATGAAAGTTGGAGATTAAAGCCTCCCATTTTCAAAAAGTACAAGTACTATTTCATAGCCTTCATGGTTTAAAAGATGAGGCCCTCGAAAATTTCAAAGAAATTAGGGCAAGGCTTGAATTTTCAATGTTCCACAAATGCAAAAAGTCTTGAAACTTATTTTTGAGTATTGGTATGAACCAAATGAGGTTACAATGTTACAAGGCAATGAAAATAAGCCATTTTTCTCCAAGAATAACACCAAATTCGTGCATGGTGTGAGATTTATTTTCTTTTTATTTTTATTTCATTTTATATCAATTTGGTTTTTTTAATTTTTAAAAATAGTTCTAAGTTTCAAAAATTATGAAATAATTCGTGGATGTCACTTTTAGTTTTCTTTAATTTTTAATATTTTTATTTTCCATTTATTTTATTTTGACACGTGGATATTAATTGTTCATTGTAATTAATTCTTTTTTATTCATTTTTAAGCATGTTAACTTGTCCATTTTCCATATTGTTCCTCATTTTGAATTTTTGATTGGTTCTTTTTGCTATAGATATATAATAGAGTGTACTTTATGTGTGATTTTTGTTCTGATTTTTAGAAGCTTGTTTAATTGATTTTGGTCCTTGGCTTGTGAGTGAAGTTTCTTAACCCTAGTTGATGTTTGTATCCCCATTTGACTTGTATAGCTTCTGAATTCCTTCCTCTCCTTTTGGCATATTGATATATCATGATTGAAGATCTCTTTTCCAAGTTTGTGGAATTTTTGGGTGCATACTTGATTTGTTTTGAATTTTTGTTCTCAACTTGTCCCATTTTGCTTCTTTTTGATCATAAGTCATTTCCTTAGCTTAGAAGGGCACTTGTGCCAACTTCTTCATCTTGTTTAGGGTCTCTTTAGGGAATTGATACCTCTCTGATCTTGGGTTGGGGTTTGTGTTTTGGAAAATATTTTGTTTACCTTTGAAGTTCTTCCATTCTTATGTACATCCACCTCACTTCTTTGCTTCTTTCTTCCCATAATGTGATTGCTTGACCATGTGCTTCTCTCCTCTTCATCTTTTCTGCTTCATAAACACTTTTCTAACTTGATTAGGGTTCTGGTCTTGTGCCTTGAGAATGTTGTTTTGTTTATTTTGTTTTGTATCTTATCAAGTTTACTTTGCTTTGCTATGTGATTCATGTTGCCTCATATTGACTTGTGTGCTTCTTCTCTCATTCTTATGACTTGTGTTAGCATTAAGCATTTGTGTGTATGACTTCACTTCTGTTTGTATGATGTTGGTATGGCATTTTGATCATTTTATATTTCCTTTATACTTGTGTTACTAACCTTTTCAGGGGCTTTGGTAAGTGAGAGGTGTGGATGTGATTCCCACATCTCCAAGTCTTATCTCTTCTTTTCATATCATTACTTGTTCTAACCTTGTGATTGTTGGGCTTAGGCCTTACTTCCTCTCTTCCTCCTCTTCTTCTTCTTCTTCTTCTTCTTTTCTTCTTTCTTTCTTCTTTAGGATAGTAAGCCTCACTAACCTAGGATTTCCATGCATGACAACACTTAGGATTCATTAGTCCCCCATTAGACTTTTGCCTTTGTGATCTTTTTTGGTTTCTTTTCTCTCCTCATGTCAAAACTCTAAAGAAGACACTTAATAAAGTTTGAAGTGATACCTTGAGCAATAGCCTTATCCCATGGGAAAAAGCTTGGGTTCACTTTCTTGTGACACACTCATAAAAAGCTTCATAAAAAAAACACAAACAAACAATAAGCGTCTTTCCTTCGGGAATTTTTTTCTCATTTCCTTCGCTCTGTACGCGAACTTTCTCCTACTTGTCATTTTGCAAGACGGTTACGCACTCGTCGTCCGAGCCTGCAACACCTGAGCATTGACATAGGCAGTTCAAGCCTTAATTCACAAGCAATCCTTTCCACCCCTAGTTAGGGGAACTACGGCGACTCTGATCCTCATTGTCCAGATGAGGTACGTAGGCAGCGGGGTAGGGCCCGTTCGAGAACAATCTTTATTTTCCCTACATTTTTCCTTTTCATTTCTTTTTTAGTTCCCTTTTCTTTTCTTTTATCCAGTTCAGTTCCTTTTCTTCGCAGCAGCTTTCATTTCTTCACCCTTTGAAACGATTTCTTTGCAAGCGTGTATCCCGTCGGGTACGGCGGACGATCTGGGGTGCTAATAGCTTCCCAGGTCGTAACCGACTCCCGAACCCAGTCTCTTTAGTTCGCAGGACCTTTGTCCTTTATTTTCTTTCTTCGGTTTGTGCAGCATTACCATTCCCGTTCCTTTGGGATAAAAATGCCTGGCTGGCGACTCTATTCTTTTCCGCACCACTTTCGCGTTTGTACCAGGATGGAAATTTGGGGAGCGACAGCTGGCGACTCTGCTGGGGACCGAACCTAGAATCTCTGGTTCCCCTGTGAGTCTCTCTTAGCGCTTGTTTGTTTCTGTTTCTTTGGGTGTTGGATGCTTGTTGTTGTGTGTTGTATTGTACTGTTGTTTATTTGCGGTTTATTTACAGCTTTATTTATAGTTTTCAGTATTTATTTTCTGCATCATATTATTACTAGACTGTCTGGACTGGATTTTCTGTTTGGTGGGTTTGGGTGATACTTTTTCTGAGAGATGAGCTCATTACCACGGCTCTAGTTCACCTTAGGACTTAGAGTGGTTCCACTTTGGCCTCATGAGATCTTGTCATGGGGGTAGTAGTGAGTTCCACGCCCAGATTTGCGACCGTCTTGGAAATTTTTTGATTTGGGGATCTTCCTCTTTCATTTCATAACCTTGACAGTTATGTGCAGCTGGGGACCGATCATTGAGAACCTTGTGGAAACATCCCTCTTTAGTGATGATAGTGGCAGACCACATTTTGTGGAAAACCCATTCGCATCCGAGGGCCCACCTGGGACTCACATAGGATGACCTTGTTTTCCCGGACTCAGCTGAGGCCTCCCTGCGTAGTATATAATGCCAAACCGATTCCCTGATTTGATCATGTGCCATTTCTCGGAAATGGTGAAAGTATTATTGCCATTCGGCTTTGAGAGTCTGTGATGTCTGACCCGGAGCATACTAGTGAGATTGGGAGGGGTTTACAGGTTTGCAGGAACCCTTGGCCTCTACACACCCTCATTATCAGTGGTCCTTGTTATGATTTGGTCATATGGTTCTGGTGTTCTAGTTTTATTGGTACTATGGTTCTGAGATTTTCTGTCAGAGGGTTGTGACTTAGAGGATCCTGGTTGCCAGATATTCAGAGGGTCCTTATGTTCAGTGTCCAGTATCCAGATAGTCCCAGATTGATCATATGCCTAGATTTCATTTGCATTTGCATCATTCTTGCATTAACTGTTTATGTTTCCATTTTTCAGGTCATTGTTCATAGTCAGCTCCCAATTCTGGTAAATCTTATCTCCAGATGGTAGAAGTCAGAAGAATTCCAAGGAAAAAGAATGTTCATTATACTTTTCTTCAACCTGAAGTCAGAAGTGTTCAGAAATTAGCAGGTTTGATGAATGACCAAGTCTTGGGAAATTTCAGAAAGAGATATGGCCAGATATTGAAGTATGTGGACAAACCCACTGCAGACCAGAAGGACAGTTTGCATACCTTGCTTCAGTTTTATGATCCCCTGTTGCGGTGCTTTGTGTTTCCAGATTACATCTTGGCTCCTACTTTGGAGGAGATTTCCAGCATTTTGAATGTTCCAGTCAGAGATACCTTGCCTTTCTATGGATCTGAGGTGGTGCTTAAGGAAGAAGACATAGCCAAAGTTTGTCGTTTACCAGCTGCTACAGTCAAGAGGGCTCTGAAGGGTAGTGAAGGCAAAGGACTCCCTTGGAGTGTGCTCATACCAGAGGCTGAGAAATATGCTAAAGAGGGTAAATAGGGTGACTTTGGTGCAGTGTTGGCTTTGATGGTGTATGGGTCTAGCTTGTTCCCAGGGGAGAAGGAATTTGTAAGCTTGGAAGTGATCTCTATCTTTGCTAAAGGCAATCCTGTGCCAACTCTGTTGGGAGACTTCTACTACAGTGTTCATTACCGGAATGAGAATGGTAGGGGTGGACCAGTGGGCTGTTGTGCCTCACTGTTTGCTTAGTGGTTTGCCAGACAGCTGCCAAAATCAGGAGCTTTCAAGGAAATGAGGGATGAGTGGAGATGGTCTAGAAGGTTGATGGGGCTAACTGCTGAGGATATAGCCTGGGGATATGACAGAGATCTGCTGGGAAAAGAGTTGATGGTCAGTTGTGGAAGATTTGCTGGAGTGCCTTTGCTAGGAAGGAAGGGTGTGATCAGTTATCATCCAACATTAGCCAGGAAGCAATTTGGTTACCCTTTGAGAGATCCACCACAAATGGAAGAGTTTGCTGAGTCTTTGTATTTTCCTGTGGAAGGAAACAAGGAGTTAGTTCTACAAGCATCCCAAGCTTGGGCTCACAGGATAAGGAAGGGTAAGAAAGACTTTGGCAGAGTAGATCCCAAGACGTATCCTCCTTTTACTACATGGTTGCAAAAACATGTAGAAGAAGTTCTCATGCCTTTCTCAATAGAAGCTCCACTTTATCCCAAAGAAGTGCCAAGCTAGAGTACTGCCTCCCTTGAAGAGTACAAGAAATTGGAAGCTCAGCTGCATGAAGTTCGAGTGGAGAATGCTGAAATGGTTAGTCTGTACCATCTTGCCAACCGTGCCAAAAATGAAGCAGAGGGAAAGCTGCAGAATATACAAGCCTCTTTGGAAGCTAAAGAGAAAGACTTTTCTGGAAGGTAAGCTCACTTTCAAAGGTTGGGTATGATGGAAGCAAAAAGAGAAGTGGAACGCAAAAAGACTTTGAAAACTCTCAAGGAAGCTCGTCAGTCCATTGTTTGGTTGCAAGGCCAAAGGGAGGAGGAGCAAAAGAAACTTAAAGAAAAAGAAGAGTTTTTTGAGGTGCAGATGGCCTTCAAGAAGGAAGAGGTGGAGCAAGTCCACAATATACGGAGGGAAAAGACTCAGCAGTTGGCACAAAGCCAGTTAGCCTTGGAGGAGGCACGGAAGGAGATTGAAGAGCTCAAGCTGAGAGCAGGTGTGAAGAAGAGCAGAGCAGAGGTGGCTGCAGAAGAGCCTGGGTCTCTAGTTTAGTTTTCTTTATTTGTTCAGACTACCTACAGACTTGTTGTAGGAGTCTTGCTTTATTTTGTCGTTTATTCATGTAATGACTTGTAACCCTTCGGGGAGTATTTTTGTTGGTGCTCTAACTTTTGGCCGGCAGTGGTTGTCCATGATATACAGTGTTAATATGCAAATTATCATTTCTGAATATGCAAGGCTCGTTTGTTTGATACTGCTAATATCTGAACACTCTTCAAAGGGAAAGTATGAAAGATAATACTCAAAGTGGCTATCTGGAGCAAATACCATAACTGGGGCATGCAAATGCTTAAAACTTGGGAATTTGAGCAGTTACATTGCATGCATATGACGTGTTTGTTTGTTTTGCAGGTAGTGCTTCAGTTTCGAATGTTTATGTTGTTTCAAGCACTATTGTTCCCAGGAAAGTTCGAGAACAACCCGTCATACACAGATATCCCACAAGAGTCAACAAAGAAAGAGTCATGGATCAAATGCAAGCTGATTTAGCTGACTTGAGGTTGAGGATGGACAATTTTATGACCCTTATGGCAAGAATGGGTCAGAACCAGGAGCGTCTGCGTGAGTTGGTTGAAAATAGTCAAGCCAGGAACAACGGTACTGCTGATGGAGGTAATCGTAACGGTGCGGGTGCCCGTCAAGTTGAAATCCATGTAGCACAGCCAGGGGTTACCATTATCAATGATGGACTGAACAATGTACAGATGGACAGTCAAGACGAACAGTTTACGTTGCTGGACGAAACTGAAGGCCAGGGGGCTGAAATGAACAGGAAATTTGAGGAAATGGCAGAACAGATCAAGGCTATTCAATCCCATAACTTTTTGGGGTTCGACATTACTGACTTGGGCTTGGTTCTAGGGGTTAGAATCCCTTACAAGTTCAAGGTCCCGACTTTCGAGAAGTACAATGGCACAACGTGTCCAAAGACCCACCTTCAGTCCTTTGTAGGAAGGATTGCTGCCCACACTGATGATGAAAAGCTATGGATGTACTATTTCCAGGACATCCTGGTTGGGGCCTCCTTGGAATGGTATATGAAATTAAGCAGAGTCAACATTAAGAGTTGGAAGGACCTGACAGAGGCTTTCGTGAGGCAATACCAGTACAATTTGGACATGGCTCCAAATCGCACTCAACTGCAAAACATGTCTCAAACTGCTAAGGAGGGGTTTAAAGAATATGCTCAAAGGTGGCGTCAGCTCGCTGCCAGAGTGCAACCACCATTGCTGGAGAATGAGATGGCTGATATGTTCATGGGGACATTGCAAGGAGTGTTTATTGAAAGATTGGCATCTTGTTCGGCTACCAAGTTCAATGATATAGTAATTGCTGGAGAGAGGGTCGAGACTTTGTTAAAGATGGGAAAGATTCAGGATACGAGTGCAAGCAGTTCCAATGGAGTAAGAAAAGTTTTCAGCGGACCCCCGAGAAGAAGGGAAGGTGAAACCAATGCTGTGTTTGGCTGAGGACGGGGCCGAGGGTATAGAAGATCATATGAGCAAGTGGCAGCAGTCACTATCCATTCCAATCCTGTGCAACAGGTACAACCTCAGCAACAACAACAGCAGCAGCCACAACGTAACAACTATCAACAAAGACCTTATCAGCCAAGACAAGCTCGTCCGGCCAATAGGGTGCTTGAGGCAATTCCCATGACTTATACTACATTGTTACCGAGATTGCTGGACCTAAATTTGATACAATTGAGGACTTTGGCACCACCACCACCTGGAGAGCTTCCAGTGGGGTACGATGTCAATGCTAGATGCGTTTTCCATTCAGGGGCACCCGGGCACTCAACTGAGAAGTGTAGGGCGCTACAGCACAAAGTTCAAGATTTGATCGACTCCAAGGCGATTAACTTTGCACCACCACCAAATGTTACTTCAAACCCTATTCCGAATCACGGAGGGGCTAGAATAAATGCTGTTGAGGGTGGTGAGAAGTTAAGTTTGATTCTGAGCATAGAAGAAGTGAAGACTCCGCTGTTGGTAGTGAAGGAGAGGCTGTTGAAAGGACAAGTGTTTCCGAGATGCAGTTCTGATTGTGAGAAGTGTGTGAATTCAGTGAACGGTTGTGAAGACTTGAAGATGGGGTTGCAGAATCTGATTGATGAAGGATCATTGCAGTTTGACAAAGTTGATAATGAAATTGATGATGTGTCCACTATAACCATATTCTATGATCCAGCTGAGATGCCTGCTAGAAGAGAACCTGTGACCATTTATGCTCCTGAAGTTAGCCCGGTGACTATCACTGTGCCTGGGCCTGTTCCTTATTCAAATGATAAAGCCATCCCATGGAATTACGGCTCAGATGTGTACGTGGAAGGACAGAAAGTAGAGAGTAAGTCAGTTGCTATTGACCCAACTGTAGTGAACGTCGGAGGGGTTGGAGGTTTTACGAGAAGTGGTCGTCTATTGGCTCCCCCAGTTCTGAGAGGAGATCCTGAGGTTGAGGCTTCGGCAAAGGCTAAAGGAAAGCAAACAGCGATTGAAGAAACAACAACTTCTGCTGCTGGACAGGGTACCTTTGAGAAGGAGGTCGAGGAATTTATGCGCATAATTAAAAAGAGTGATTATAAGGTGGTCGAACAGTTGAACCAGACGCCGTCCAAAATATTAATTCTGTCATTGCGGATGTGTTCGCCCGCACATAGGTGTAAACACCCCAAATTTGCCCTCATTCATTCACACCATGGCTTATGATCTTTTCATGTTGCATAAGTTCAATTATATCATCTCATATTGCATTTTTGCTTCACTGCATTGATTCAAAGTCATCTGCATCTAGGGTTTGTGATCTAAGCAATCCAAGAGCTATTTGAGCCACTCCAAAGGTCTTCAATCATCTCAATAGGGTCCATGTATGTTCAAGCATCATATTATATCCTCACAAGGCCAAGAAAGTCAAAGAATCACAAGAACTGAAAAAAGGCATGGAAGCAGAGCGAGGTTTAACTGCACAGGTGACCTAGAATTAGGGTTTTGGTTTCAGAGGCCATAACTCCAAATGTTTTGGTCATTCTTGTTTCTATTGGTCTCTATATGTTATGAGGATCATGCATATCAATTTTCATGAAGAAATTCAACGGGGAAGACATATGATCAAAAGGTGACTTCTTGAGCAAGTCAGTGCAAAATCAGGGCATCTGAGGCCCCCAATCACACAACCAAAGGGGTTTCTCCATCATTTTGATTGTGTATGATCTTTATTTGATCATAGAAGATGTTAGAAGTTCACAAAATTGAAAATTTTCAAGCCATTTGCAAAGTTGCCTTTTTGGGAAAGTGACTTATAATGTAAACTTGCCATTTTGGGAAAGTTTTCAACCTCCTCTTTTTGATTCAAAAATGCTTCAAATGAAAAATCTTTGGTCATGAAAGTTGTAGATTGAGTCCTCCCATTTTCAAAAAGTACAATAACTCCTTCTAATTCATTTTGGATCAAAAGTTATGGCCTTGCAAAGTTGGACAAAATCATTCATTTTTCACTTTTGTGCCAAAGGAGGAAAGTTGCAAAACCTCATGCCAAAGCCAAATGTAACTTCAAACCAGCTTCTAATTATCACACAAACATAATTCATGGCTCATAATTCAGATTTGCCCAAGAATTTCTCACTTTCATGCCTTGGATTACAAGTTACATAAAGCATTTTCTCATAAAAGCTTCAAAATTGAACCTTTGCAAAAGGAACTTTTTATGCTTGAATTGAACACTAATTGGTCTCAAATCATTCTAGCAACTTCATATGGCTCATGTTGCTGCATTTTGCCCAAGAAATCACAAGTTTCTTTGCCTTGGTTCATAAGAAAACTCAAAGAGGGAAATATGCATGAACCTTGGAAACTCTTGATCAAGACCATCCAGCTCACAAAATCAGATCCAAAGGCCTTCCTTGACTCAAGCTGAGGCAGGACAAGCCCTAAGATCTCCTCTGACCCGAGCCATACCCATAGTACACAAGATCTTGACTTTTTGCATTTTTGCCCATGCCAATCACACTGTGCCACCACCAACTCTCTGCCCAATCAGAGCCTCATATGTGGACCTCAAGCCTTCCAAAACACACCACACACAAGCCTACAATCTCCCACAATCCAGCATTCCCAAAAACTGTCAAAAACTTCTCCTCTTCGAAACTCTTCACACAGCCATCAAACTTCCATTTTTCTTTCACCAACAAATCACAAATCATCCTCAGAACAAGAATCACCCCTTGAAACAGCCTAAATCATCACATACTCAACCCTCCATTTCTGCTACACCAGAACTGAAGCATTCAAACCAGCCATTATCAAAGCCTTCCAAGCTTCATTTCATCATCAGGGTGTTCAAAGAAGTGGTTTTGCACAAAGGGAGAGTCCAGAAAGCTCAGAATCAGAGAGTCTTCATCTTAGGTAACATGAAGAACTTTTTTTCCAGAAGCTAGTTTGTAAGTTCTTTTATGATTTTGTATGCTCCCCTGATCATGGGGATGTGTTTACTTTTGAAAATGGTGAAGAAACCACCATGTATGAAGTATCTGAACTTTTGCCCGTGTTTCACATTTTTCTTCGATTCATGCTTATGAAGTGAAATAAATGAATTTTAGTTGGGGGTTTAGGTTTAGAAGGGTTGGAGGATCATTTTTGTGAAAGAAATTTGAAGTTTGGTGGCCTGTAGAAGAAGCTAGGGTTTTGGGTTCGTCGGAGAAGACGACCGGAACCACTGTTCCGGCCGTCTGAAAGTCATTAACCCTAATTAGGGTTTAAGCCAGTTTTGAATGTGAGCCATCAGATGAGCCTTCCCGCGCGTGTTTGTGTGGACCAGATCTTCTCATTAGCAATTAATCAGGATTAATTAAATGTTTAATTAAGTTTAGGGAAGTTTGAACCTGGGCCGTCCAGATGCGCGCCAGGTCAAACTCCTCAAGCCCAGAATCCATCTGGACCCTCCAACCAGCATACTTTCATTATTTTCAATTTTATTTCATTTTATTTGTATTAAATTTCCACGAATTTTTAAAAATAATAAAATGCATTAAAAAATTCTGAAAATTTTTATCAAATCTTTTATTAATTTTCAGAACCCAAAAATATTTTTATTTTTATTTTTTTGCATCAAAAATTATTTTTAAATCATTTAAATGTTCATTTTTATTTAGTTAATGGAAATTAATTAATTAAAAATGCATTTAGGTATTTAAAAATCACAAAAAAATTCACATTGCATTTTGATACATTTAGAAACATTATCCAACTCTTCAAACAAATTTATTTTTAGTTCTTGACCTACTTTGATAATTTTCATTGGAATAAAAGTTATTTAAAGGCAATATTTTGGTCCTTACTTAGAAAAATTCATTCTGCCTAACCATGAAGAGTTTGATGATGGTTCTTCTTGCATTGCATCCTTTATATCATGTAGTTTTTAGGGTAAAATTGGTTTGAATTTATCTTCCATTTTCAATTTAATGAGCATTTTTCCTTTTGAGGTGCCTTAAAACCCTAGTTGACTTAGAAAAATCATAACACCCATTAGGTTAAGAGTTAGGTACCCTCCTTTAGGCAGTGAACTTATGTAGGGTTAGGGTTCCTTTAATCCCATTTTCAATTTTTTATCATGTCATTTGCTTCTGATTTTGAATTTTGTGTTGTATGTTATGCATAAACCCTAATTCATGCTTTCCTTTGCATCCATCTCTCATATGCTTGCATTCAAGAACTTGACATGACATTTTGTGCATCCATATGACATATAAGACATCTTAGGACATATTAGAATCATGTTTGATCATTGCATCATTCATTTTCCATGTTATATGTTCATTCCATTTCCTAAATTTTCATGAATCTTTATGGTTCAAAGCATGCTTCATTTGCATCCTCATCCTTGTATGATCATCCACAACTCTTGACATGTATTTACATCATCTCCTAGCATCATTAACATCATGTTCATGCTTCTGACTTTGTCTTGCATCATGGCATTTCATCTCATTTTCATTGCATTTCATTTCTTTTGCTAACTTTTCAGGTGGTAAGTTGTTTGGAGAAGTGAATTTGCCTTCACTTCTCACAATCTCTTCTCATCTCTCTTGCATCATTGCTGCATTTTATCTTTGTATTAGAGTGAGCTTGCTCATTCATATTCATCTCTTACTTTCTTTCTTCAGGCAACTTGTCTTCTCAGGTGAATCAAGTTGTCTTATTTCTTTCCGCTTCTCCTCCTTTCATCTGTTTCCTTCCTAGTGGTTTTTCTCCTAAAGATCTTTTGCAAGCCTCATAAACCCTAGGAACAACTAAGTATGATCAAAATTAGGGTTTGATTAGTCCCCTATTTAGTTTTTCCTTTGTGTCATCTTTGATTCTTCTCTTCTCACCTCATAATCAAGGACTAAACCTTAATGGTTTTAAGACTTTGTGATTAGGGTTATGCCTGTATCCTTCTATTAGGATGGAGTGTATAACTTTAATCCTAAGTGTTAAACCCTTAATGTGTTTAAACCCTTTAATGAATCCATCTAATAATCACTAAGACATCAAGCTTGTAACTTGGGCCTTGCATTAGGGTTCTAATTCTTCCTTAATTGGTTAAGAAGGACTAACCCTAGTGTTAATGGACAAGTCCCCCTCAAGTTGTTTTACGAACCATAAAATCCACTTCTTAATCTTATCATTAACTAAAATCTACTTTAATAAAGGCTTTGTTTTGTCATGAGGTTAATCCCTAATCATGGATTAAGTTGAGGAGCCTTCCTCAGCTTAAATGTTCTCATTTATTATCCTTCTATTAGGATGGTGTAATGGGTCCATTAAATCCTTGATTATGGCTTAAACTCATTACTTAACACTAAACCAAAACCACAAAAACATCTAAATAAATGCAAGTAGGTTAATGATCTTAATCCTACATCATGGTGATTAAGTGTGGGGTATTTACCTCGTACTTAAGGTATTCTCATTACCCTTAATCAGAGGGAGGATGTGATGAGTTTACTAACCCTTGGTTTAGGCTTAAGCTCATTTTCTTATGACAAACTTCAAAAAGCAATAAAAGACTGAAAACACCAAAAACAAGCAATAATCGTCTCCTCCGGGATTCTTTTCTCACCTCATTCACTCACAAACGAGAACTCGCTTCTTCCGTCTAATGCAAGACAGTTTGCACCTAAGCCAGACAGGTCATACACTTGAGCATAGACAAGTGAGCAGTTCACAAGTCAATTTATATTTCAGTATCTTTGAGTCAAACTACGGTGTTCTGACTTCCTCATTGCACGAGAGGATACGTAGGCATAACTTAACAGTTATCGAACAAAAAGTCTCTGTATATTCCCCCTTCCAGCATTATTCTTTAAGCCTCATAGTCTTGAGCTTCATACTCCTGTCCTTACACTGACACTCCACATATTTCACTTCACTTTCTTCCAGCATTGACACTTGCACTCTTTCTAGCTTTGATACACAGATAATACTGACACTACCCCTTTTAAAACACAAATCTTTCAAGCGTGGATCCCGTCGAGTACGACGGACAATCTGGGTGCTAATACCTTCCCAAGTTGTAACCAACCCCCTTTCTCAGTTTCTCTGGTTCGCAACCGTCTTATCCATCTTTTCTCAGGTTTATGCAGCATTACCTTTCCTTCGGGATAAAAATGCCTAGCTAGCGACTCTATTCATTCGTTCTCTTTTCGCCGACCATTCGCGTCTGTACCCCTTCTGACCAGGTGTCTTTTGGTGGGAGCGACAATAGGGAAGCCTTGTTGAAAGTGTTGCAGATGGCCTATGTTCCTCAAGAAATAACTGTTAATCAATTGGAAGCTGTAGTGGGCAGTGTGAATGCAAGCCACAGGCTGGGCTTTACAGACAAAGACCTTACGTCAGAGGGCCGTAACTATAACAAAGCACTGCATATTACTATGGAGTGCAAAGGTGTTGTTTTGTCGCATGTCCTGGTTGACACAGGCTCTTCTCTTAATGTACTTCCAAAGAAAGCATTAATGAAGCTCAATGTTGATAGTATTGTCCTAAGACCCAGTGACTTGATAGTTAAGGCTTTTGATGGGTCGAGAAGGTCAGTGTTTGGAGAAGTTGAGTTACCTGTGAAAATAGGGTCTCAAGTATTCAAAAGCACCTTCTACGTCATGGACATTCAGCCCGCGTATAGTTGTTTGTTGGGACGCCCATTGATTCATGCTGTCGGAGCTGTAACTTCCACTCTGCATCAAAAGCTCAAGTACGTGGTTGATAGCCAAGTAATCACTGTGTGCGGAGAGGAAGATATCTTTGTGAGCCACTTATGAACTTTCAAATATGTAGAGATGGACGGAGAGATCCATGAGACTCTGTGTCAGGCCTTCGAAGCAGTTAATGTCAGCATTTTGACTCCTGTAGAGAAGAGCAGTGAGAAAGAAGGTACCTCCATTCATTCCTACAAGCAGGCAAAGGAAGTGGTTCAGTCAGGAAGCGCCCAAGGCTGGGACAAATTGCTGGAATTGGAGAAGAAATATGATAAGTTTGGTTTGGGTTATCAGTCTAGTGGGTCTAATTGGTCTCCGAGTGGTAAAGCTATTACTTTTACAAGCGTTGGGATGCTCGACCACAACCATATTTGTGCAACTAATGAAGAAGAGGGTAGTGATGGTGAGTGGGACAACTGGATTCATCCGTGTGCACCCGGAGAGGAGCTGAAGAACTAGTCTGCTGAAGACATCGTCCAAGTTACCTGGCACTCAGAGTAATTTATTTGTTTCCTTTTCTTATCATGCTGCATTGTTAAATCCAGCACTCTGCCCAAGGTGCTAGGATCCATTGTATGGGCCACCATGTTTGTTATGCACTTATTTTACCATTGAAATAAAGGACATTTTCAGACAAATTGTGTTCTCTTCCTTTTGTTTTAAAGTTTTCACAAAAAATATAAAAATGGCAATGTGTTTTTCCTTTTTGTTTTTGTGTGTGCGTCTCTTTTGAAAAATAAACAGATTCTGAAATAAGCACATCATCTGTGCAGTGTTGATCATCCGAATTCCATTGATAACATTCCTGCTATGACCATGCATGACTTTGACAATCCTATCTACCAAGCTGATGAAGGGGTTGAGGAAGACTATGAACTCCCTGAATAATTAGTTAGATTGTTGAAACAAGAGGAACGGGTTATTCAGCCTCATTAGGAAGAAATTGAGATCATCAACATCGGTACTGAAGATGTGAAGAAAGAGATCAAGATTGAGGCCAGTCTGCAGGCCTAAGTAAAGAAAGAGCTGATTGGTATGCTGCGTGAGTATGTGGATATCTTTGCCTGGTCGTATCAAGACATGCCAGGGTTGGATACCTACATTGTTGTGCATAAGCTACCATTGAGAGAAGAATGTCCTCCTGTGAAACAGAAGTTGAGAAGAACTCGTCCTGACATGGAGATGAAGATCAAGGAGGAAGTTCAGAAGCAATGGCATGCTGGATTTCTTGTAGTAACTAGTTACCCACCTTGGGTAGCTAACATTGTACCGGTACCAAAGAAGGACGGCAAGGTCCGGATGTGCGTTGATTACCGGGATCTAAATAGAGCGAGCCCAAAAGATGAATTTCCGTTACCTCACATTGATGTGTTGGTAGATAACACTGCTCAATTCTCGGTATTTTCCTTCATGGATGGCTTCTCCGGGTATAATCAGATCAAGATGGCACCGGAAGACATGGAGAAAACAACGTTCATTACCCCGTGGGGTACATTCTGCTACAAGGTCATGCCCTTTGGTTTGAAGAACGCCAGGGTAACTTATCAGCGGGCTATGGTCGCATTGTTCCACGACATGATACACAAGGAGATAGAGTGTTACGTGGACGATATGATTGCTAAGTCCCGAGACGAAGAAGAGCATCTGGTCAACCTCAAGAAATTGTTTGATAGACTGATAAAATATAAGCTGAGGTTGAATCCAAACAAGTGCACTTTCGGAGTGCGTTCTGGAAAACTGCTGGGTTTCATTGTTAGTCAGAAAGGAATTGAGGTAGATCCTGCAAAAGTAAAAGCAATTCAAGATATGCCTGCACCGAGAACAGAAAAAGAAGTGCGCGGGTTTTTAGGGAGGTTGAACTACATTTCATGGTTCATATCTCATCTAACTGCCACGTGCGAGCCAATATTCAAATTGCTAAGAAAAGAGCAAACAGTCAGGTGGAACAAGGACTGCCAAAGAGCCTTTGACAAGATAAAAGAATATTTGCAGACGCCTCCGTTTCTAATGCCTCCAGTTCCAGGACGGCCGCTTATCATGTACTTGACTGTGCTAGAAGGGTCAATAGGGTGTGTTCTAGGCCAACATGACGAGTCTGGTCGAAAAGAGTACGCTATTTATTACCTTAGCAAAAAGTTTACCGACTGTGAATCCCGTTACTCACTGCTCGAGAAAACTTGCTGCGCTTTGGTATGGGCTGCTCGCCGACTGCGACAGTATATGTTGACCCATACCACACTGCTAATTTCCAAAATGGATCTTGTCAAGTACATCTTTGAGAAAACAGCGGTAACCGGAAGGGTTGCTAGGTGGCAAATGATCTTAACAGAATATGACATACAATATACTTCTCAGAAGGCCATCAAGGGAAGTGTATTGTCAGATTACCTTGCACAACAACCTCTTGAAGATCATTATCAGCCAATGAAGTTTGATTTCCCTGATGAGGACATCATGTACCTCAAAGCAAACGATTGCGAGGAACCACTTCCGGAGGAGGGGCCAGACCCTGAATCCAAATGGAAGTTGATGTTTGATGGGGCAGTCAATATCAATGGACGTGGAGTTGGTGCTGTTCTTATTACTCCCGAAGGTGTTCACTTTCCCTTCGCTGCCAGAATTACTTTTGGTTGCACCAACAATGAAGCAGAATACGAGGCGTGCATAATGGGAATAGAGGAGGCTATTAATCTTTGGATTAAGACCCTCGATATATTCGGAGATTCAGCCCTCGTCATTAACCAGGTTACCGGCAAGTGGTATACGCATCAAGAGCATCTAATTCCTTACAGGGATTATGCCAGAAAACTGTTGACGTTCTTCACGACAGTTAAACTTCAGTACATACCACATGATGAAAATCAATTTGTCGATGCATTGGCTACTCTTTCTTCGTCTATCAAAGTCCCGTGTTGGAATTATGTGCCCAGAATTGACATTTCCAGGCTTGACGCACCAGCTCATGCTTTCTCTGTAGACGCCGTGTCTGATGAGAAACCTTGGTAATTTGATATCAAGCTATTCTTGGAAAAGCAAGAATACCCAGCTGGGGCATCGTCCAATGACAAGAAGACCTTAAGGCGACTTGCTGCTAGTTTCTTCTTGAATACAGACGGGGTTTTGTACAAGAGGAACTTTGACATGGTCTTGCTCAGATGCGTGGATAGACACGAAGCAAGCCTGTTAATGCAGGAAGTCCACGAGGGATCTTTCGATACTCATGCAGGAGGGCATGCTATGGCTAAGAAATTGTTGAGGTCGGGGTATTAGTGGATGACAATGGATGCAGACTGTTGTTCGTACGCCCGTAAGTGCCACAAGTGCCAGATTTATGTAGACAAAGTGCATATTCCTCCAAGCCCGCTCAACATCATGTCATCTCCTTGGACCTTTTCTATGTGGGGCATTGACATGATCAGGAAGATAGAGCCTACTGCTTCAAATGTTCATCGCTTCATCTTTGTCGCGATTGATTACTTCACTAAGTGGGTTGAAGCAGCATCTTATGCTAACGTCACTCGTCAAGTGGTTGCCAGATTTTTGAAAAGAGACATTATCTGCAGATACGGAGTGCCCGAAAGAATCATTATTGACAATGGTTCTAACTTAAACAATAAGATGATGGCAAAGTTGTGTCGGGACTTCAAGATCCAGCATCACAATTCTTCTCCTTACCGACCAAAGATGAATGGTGCGGTAGAGGCGGCAAACAAGAATATCAAGAAGATTATGCAAAAGATGGTTGTCACTTACAAAGATTGGCATGAGATGTTACCATTTGCGTTGCATGGGTACCGAACGTCAGTCAGGACGTCAACTGGGGCAACTCCCTTCTCATTGGTATATGGTATGGAGGCAGTCTTGCCTGTTGAAGTGGAGATTCCTTCATTGCATGTGATGATGGATGTGAAGCTTGATGAGGCTGAATGGGTGCGTGCTCGTTACAATCAGCTATGTCTAATTGAGGAAAAGAGTTTAGCGGTTATCTGTTATGGTCAGCTTTATCAGAGGAGAATGAAGCGAGCATTCGACCAACGAGTACGTACTCGGGAATATCAAGTAGGAGAGCTTGTGCTCAAGAGGATCGTTCCTCCAGGTTCAGATCACAGGGGCAAGTGGACCCCAAACTACGAAGGACCATTTATAGTGAAGAAATTTTTCTCAGGAGGAGCACTGATGCTCACCACTATGGATGGAGAAGATTTCCAATCCCCTGTTAACTCGGACGCAGTTAAAAAATACTTTGCATAAGTAGACCTACTGGACACAAAAACAGAATTAAAGTCCATGCAAGAAAAGGGCATCCCGGCGAGCCAAAAACAGAATAAAAAGCTCGGGAAAAAGTTAGGGAAAATAAATAAAAAAATGTACACCCGCTGAGTTGAAAAGCCACATCGGACAGCTCAGGCAAAAAAGGGTATCCCGGTGGATTGAAAACCCGAAAGGGCGATCCACGGAAAATAAGGGAATTAGCGAACAACTGCGATCCGAGTAATCTGAACCAAATCACCGTTTCGTATGGCCTGACAACATCAGAAGGATAGGAATCAGTCCCCTCATCTTCTCAGAAAGCAAAGTCAAGAATGGAGAGTTTTGAAGACATGCTGGTCATAGCAAGAAGGAAACTCATTGGGATGCCGTGTCCATTTCCATTAGGATAGTTTATTTTCTCAATTTTATAGTAGCTACCTCTTTCCAGGTGGTTGCTTCCTGATGTAAAATATTTGCCTATTCAGAGGCCTTTCAATAAAAAGAACATTCAGTCAAAAAACGTTGTGTTGTGTTTATTTTTGTTTGCAAAATGTCCTGAGTTTTTTTTGGCAAAAATAACATTGCATTCAAAACATGGTGATTTTATAAAAAGAAAATGACATTGCAGGGAAACATTTGAAATCTTCTTTGAGTATCGGGTGACGATGGATGAACATATCATACCATGCAATTCCTCGGGGCACATATATGTTTTCTGTTGTTGCAGGTTTTGCAGGATGGCGTCACATTCTCCCAAGCAGAATTTCCCCCAGCTAAGTCTTGGCAGGTTGCCCAAGCAGTTTATCTTCCCCAATGGAGTATACCCAGCAAGCAGTGGGAGGCCTATTCCCCACAGAGTTTATCTGTTAAAACTCTTGTCACCAACAGTGGATATTGGAGGAAGTATCTTCCCAACCATCAGGGAAACTTTCTCCAGTACTCGTCTGTGTTCCTACTTTATTGCCGCTCATCTGCATTTCTCAATGCTCGTCTGTGTTATCCCTTTGGTATTGCTCGTTTGCTTTCTCCAGCAGTTACCCATGGTTGTATTTGTTGTTGCTCGTCTGCACTCCCCAACACTCGTCTGTGTTTGATAATTGTTGTTGCTCGTCTGCACCTTCCAACACTCGTCTGTGTTTGATATGTAATCTTTGTGGTTGCTCGTCTGCATTCTCCAACACTCGTCTGTGTTGATTATCTGTTTGAAGTTTGTCTACATTGTTTGGATACTCGTCTGTATCATTTCTCGCACTCGTCTGTGTTGGCTTATATCCATATGTGTTGATTTGACAATTACCTTGGTACTCGTCTATATTGCTACTCCAAATGCTCGTCTGTGTTGGGTTTCTGGTATTCGTCTGTATCAGTGGCTGATATTCGTCTGTATCATCGCCTGAAGCGCTCGTCTGTATTTCTCAGATCATCGTATGATATTCGTTTGTATCATTGACTTATGGCACTCGGTTGTGTTCTCCTGATGATCATCCAATACTCGTCTGTATTGAAGAGGTTTGAATTCCTGACTGTGGGAGTAAATGTCAAAATGGTTACCGGTCCTAGCTAACAGGATTATCCGAAGGAGGCTTGTCTGTCTCAAGCACCAATTATTAAAGTTGCGCCTGGCGTAACAGGTTTGCTCGAAGAAGGCTCATCTGTCTTATACCATATATCCGCGGATAATATATGAGGAAGGTTCTTCTACCTTGATTATGCATGTCTATCCCATAGACTTTTTGTGCATCACCGGTCCTAGCGTAACAGGTATATCCGAAGGAGATTCGTCTGTCTCAAGTTATAAGTCTTGTAGAGTATGTGAGGGCTCGTATGTCCAGTTCCTGGCGTAACAGGATTGTTCGAAGAAGACTCGTCTGTCAAAGTATTCTGATTCCAAATTGTAGTTTCAGCTTGGAAGGAGCTCGTCTGATTTCTCTTCACTTTAGCTACCAAAGCGTCATTTGGTTGGGTTTATTTCCCAGTTTTTGCATTCTTCGTCAGAGTGCAAATTTCAGGTCTTCTTGGTATTCAACCACAGTTTATCTTGAACGGTCGATAGCCCGTGCTACCGTCCTTTTCAGATTAACAGTTGTTTGAATAGGGGCAGCTGTAACACCCCAAATTTGCCCTCTTCTTTTTAAGCATCATATCATATCATATCATATTCATCATGAACATATCATATTCTTAGCATCCTAGCATGGAAAGATGAGGCATAACATTCTCATGACCTAGCATTAGGCATATGATCATCTGTGGAGGTCTTTTGAAGCATCACAAGCTATGAAAAGGGGCCCAATGGATTTGTTCAAGTCCTATGAGGGGTCTATATTGCATTCACAAGTTCATGATCACTCACAAAAGCTCAGAAGGTTGGAAGATCATCAGGGAATTCAGGCTAAGGCAAAGCTCCTACACAGTGATGCCAAATTAGGGTTTGCGTTTCAAGCATGAAAACCTCAATACTTTGGACATTTCATTTGGGCAAAGTATTTTACATGTTAAGAGGATCTTAGGGATGAAATTTGGTGAGAACATTCCTTGTGGAAGTCAAGTATTTCTTTAGTTGCTTGTAAATGAAGAAATTGGTCAACTGTGCCTTAGAAAAGTCAACTGTGAGTTTTCAAGGGGTCCAACCCAATTTTTCTAGCCAAGGGATGTTCTTATAATATTAGAAGAGGTTTGGAAAGATCAAGGATCAAGAATCATGAGGTTTTGAGGTGTTTTGCAAAATTGGTGTAAGGATGGTCATGGAAAATGCCATTTTTAGCAAGTTTTTGCCCTAATTTTCAAGTAGGCAAAACTTGGTGAAAAAATCTTCAAATGGACCAAAGTCAAACATGAAAGTTGGAGATTAAAGCCTACCATTTTCAAAAATTACAAGTACTTTTTCATAGCCTTCATGGTTTAAAAGATGAGGCCCTCGAAAATTTCAAAAGAAATTAGGGCAAGGCTTGAATTTTCAATGTTCCACAAATGCAAAAAGTCTTGAAACTTATTTTTGAGTATTAGTATGAACCAAATGAGGTTACAATGTTACAAGGCAATGCAAATAAGCCATTTTGCTCCAAGAATAACACCAAATTCGTGCATGGTGTGAGATTTATTTCATAAGTGTAAAATTTGCATGATCATGAGAAATGTATGATACTTACATCCAAGGGCTAGAATCTTTGTGGATTTAAATCAAGGGTGAGATTTGGAATGCACATGGGCAAAGAGAGAGAGAGAGAGAAATGCATGAGTGTTTCACCTTATCACACCAAATTTGCAAATTGTGCAAATTCTCTCCCACACTCTCTTCCCACGTGCCAATGCCTTCATCCTTTCAGCATTGCTTCATGAGCTCATTTATAAGAGAATTAGGGTTTTAGTGTGCTTCAGATCCATCACATTTCTCAACTCTCAAGTTTTTGCTCATCTTGCAATTTCCTTCGAATCACTCTCTACACTTACTCTCTTCACAAACCAACCACATATTCTTCATCCTTGAGGGTTCAGGATCATAAATCCATACTTTGTTCAAGCTGATTCTCAAGATTCCACACCTTGCCATTTCAGAGCAGCAAGCTTCAAGCTCCTAAATCCAGCAACTTTCAAGGCTCTAATTGCATTTATTTTGCAACTAGAGTGTATTTGGAGTGGATTGACAACTATTCTTGGCTTCTAACAAGCTATTTCCAGATCTGCCAGTCTCAGGTAAGCTCAAAATTCTTAGATCTAGAAATGGAAATAGATGTGTGCATTGTGATCTACTGATTATGCTGATGACTCTGCTTGTTTTAAATTCGAAAATGATGCATTATTGAGCTTTGTATGTTGATTTGAAGTTTCATGGTGAAACCTGTTTCCCTTCGATCTAGTCTGTTCATTGTTCATTTGAGAATTTCATGGCCATATTTGAATTCAGGGTAACTTGATGATCTGATCTGGAGTGTTTTATGTATTTCCATTGAGTTTTGTTCTTGATTTGCATTTTTTGGTGCCGGAGCCCTAGCTCCGGTCACCGGATTCTGGGCGTGTGTAATCTAGGGTTTCAGGGAAGAAGATGATACCAGGACCATTAGATCTCCCATCTGGACGCTTGTGATGTTGCCACCTCATTTAATGAGGACCCTCCCCCTCACGTGCTTTTTCCTTTTCTATTTTTATTCTGATTAATCCAAATGTCGCGCACCCTATAATAACTAACATGCTCCCTCTCTCTTGTCCAATCATTGTGCTGACTTCAATTAATGAGTTGACCATTATGATGCGTCCATTTGATCTCAAGGCCTTTGTTTTTTCCAGATTTTCTTGAATATCCACCTTATAATATTGTGTGCTGCGCAGGACCCAATGGGCCTGGATGACTATCCCCACCCCCCTATGACTTGAGCCCAAATGATTTGAACTGAAATCCCTTCTATTCGCACCCACTGCCTAATTCCATTTATTTTATTTTTCTTTTTATTTCATTTTATATCAATTTGGTTTTTTTAATTTTTAAAAATAGTTCTAAGTTTCAAAAATTATGAAATAATTCATGGATGTCACTTCTAATTTTCTTTAATTTTTAATATTTTTATTTTCCATTTATTTTATTTTGACACGTGGATATTAATTGTTCATTGTAATTAATTCTTTTTTATTCATTTTTAAGCATGTTAACTTGTCCATTTTCCATATTGTTCCTCATTTTGAATTTTTGATTGGTTCTTTTTGCTCTGGATCCATAATAGAGTGTACTTTATGTGTGATTTTTGTTCTGATTTTTAGAAGCTTGTTTAATTGATTTTGGTCCTTGGCTTGTGAGTGAAGTTTCTTAACCCTAGTTGATGTTTGTATCCCCATTTGACTTGTATAGCTTCTGAATTCCTTCCTCTCCTTTTGGCATATTGTTATATCATGATTGAAGATCTCTTGTCCAAGGTTGTGGAATTTTTGGGTGCATACTTGATTTGTTTTGAATTTTTGTTCTCAACTTGTCCCATTTTGCTTCTTTTTGATCATAAATAATTTCCTTAGCTTAGAAGGGCACTTGTGCCAACTTCTTCATCTTGTTTAGGGTCTCTTTAGGGCATTGATACCTCTCTGATATTGGGTTGGGATTTGTGTTTTGGAAAATATTTTGTTTACCTTTGAAGTTCTTCCATTCTTATGTACATCCACCTCACTTCTTTGCTTCTTTCTTCCCATAATGTGATTGCTTTACCATGTGCTTCTCTCCTCTTCATTTTTTTTGCTTCATAAACACTTTTCTAACTTGATTAGGGTTCTGGTCTTGTGCCTTGAGAATGTTGTTTTGTTTATTTTGCTTTGTATCTTATCAAGTTTACTTTGCTTTGCTATGTGATTCATGTTGCCTCATATTGACTTGTGTGCTTCTTCTCTCATTCTTATGACTTGTGTTAGAATTAAGCATTTGTGTGTATGACTTCACTTCTGTTTGTATGATGTTGTTATGGCATTGTGATCATTTTATATTGCCTTTATACTTGTGTTACTAACCTTTTCAGGGGCTTTGGTAAGTGAGAGGTGTGGATGTGATTCCCACATCTCCAAGTCTTATCTCTTCTTCTCTTATCATTACTTGTTCTAACCTTGTGATTGTTGGGCTTAGGACTTACTTCCTCTCTTCCTCCTTCTCCTCTTCTTCTTTTCTTCTTTCTTTCTTCTTTAGGATAGTAAGCCTCACTAACCTAGGATTTCCATGCATGACAACACTTAGGATTCATTAGTCCCCCATTAGACTTTTGCCTTTGTGATCTTTTTTGGTTTCTTTTCTCTCCTCATCTCAAATCTCTAAAGAAGACACTTAATAAATTTTGAAGTGATACCTTGAGCAATAGCCTTATCCCATGAGACACTTGTAGTCTTCCCATCTTGGGATAGTACAAGCTTGTCTTGTGATGTACAAGTCTGATCAAGATATCATCTTCACCAAGAAAAATCATAAAAGACACTTCTTCACTGTGAATACAAAAAACACTTAATAAGTTAATGAGTTAGTGAGCTTAAGCCCTAATCTCTGGATTCAAGTTTTGGGGATCTTCTCCTGACTTGAGTGTGCTTGTTCTATTATTCCATCTTGGAATGTAGTGACAAGTGCATATTCCATGGAAAAGAGCTTGGGTTCACTTTCTTGTGACACACTCATAAAAAAGCTTCATAAAAAAAACACAAACAAACAATAAGCGTCTTTCCTTCGGGAATTCTTTTCTCATCTCCTTCGCTCTGTACGCGAACTTGCTCCTACTTGTCATTTTGCAAGACGGTTACGCACTCGTCGTTCGAGCCTGCAACACCTGAGCATTGACATAGGCAGTTCAAGCCTTAATTCACAAGAAATCTTTTCCACCCCTAGTTAGGGGAACTACGGCGACTCTGATCCTCATTGTCCAGATGAGGTACGTAGGCAGCGGGGTAGGGCCCGTTCGAGCACAATCTTTATTTTCCCTACATTTTTCCTTTTCATTTCTTTTTCAGTTCCCTTTTCTTTTCTTTTATCCAGTTCAGTTCCTTTTCTTCGCAGCAGCTTTCATTTCTTCACCCTTTGAAATAGTTTCCTTGCAAGCGTGGATCCCGTTGGGTACGGCGGACGATCTGGGGTGCTAATACCTTCCCAGGTCGTAACCGACTCCCGAACCCAGTCTCTTTGGTTCGCAGGACCTTTGTCCTTTCTTTTCTTTCTTCGGTTTGTGCAGCAATACCATTCCCGTTCCTTTGGGATAAAAATGCCTGACTGGCGACTCTATTCTTTTTCGCGCCACTTTCGCGTTTGTACCAGGATGGAAATCCGGGGAGCGACACATAATGATGTATATTCTTGTGTTGTGGGATTCTAATGTGAATCTATTGTAACATCGTGTGCCCATGTTGGGTGTGAGCAATGATTTCAACATGATTGTGTGCCCATGTGGGGTGTGAGCAATCAGATTGTGTGCCCGTGTGGGGTGTGAGAAATCCATAAACATTGTGTGCCTATGAGAGGTGTGAGCAGTGGGTGAAATGATCACGAATGATTGTGTGCCCATGTGGGGTGTGAGCAATCGGATTGTGTGCCCGTGTGGGGTGTGAGCAATCCATAAACATTGTGTGCCCATGTGGGGTGTGAGCAATGGGTGAACATCGTAGGCCCGACGGGAAGTTACACTGGTAACGAGCGATGGTTCCAATAAGTTCCTGAGTGAACTTGAGATGATTGAGTCGGTACCACATTGCATTTTCATAGAGTAGTGAGTCAGTCTCTATGATTTGCATTTTGTCATCTTTGTATTTGTGCATTGATGAGTAAACATGAATATGTATACTTATGTGGAGTGATGGAAATGGTGGAAGTATGCATGATGAACATGCTTGATATATATATATATATATATATATATATATATATATATATATATATATATATATAGATATTTATACATTGTGATGTATATGTGTGATTGGAGATGAATTGTGGTGAGAATGTATAAAATGTGTATTTATATGCTAAGATATATGATTATATGCATTGTTACTATGATAATATTTCTCACCCTTCTGCTATTTTATGATGCTCTGTGAGGCATTACATAGTAGGTATGTTGGAGGTCTTTTTGTGAAGCATGTCTTCATTCTTTTGTCGGTCGGCTCTGATATGTACCACCGGGTAGCTAGGGATTTTGGTTGTGATGCCTTTTGTGGTACTTTTGTATATGTATCTTGGTGATGGATGTTTATGTAAACATGAATTATGTTGGTGAATCAAACTTGATGATATATATATATATATATATATATATATATATATATATATATATGTTTGATGTTATTCAATGTTTAGATTTTCCGCTTTTATTCTAAATATTGAGATGTGGGTGCAAATATTTAGCTACTCCATTGTTGCATATCTATTGTTGAGCAGATGTTGGATGTTTTAATTTCATGTTTAATGTGACATACCTCTTTTATACTATGTTTCTAATTATACTCTGATGGAATTTTAATATGTGCCCAAATGATTTTTTGTGTGATTATTTAGGGGTATGGAAAGGGGGTGTTACATTAAGTGGTATCAGAGCCAGTGTCGAGTCAGTTGTGTCCGTCTTGTTGTTGTGATGGTTGAAATTTTGTTTAATCTTGTTGTTGTCTTTGGGAATAATCAGAATATGGTTGGTAGAAACGACAATGCGGTGGCTGCTGCTTTGGAAGCAATGGCTAGAGCGGTGCAGGGTGCTCCGAATGTGAATGCTAATGATGAGTTCAGGAAGAATCAACCACCTGTCTTCAAAGGAAGATTTGATCCCGATGGTGCTCAAATTTGGTTGAAGGAGGTTGAAAGGATCTTCAGAGTCATGGATTATGTGGAGGAGAGTAAGGTGAGGCTTGGATCTCACATGCTGAAGAAAGAAGCCGATGATTGGTGGGTCGGTAGGCGTTTAGCTCTTGAGGTGGAAGATGAAGAGATAACTTGGGATTTATTTCGTACTGAGTTCTTGAGGAAGTATTACTCTAAGAGTGTGAAAGGGAAGAAGGATATGGAGTTTCTTGAACTGAAATAAGGTAGTATGTCCGTAGTGGACTATGCTGCTAAGTTTGTGGAGTTGGTTCAATTTCATCCTCATTATGTTGTTACTACTACTAAGTTCTCAAAGTGTATTAAGTATGAGAGTGGTTTGCGTCCCGAGATTAAGAAAGTTATGGGATATCAAAGGATAATAAGGTTTTCAGATTTGACGGAATGTTGTAGAATCTTCGAGGAAGATAGCAAGGCTCGTTCTACACATTACAAGATTTTGAATGAGAGGAAGGGAAAGCAACAAGCTAGAAGTGGACCTTATGTCACACCCGTTGATAAGGACAAGCATAGGGGAAAATTTGATAAGAGATCTGGAGGAGGAGGTTCTGGTTCTGTTAAGTGTTACAAGTGTGGTGAAATGGGTCATAAGTCTTTTGAGTGTGGGAAGAACATAGTGAAATGTTTTTAACTGTGGAGGCATTGGGCATGCTACTACTGATTGTAGAAGGAATATAGTGAAGTGTTATAATTGTGGAGAAGTGGTTCACATTAGTACTAAGTGTATTGAGCTGAAACAAGCTCAAGCGGACAGAAAGGTGTTTGCATTAGCAGGGATAGACACTACTAGTGCAGACCGTTTGATTAAAGGTACATGCTTTATTTATAGTACGCCTTTAGTTGCTATTATTGATACGGGAGCGACTCATTCGTTCATTTCTCATGAGTGCGCTAAGCGTTTGAATTTGTTTATGACTTCTTGGGGTGGTGAGATGGTTATTAAGACTCCTGCTTTAGGGTCGGTAACTACGTCTTTGGTGTGTGTAAGTTGTCCTTTGACCATGTATGGTAAAGACTTCATCTTGGATTTAGTTTGTTTGCCGTTGGAGGGATTTGACGTAATCTTGGGTATGAACTGGTTGCAATGTAATCGAGTTCATATAGATTGCTATCACAAGTTAGTGAGGTTTCCTTCTTTGGAAGAAGATGATGAAGATGAGAGCTTCCTATCCACTAAAGAGTTAAAGAAACTTTTAGCGAACGAAGCCAACTATTCGATTTGTTTGCATCATTGTCGGTGGAGAGTGAAGTTGAGCTCAGTGTATTTCCAGTGGTGTGTGATTTTCCAGAAGTGTTTCCGGAGGATATTAAGGATGTACCGTCGAAAAGAGAAGTTGAGTTTTCTATTGATCTAGTTCCGGGTACAAGACTGATTTCGATGGCACCATATCGTATGTCAACATCAAAGTTGGTAGAATTGAAGAAGAAATTGAATGACTTGTTGGACAAGAGATTTATAAGGCCAAGTGTTTCTCCTTGGGGTGCTTCAGTATTGTTGGGAAAGAAGAATGATGGGAGTATGCGGTTATGCATTGATTATCGACAATTGAACAATGTGACAATTAAGAACAAGTATCTGCTTCCAAGGATCGATGATTTGATGGACCAATTGGTTGGTGCACGTGTTTTTAGAAAGATTGATTTGAGATTAGGATATCACCAGATTCGTGTGAAAGGAGAGGATATTCAAAAGACGACTTTTAGGACACGGTATGGTCATTACGAGTATTCCGTAATGCCATTCGGGGTTTCTAATGCGCTAGGTGTGTTTAGGGAATATATGAATCGTATTTTTCATGAACAGTTGGATCATTTTATGGTTGTGTTCATCGATGATATTTTGATTTATTCTAAGTCTCAAGAGGAGCATGAAGAGCATTTAAGGACTATGTTACAAATTTTAAAAGAGAAACAATTGTATGCTAAGTTGTCAAAATGTGAATTTTGGTTGTCAAAAGTAAGTTTTCTTGGACATGTTATTTCTGATGGTGGTATTAGTGTTGATCCATCCAAGATTGATACGGTGATGCAATGGAAGACTCCTAGATCGATTACTGAGATTCAAAGCTTTTTAGGCTTGGCGGGTTATTATCGGAGGTTTATTGAGGGATTTTCGAAGTTGGCACTTTCGTTAACGCAATTGACTTGTAAAGGAAAGGCTTTCATTTGGTATATTCATTGTGAAGAGAGTTTCATTAATCTAAAGAGAAGGTTGACAACGGCTCCGATCTTGATTTTGCCAAATCCGACAAAACCATTTGTGGTGTATTGTGATGCTTCATTGTTTGGTTTGGGCGGTGTTTTGATGCAAGATGGAAAAGTTGTGGCTTATGCTTCAATACATTTGAGAGTGCATGAAAAGAATTATCCTACGCATGATTTGGAGTTAGCGGCCGTGGTGTTTGTTTTGAAAATTTGGAGGCACTATCTTTATGGTGCAAGATTTGAAGTTTTTAGTGATCACAAGAGTTTGAAATATTTATTTGATAAAAAAGAGTTGAACATGAGACAAAGAAGGTGGTTAGAGCTTTTAAAGGATTATGATTTTAGTTTGAATTACCATCCGGGTAAGGCAAACATGGTGGCTGATGCCTTAAGTCGGAAGTTGTTACATGTGTCCGCATTGATGATGAGAGAATGGGAACTTTTGGAGAATTTTAGAGACTTGAGTTTAGTTTATGAAATGACGCCG
>OZ014521.1:282872290-282875070 GCA_963966055.1 Lathyrus aphaca
GAAAGTAGAAGGAGTACTTGGTCTGTCAAAACCTAAGTTATTCTCCTAGGATCATATTATAGTGTACTCTCAAACATCATAATAATTCTAAAACTAGTATAATTTTTCTTGGTGGTACAAGAGTTTAAACTTGCAATGTGAATAAGATTTCTTTTAGAATGTCTACTAATATTATGTATTATTTATTTATGTTTGTATCTCTTGCAGCAATGTTTATTAAAATTATGTGATATTTTTTAACAACCATTAGATTTTGTGATAACTCTTGACTCTTGAGTGCAAACTAAATGGATTTATAAATTATATAATCAGGTGAACATTGTTGATTTTGTTGGGTGTGGAGAAAATTTTGTAGCTGCTATTGCATATGGTTTTATACATAATTTGCCAATGGTTAATACATTAGCAATTGCAAATGCAATATGTGTTGAAACAGCCATGGGTTGTGGTGCTGGTAGGAATGTAGCATCACTGGAAAAAGTAGTTGATATATTAAGATCACCTAACCTCAATGAAAATGATTAGTTTTGGACTGAAATTCTCGAAAAGAAAGTGCTAGATCAGGAAGTAACATGTATGTCAAATATTATGAATGGAAACAAAAATCATCTCAACTTTGTCTCATTTAACCAGGTTGCCTCTGAGCTCTTGCCCAAGCTTGAGTTTCCACAAACAGTGGATAATGTAAGTGATGAATTAATAGATTGAAAACATAAAGTTCATTGTACTTTTAGCTTAATGATATCTGTATACATTATTACTTGTTGGTTGCATATGATATGATTTACTTTTTTGAAAAAGTTGTTGAGACTGAACAATTGGGAGTTGTTTTGGTCAAGGCTTGATCTAGTGTTAACAATGGTGAACTGGAAGTACTATTTTTTATTTTATTACCTGTTATGTAGCACTTTTGAAAAATATAGAGATGAAGAATCTCTTCCCTCTCGTCTGAAATAAATGATGAACTATCATGATGGCTAAATGTTAGCTAAATATATTTGTCTTTCCATATCAATTTTTAACTGATAGTTCATTCTTATATTTGTTCAATTTTGACAGGGATTAGGAACAGTTCAAATACTTGAAGATGCTTTGCCTAAAATCATTCCTTATGTCTTGATCAATCACCATGAGGTTGGTTTTTCTATAAATCTGCTTCATTTGTTCTCTATCAAATGAACGCTGAATAAGTTTTATTTATTTGTAGGAGCTCATTCCTCTAATAACATGTGCTATCGAGCGCCACCCAGACAACAACATGAGCATGAAAATAAATGTCGCACAACTGCTGAAAGTTATTGTAAGAGTGCTTCTTTCTTAGTTTCTAGACGCATCTCATACAAATTCTTAAACTAAGATAACTTCTTAATTAATAGGTGCCATATATTGATGCAAAGGCTTATTTAACTCATGTTTTACCTACCCTAGTTACTCTTGGATCTGATCAAACTCTGAATGTGAAGTATGTCAGCGTAGATGCATTTGGTGTAGTGGCTTAGCATTTCGAAAATGACATGGTATCTGCTATTTGTATTTCTCCCTGGTTCTTGAATGAGTTTTTTATGTGGTATGTGCATGACTATGGTGTGACCATTTCTTTTCAAAGAGAAACTGGTTGCTTGTGTCAATAGAGTACTGGTTGCAGGTAAGAAATTGGCTGAAAGTATTGTCAAAGAGAAACTTGTATCTTGTGTCAATAGAGTATCGGGTAACTATTTCTTATTCCCAATTTGTTTTGTTATAATGGGTTACTCTGCTTGCATCTATTATGATTATCTATCTGGACTCGGTTAGGGAAATGTTTGGCCAATATTTAAAAACCATACATCAGGGAGTACAATGTCGTATTTTTTTTTTAAGGAATTTGAGTTTTTCAACAATTTTAAATGAAACAACCATAAGAAGAATCTATAAAGGGTGCAAAGATTATCAAATACCGTTCACTATCCTTCGTGTCTGCCTCCTCCTCTACTGCACTGCACCTACTTCTTATGCAGCTCCTTCTTATGAGCCGGCCACTGCTCCACCTCCCAATCTTCATCTCTCTGTGCCTAAAATGGTAATAGTCCTTACATGCATTTTGATAGATATGCTATGAGTTTCTATTACTAAATTTTTGTAATATTTCAGAGATAGCATTCCCATGACGGTTGTTTCACTAGCCATTCCCATGACGCTTGTTTCATTCTTCCTCACTGCCACTAAAGTTGCGAAGCTTTACTCACTCTCTCCCTCGCTGCCAATGCGTTCACCTTCTCTTGTTTCTGCAACAAGAATCTTTGCCATTTCCGTTCCTTTATCGATGAATCTTCCGACACTCTAGTTGATTTCAATATTACTGGTAATAATATACTGACATATTATTTGTATTATGATTATCAGTTATTAGGAAACTATAAATTATAGTTAATTACTTTACATTTACAGTTAGCTTCAATTGCCTTATGTAAAACATTCGTTGTCTTTACTTTTATTTTTATTGTTAAGTGAGGTACTGTTTTTAACTTTGAATCCTGGTGTCAAGATGTTTAGTGTTTTAATTTTTAAAATTAAAATTGATTTCATCTCATCACTATTGGAATTAGAAAAGTTCCTAGTTTGTGTTTTAATTCCATATTTTTGGCTGTTTAAATTCATTCAGATACTGAACGATTTTTTAATGACATTAATAGAGTTGGAATAGAGTTAGAATTTATTTATTTTTATTTTTTATTTGTTAAAAAAGCTACAATTGAGGTAGAATTGGTTTTATAAAATTATTTGCAATTTGCGGCGGTTCA